>CM053789.1:601411072-601966072 GCA_028749045.1 Cupressus sempervirens
GAATTTGGTCAAATTTTGGTCGAAAATTGGATAAAAAATTTGACCAATAAAGGTCAAAAATTGAACCCAAATGTACTAGTGCAAGTATGCTCACCAAGTTGACTCTTTGATTTTGGTCATCAAGTCACCCCACCAAAGTGCCTTATCAAGGTCATTCTTTAGGTCCGCTCATCAAGCTTGCTCACCAAGTTAGCTCACCATGTCAACTCACCAAGTCAACTTGTCGAGCTGACATTTGAAGTACGCTCACCAAGTTGACTATTCAAGTGCACTCGCCAAGTTGACTCAGAGTTCATTCATCAAGTCACCCCACCAAAGTGCCTCATCAAGGTCAATACTTAAATCTACTCACCAGATTAGCTCACCAAGTTACCTCACCCACATGTCCCACCAAGTCCCCAAGTCTGCTCGCCAAGCTGACAATTCAAGTGCGCTCACCAAGTCAACTCTTTAAGTTTTCTCACCAAGCCCATCCCCTAGGTCAACTCTCCAAGTGAGCTCACCAAGTCACTCCCACCCAGTCACCTCAATGAGTTGACTCTTTTAGTTAGCTCATCAAGTCTATTGTTCAATTACACACACCAGGTTAGATCACCAAGCTAGCCCACCAAGTCATGTCACCAAGTTGACTATTCAAGTACGCTCACAAAGTTGACTCTTTAAGTTTGCTCATGAAGTCACCCCACCAAATCACCTCATCAAGGTCAATCTTTAAGTGAACTCACCAAGTCACCACACCAAGTTGACTCACCATCTCTCCTCACCTAGTGGACTCGCTAAGTTAGCTCACCAACTTGCCCCACCTAGTCAACTGTTCAAGTATGCTCGCCAAGTTGACTCTTTGAGTTTAGTCATCAAGTCACCCCACCAAAGTGCCTCATCAAGGTTAGTCTTGAGGTTTTCTCATCGAGCTTGCTCACCAAGTCAGCTCACCATGTCGCGTCTCTAAGTGGCCTCGCTAAGTTGGCTTGCCAACTTGCCCCACCAAGTTGCCACTTTAAGCCCACTCACCATGTTTAATTTTGAAAATAACATCTAGTTACCAAAAATTGACATATTATGTCAACAATTAAATGGAAAACATAGTAAGAAGGTATAGAAAATACCTTTTGTCCTCCTACTACTTTGATACTATGTAGACCAAAAAATTTAGTGATCAATGTGCTTTCATAAGTATGAACATGATTATAGTAATTTGGTAGCATACGAAGAGGTACTTGTAAAATGGTCACACTGGTAACAATGAAGAAAAGAAAAACAACAGGATGCTGAAACCTTGTGGAACATTAACAAAAACTGAGGAATCCCACAATATAAAATTTTTGTACCTTACAACTAGCATTAGTTGGCTACCACACCTAAATTTATAGCTTAAAGGACTCATTTAGTTACAACTAGCATCTTAAGATACAAAGATGCATCAATTTCCAAGGATGCTGACAAAAATTGTCAAATAAACTAAGAATAATAACTCCCACTTTCTTCAACTAATTGCAAAAATTGCATAGATGAGACTAAATTAGTATGCATGGTGTTTAAAATGAAAATCTCTTGTACACCCAAAACCAAGTGTGGCAAATTCAAAATTTTGTGAATCCAATATGTCTAGGGACAAACACACAAACTCAATAGTATATTTCAATACAGTCTTCTTCAATAACAAGAAATTCACTAAAAATAAATACACATTTTAAAATCATATTGCTTTCATCATTCAAATATTACACATATACATCTTTCATTCTCTTGTTAGTCTGACTCTGAATTTCTTGTTAGCAAAATCAATAAACATTACAAGGCATATCCATATAAATGTAAAATATTGAGGAAGTTGCTAGTCATATGCGTGAATATGCAAATAAATATGCAAACCTAATTCCCAATTATAGATTGAGCATTAAGTCATAATTTCTATGCCCTTTATAGATAATTTCACCCGGTCTCTTACTTTCATTTGGCTACCATTTATGCCCTCTTTTCATAGCCTTGGAAGGCACATTTATTCTAGATACCTCATTAATCAAAACTCCTTGAACATATTCTCTCTTGATAGTAGATTGCACAAGAAAAATTTTGGGATCACAAGTTCTGACACCCTCATCATTATCGTCAAATTCCTCACTACTTGAGCTTCTTATCCCATCAAAGGAAAAAGTTCTTACTATTTTGGATTCAAGGATTTTTGAGGATGTTGTTTTGGAGCTAGGGACATAAGAAGTATTCAAATAAACCTCAAAATTAGACATAGAAGAGCTTCTCTCCTTCCAACAAGATTGGTCATCAATGGAGAGATCGTCATGCTGATCCACATTGGAAGGCGAGGATTCCAAAAGGTGGCATAGCCTAGTCTGATTGCAACATGCAGGATAAAATGTACCTTTCCCATCTTTGAGCCCCTTACTCTAGGTCCCCATATAACAACTCCCATCTGCCCATCTGTAGACTCCATGGCCATGCTTCAACCCATCAAGCCATTTCTCATCATATTTATCCCCATTATTCTGACTCATAATCCCCATTCGATCATGGGTTTCCACCACATCTTCTAACTTATCATAAAAGGAAACAAGGTTAAGCCTGCTAAGGTTGGCATAAAAATCTAGCTTCTCTTTTTCTTCCTTGAAAATTACTTCTTTGAAGGCATCATAGTATACAATCTTCATCCTCACACATCTATTTCTATAATCTCTTAGTCTTGCCATGTGTCTCGCTTCCTCCAATTTCACCATTTTTGCCTTTAGCTTATTGATGTTCTCCATGAGCTTTTCCTCCACCTCCCCTACCACTCTCAAGCAAAGACTGGCCTGGTAAGAAATAAAAAGAACAATTCTCAGTACATATTAATTTAACAAACAAATTGTGCATCATAAAGCTTTTCATAGTTAAACTCAGTTTCATATGTACCAATTTACTATGGATTGATGTTTTCTACTTATGTATAAATATATTCCAATATAAGAAAATTATTAGGATTGAATTATATAATTTTTGAATCCAATCTATTGATTCATTTACATGAATAAATGATTGGCTGTATATAAAAATCTATGACTTTTTAGTTGAATTTATGAACTCATTTCTCATGAGTAGCTATATACAAGAATCTCTCTCATAAGAATGATGGTAGTAGATGGATGCAATAAAAAGACAAATAAAGAGGAAGGCAATAAATGGACAAGTTATTTTGGATTAGTTAAGTGGGTTCTTGTCACTGATTACTTATGAAAAATAGACCAACAAATTTAACTGAAAAAATACACAATTAAATTCTAGTTCTAGAAGTATCATAATTTAACTTGCTGTGAAAAAATATCAAAACTTTACATACTAAATAGATAAAAGTAGTTTTCATTTTAGAAATTATAAAAAATATAGATCAAAGTCTAAATACTAAATCTGCCATTCACTCTTGCAGGTTACATCATGGATCCAATGATAGGCTTCCAAACTTGATTGCTAAGTAATCTGTAGTTCTCTTCAACTGGCTGAATTAACAATTTAACACTAAATTCTATTCTTCTAGACCCAATTTTTCTCTTCTATCAAATCAAGCAAGTGAAAACTAAATTCTATTTAGGAAATTGCATTATGAGTACAATGAAGGATAAAAAAGTTCTTAAAAAACCAAGCAAGATGACAAATTAGAGGGCATTTTGAAACTGGCCTCCATCTTTGCTTTTTTGGTTTGCAAATAATTAAAAAGTAAGATGAATAATGTCAAGAAGCTTAATTAATTCCAAGCCCAAGAGCATCTAGTTAGACTTCCATGGCAGAAGAAGGTGCACCTTGTGATAAGGGAAGCATAGAAAGCCCTTCCAAGTTAACACTGCTTGTGTCAGCATGGAAGACTACATCATACCCAGTGTGATTTAAAATATTAGCCTAATCTTGGGTACTAAATAGGGAATTCAATAAGAATGGTTGCAAACAAAGAATTCAAGAAATGAATTTCATTGATATGTGTAACATTTTAACTGATGATAAAGAACTCTATAAAATTACCAGGAGTATAGGAACTTCCTCTATAGGAAGCTCTGCTCCAAGATCCCCTTGAGCTACCATAGCCTAAAGAAGAGGAAGGAAGAGACAATTGTTAGAATCCTAAACAACATACAAATACCATAAAAAAATCAATACATGCATAACTTGAATGAGTGTGGCTAAAAATGAAGGTGGCTATGACCATTCGCATGCAAGTAGTGTGTAAATGATTGTCATAAATAAATTAAATGAAAGAAAACATTCAATAATGTCCAAGGGACCACTAGCATATAAATATCAAAAAACCTCCAATGAAGTACTTTCATAAAATTGTAAGCTTATACAACTATATATTGTAGGTAGTAGCAGATAGAAGAAAAGGGAATAGAAACACAGGAACAAGGATCCAAGAATTTTTTTATTCTAGAGAATCAAATGGAGCACTAGCATTCAAGATGGATGCTTCTGCAGGACAGAGACTAGGACAAAGACACACAACTTATATTCACAACTACAGGTCACTTGCACAATATCTGGGTGCTCTAACCTTGTATGGCCATCAGAAATGGACACTTGCATTAAAGAATGGTGCCCTTCCCTCTACAAATCACAAAACTGGACACATGTACTAAAGAATGGAGATCCTACAGACCGAGAACACAAACTATTTTGCCCTGAATACTAAGAGATGCATGATCATTCACAGTTTAATCAGATTGACATATAAATTTCTATATGGACTCTGGACATCTGGAAAGTTAAATATTTACTTGAATAGGGACAAAAGACTAGGGTGTTGTTGTTTGGGAGACTATCTTGGTCAGTCCTCTAGGTGGTATCTTTCAACCTCAACTGAGCTGATTGAATATTTGGGTGTGTGAGATATGCTAGAGACTAGCCAAATACTGTTAAGTGGTGTTTACGAGAGACAAAACAACAAATCTTGGATACCAAATTCAAAAGAAGGTAAAAATTAACAAAACAATAAGATCATTGTTTCTTAGCTATTGAAATCTAACTTGTAAGACAATGTTTCTTAGCTTTTAAAACCTAGCTTGTATCCTATGTATTCAAAATCTAGCATCTCATACCCAAACAAAAGGTGACAAGATGGAATTAGAGCTAGAATGAACCTAAAATTAACCATAAATTCTTCTCAAGGAAACACTGACAAAAATTATGTCAAATAGAAGATATTTTCCCATGCATGGTATGACAGTTGCACAAAAATACCCATAGCCCTTGCATGCCACAACATCTCTGTTAGGAATTGGAAAAGCACATTTCCTCTCGCAAAAAAATGTTTCTTGATAGTTCACAACTTCTAAGACCTTTTTTGTGAAGCTAAAAGATGGAGAGGACAAAGATAATAAAGGCATAATTTATGAGATTGAACTAATGTAAAATTTATGAATTACAACAATAGAATATGAAGAGAATGCCATGTTTAAATACATACACTAAAATTTCATAAGCATAAGATACCAACAAGTCTTGCATGGGAATGTACCTAGTACAATCAATTATGAGAAGTTGTGATGACATAAAAATGCCCATTAGAAGCAAACAGTCTCAGAATGAGGAAGATGTCAAGATTTTCATAGTTGAGAGTTATGCTATTTTAACCAATTTATGTCGCATTTAGAAAAATCTCCAAAGGCTATATGGCCTCATAGATTTTACTCACACAGGAAAAAAATCACATTAATTTATTTCATGTGAAAATTATAGCATAAATAATATATCTATCTCTCCTTTCAAAGTGTCAATTTAGATATTACTGTCCATGTTTAAGTTTTGCTCTCTCGTTTCTTGATAGAACCATCTTGAGTTCTATGAGGAAACTACAATCTGAAAACTCAATAGCTAGGAATTAGTCATGCAACTAAATGATGGTCTCATACTTCACTGAATGATAGACAATCAAAAAAATTGATTTAAAAACATCTTTACTGAAGCTCATAGTCCTTGCCAACAATTTAAAGAAGATTATAACATATTCACAAGTAAATCTTTTATATTTTTTATTTTACATCAAAGCCATACAAAACCCATCAAAAACCAACAATGGAAAAGCACCAACACCCAAACAAATACATGCATGACTAAATAGTAAAAAAAGTAGCATGTGCATTTAATTTTCTATATAATGCTTGACAAGCATGACTTCACATAATTTATTAACCCCATTCAAAGCAATATCACCAATAATAAAGTAACAACTTATCCAACTAAAACCTCTGATCTAGGGAGACTGTACTTACCCGATCTGATGTAGAAAGAATTGAATGAAGATTTGGTATTGAATCAGCACTTTCAATCTTCACAGTCACATGGATATCCACACCACAAACTTCACATAATTACAAATACAAATGCATTGATATTTTATCACATTTTAAATTTTGATTTAAAATATAAATTAAGGGAACATGCTATATCAAGCCCAATACTGTCTACAAAGGATTATATTACACTGGAAAGTTAAAAATTTGCTTCAAAGGTTTACTTTTAAGGTAATCTTTCAACTCATGCACCACCTTAGCATCTTTAACTAAGGAAACAACATAATAGTCTATGCCATTCTCAACTCCAAATTTAATATCATCTCAATCTTTATCTGTGAAAAAAAGAAAGACAAGAAATATATTTTATCAAATACCAAATTAAGCTATCTCAGATGCTGTGTTGGTCAAAACAACTCATCACATATACAAGTAACAACAAAATACAAATATTACACATATTTCAAGATTGATAAACATATCATTCAATTATATTCTAGGTAACTTCAATCAATCAATATTAGGTACAAAAAAGAGAAATCACAATGAAATCAAAGTCCCTAAGAAAGAAGCAGATTGAGATGTACATGTCAATAAGCAACAAAATCTAATTTGCTATGCATGATTGAGAGTTGATAAAATGGTCTTAACCTATAATGGAAGGCAAGGTAGCACTTTTTCCATGCACATTTAAGTGTCATCATGATTTAAGCTCTCCTCCATCAATTACTTCACAAATTATAGAATCTGATGTTTTTGACTTCACTTGGAGTGACATCATCCCCCCTAGAGAAATTCAAATAACGATAAGAAATAGAAAGCTATGAAAATGTTGTGAATAACATTAGTGACTCTATTCTTTTAAGCTAATAAATGAATTTTCAATCCAGCACAAGAGAACATACCATCAACAAGTAGTGTATCTCCTTTCTCCACATCATTCACAAAATCATCATAATTCACGCTTACACAGTCTTTAGAGCCCACTCCTCTTTTGACTGTGAAAGTAAACTCTTGGCCCTTTGTGAGCATGATAGGTTGTGGTAGATCTCCACTTTTGACTTCAGGGCCCTACAATAAAATGATCTTTTAATTTATTGTTTGAGCAAAGGACTAACTCAAAAGACATATCAAAAAGGGGGTTATTTGATAAATTGAACCTAAAACACAAAAAATGACTATTAGTAATGTAGATGTAATTTAATTTAGGATGAAAAAAAAGTGAAACAGATTTCAAATCTACATCTTTTCTGATTGGCTAACAATATGAAAATAACCCACATTATGATGTTTTCAAATAGTTAGTTCCACCAACAACCTATATATAATAAAGGAGTTTCAACACCTATGCAACTCTAGATGAAAGAAAATCTTGTATGATCTTAAAGATTTCATGCATATTGATAATATTCTCCTATTATAAGATTTCATGCATATTGATAATAATAAACTTAGATATCATTTATAAAACAAACTCTCAGACATTAGTGGTAGAAAATGCTTCCTATTTAAATTACCTGCCAACAAAATAAGCATCTCACATTGTAGATTAAAGCCCAGAAATAGTTATAGAAAATGCATAGAAACAGATCTGAGCCTAGACCAAGATAGCTCAAGTCCATACGAAATGTCTAAATGATCGAGTTTCTATATATAGTTATCTTATTTTAGGGCACCAAAATAGGTTTTATCCCCTCACACAAGTAAATGATCTATTAAAATATCCTAGATTTGTAATTATAAAGCTTTTCTTTGAACAAAATGCCACAATCAAATTGTGAACTAGAGAATAGTGGAAGGCCACACAGGCAATTACTTCCCACAAATAATATGATAAAAAAAGATAATGCTCACACACTACTTGAGAGCTAAAATAGAACAAGCTTCAACAATACATTGCAATAAACATATATATATATATATATATATATATATATATATATATATATGGATCTTTTGGCACTATTACTAAAATCGTTTACCTTCTAGGTAAGAACATAAGTTTGTTTCAATATACAAATCTTCAAAAGGAATTTCATATAAGAAAAAAAAAGTACCAAGAAATAAATTAAATTGCAGTGCACTAGAAATAATATAACAAATAATGAATACTAAACCTCAATTGAACAAAAGACTATATAGTGGCTTCAATAAAACTAATGCTACACCTAAACCATCACTTGTAGCAAGCTACTTGAAGATATGTAGTACAAACCATCCAAGAGAACAACCTCTAATTTTTAAAAACTTTCACTTTTACTGGGTGAAGTTTTACTTTTTGCCTTGGCAAAGTCAACCAGGTCTTCAAACAGCTTATCTTCAGGTTTAACTTGTTTGCTGGAAGTTAAAGATTGTTGTGGATATGCATCATTGTAAGTTCCATCATGAATGGAGATGAAAGCCAATTTTCCTGACTAGATTCTTATAATGAATATATGAGAGCACTTTAATTTCATTTTTGAATTCTACTGCACTGTGCACTGGTAGATATCCTTTCTTGTTCCTCTTTGTGCCCATGACTTAGCCCACATTATTGAGTGTCCTATACAAGAAAGTCTTATAGCAAGCAATTTACCCAAGATTCTTGGACTTGTTCCACTATAAGATATGATGAAATCATGAACTAATTGCCTATTATTTAAGAAAATGAGAAACACTATAAGACACTTTGTAGTGCTGCAATAATAGACAAATCACCAAAGTAGGTATGCTTTTTGGATCATATTCTCTCTCAAACACAGATGTAACATGCATTTTGGTTGCAGGTGATTTCTAGGAGCTTGGGGTTCACTATCAATTCCAACACCTTCGACTAAAATTTTTGAACAGTCAAAAGTTGTTCCACTATAATGATTAATAATAAACTTTATCATTGTTCAAGTCAAAAGTTTATCATTAGAAAAAATGGTAGATAATTTTGTTCATGTTCTCAAGGAAAACAAAGACCACTTGACAATAGCAATAAACAACATAGATGACTTAGAAATAGTCTATCACAATGAAAGACATATTTTGCCCATCATAACACTAGAAGTGCTCTACTATCTCATTTTTGGTAATAGAGACACCCCCCAAACATGAAGAATTCACCCCCCAAACATCTTCAAACATGAAATGATCCACTATCTATTAGATTGGTGTCTAATCCAGGCTAAACCTCCATCAGCAATTACCATCCAACACTGCACTTACACCAAGTTTTTGCACTCTCCTGCATTTGGTTAATATAGTACAAATAAATTATCACAACCTCATTGTCTCCCACCAATAACAGTGACTACAAGTGGTAGGAGAGAATCTACATTGGAAACTTTAGAATAAGTATAGTTGACTGTGCCTAACCAGTCACTGGTTTGAATGCACCAGTCTATTATTCGTTACTCAATCTGCAATGAAAATTAAAAGAATGTGTGGACAAGATAAAAAAAATAATAAAATATTCTCACATTAAATATTAGTCAAAATGCATTTGATACATCATAGGAACTCACTGTTCCATGGGACAGAGACTGAATTGCAGAGAATAGGATTATTTTATTGATTAAATTTTTTTCACAATGCCTTGTCTCACCACCCCAACTCTACTTCTCCCCCAAAAACTTGACAAATCCCTTCTAAATAACCAAACAATAGTAAACAACTATTGTTGTCTAACTATCTAATTGTTACCAGTTAGTTATAAACTAAAATTTGTTGTCTAAGTTGACACAAAGTGTCAACTTCGACAACTTACAATCATATATTCCTTTAATATATTTCACTAACCTTTTCAAAGGTTTTATAACTTCACTAACCCTTCCAAAGACACCTAAAACCCTTACAAGCTTTACTATGCCTAAAGACACCTAAAACCCTTACAAGCTTTTCTTTGCATTTTTTCTACATTTGATACTTTTCTTATAGGTGGACATGTCTATCACAAACATCCAACATGTCTGTCCTTAGACTTCATGGCAAAAACCCTACAAAAAACAAAAAAAAATAAGGACATGAACCATCCAAACATCTCTAATAGCTTGTGGATATCCCAAAGATGCATAAGTGCATGACTTGTGAAAACCAAAAAGATAAGACTAACTTGTATAACAAGCGAATAACCAAAATGATTTTATGTCTGTGTTATGTTTGACAATGATAATGATATTTGGTTTCAAGTATGAGGAAATTTGTATCAATCAATTCATTAAATATCATTTGAATACAAAGAAGATTTTAAGAGATTCAAGAGCATAATTATAAGCCAAATTTGTGGAAGACCTAAATCAGACCTAAGTGAACAGACATGTGAAGGTTTATTTTGAATATGATGAGAAGATCTAAGGTAGAATTTTTATGAAGGTATATTCCAAGTTTAGAGCATTTATTGAAAAACACTATTTCAAATCTTGGTGGATTATTCATAAGTACAAGGTAGATTTTTTGAAGACCTCGAAGGAGATCTAAGGCAAATCTACCTACATTATAAACACTTTGCATTTCAAAGGTTAGTTCCTTTTGCATTGCAAGATTTGAGGTTGGTGTCTCTTTCTAATTGAGTCTAAACATTTGTTTGAAGTTACAATGATGACATGGTGAGTAGACCCAGGTGGGGGTATATATTTTATAGATTAAAATGTCCATAACTATCCAAGCTACTATTAAAAATGTTAGAGTAAATAATTAATAATTAATTATTTATTCTATTACTTAAGCTTACTTAGGTTAATGCATATTTAGTATTTAATGCATGTAGTGGTTGTTGTTGACAACTCGGGAGTTTTCTCCCTTTTTAGCATATTCCACTTTTTGAGGATATGTGCTGAGTTGTCATTTTTGTCCTCTACCTCCTTCCAGCTTGTTCTACAAGCTTCCATGAGGCCTTTTTAAACGGTCTCTCTCTCATTGTAAATCAATCCATTCGCATAGCAATCTCATTTTCCTATTGTGAAATATTTCCTCTTGCATTGTTTGCTTCATGCTCTTGCTCTTTCAGTTTCTCTTCAGCAAGCTATTTGCATGTAGGTGATCTTGGCGACTGCGGAGTTGGATTTCATCAACTCCTACATGGTATCAGAGCCTCCCTGCTGCTTCTTGTTTGAAGGATTTTTGAAGCCGTGATTTGAAGTCACAAACCCTAGTTTGTTTATGCATTTTTTCTTCAAATCAAGGCTAGAGCGAATTTTTGGAGCACTTTCAGCCCAAACGGACATCACCATTAGATCCGGAAGGCCATTTATAGTCAAAATTCATATAAAACTTTCCGTTTTTGGAGATAGAGCTCCGGAAGGCAAAATTTTTTTTTACATCAGAAGCTTCCGTACGGACTGTACGGACGATTTGCGATTTTAAAATTAAAAAAAAAGCTTCTTTAAGGCGCTCCGCCAGGGCACCACCGGCGGGCCAACCCGATGCCACTAGCGCTCTGCCACCAGCGGAGCATCCGCTGTCATCCACCTGTTTTCGGTCGCCGCAGCGCCACCGACAGGCCGCTCCGCCAGCGGCCCCTGCCGCGGTGCCACCCCAAACACTCGCCGCCCAGGCGCAGCTACCTCCACCACCGCAGACAGTGGCGCCGTCGGGTTTTCCTCCCGAGCACCACCGCCACCGACGGTTTTCGCTACTCCGCCGCCCTGCGGCCTCTCCAACCACCGACCGCCACGTGGCTGCTGACAGAATTGCTGACGTCATATTCTGGTCCGCTGATGTCACTTTCCTGGCATGTGACATCACCTTGCCGTGACGGATTTTTTTGCCAGCGACAGGTTTGTGATGGGCATACGGCCGTCAAATTTATACCCGTGTCTGTAATTTTCCAGCAAGTGTATTTTTTGAGCAGCAGTCGGTTTTTTGGCTATAACTTGAGCATACGGAGGTCTTTTTCAGATCCGAAAGAAGCGTCGGAAAGCTGACTCAGAGACGGACACATTGGTGCTAGTTTCACATGATTTTGAGTTCGTTTGAGCTTCCAATTTTTGTGTCAAAGTAGAGGCTTCTATTTCCTATTCTGCATCAACAAATCCAGGTTCCTTTCCAGTTTTTTGCTTTCCTTAGTTGTTTTTTTGTGGTATTTGGGAGATATTTTTGTATGTTTGTGGGGGGGTGTCTTTCTTTTCTATAATTTACTTTAGTTAAGACCCTTCTACTTCCATCTTCTTCTTTCTCTCAATGGCGGATCCATCTATATCCCGTCTCACACTACACAACTACCACACATGGAAGGCACAAATGACTAGACTTCTAATGTCAAGAGGTCTATGGTCTTGTTTGGATGAGCATCAGCCTAATCTCCAATGACCTTATGAGATTCTACAACACAGGAAAAAGATGGATGAAGCCATGGGGCTTATTGCACTCAACATTTCAGACAGCTTGTTGTTTCACCTGGATGGTTTGACTACTCCACGGGCTTATTGGCTAAGATTTCAGACTTTGTTTGGACAAGTGAATGAGTTTCGGGCACTTCAGCTAGATGCAGAATTGACTTCTTTGACACCTGATCACTTTCCCACCATTGAGGACTTCTTGATGAAGTTCAAATCTCTACGTACACTTTTGCAGGGATGTGGGAAGAACAAAACAGATGATGAGTGTATCTTTTTGGTACTCTCAAAGTTAAAGGGACAATATCAGATCTTCTCTTCCACTTTCTACTCCACTATGGATGCCTTGGGTGATAGACATAGGATGCCTTCATTTGAGATATTTTGTAATCGGTTAACCCGTGAACAGTCGAAGATTACTCAAATGGATTCACTTTCAAGTTCTCAGTCACAGGCATTGCTTTCCAAGGTTACACAGGAACAGAAGTTGAAGCAGCTATCAGATCCCTCTTATACTAGTTCATCATCTTCTAACAAGAAGGAGAAAAAGAAGACCGCAACTCCTACCTGTTCCTATTGTGGGAAAGGATCTCATGATGAGGCACATTGTTTTCAGAAGAGATGTGATGGCTATGAGAAACAGATTGCTGATTTGCATGCTCTCCTTCATAAGAGTACTATTTCCTCTCCATCCTCTTCTACCTCACAAGGGTCTTCTTTTCAGGCTTCTTCCACCTCTTCAACATCTACATCAGATCTTGGAAAGGGTCATGCATTACAGGCTTCTATTGCATCTTCTTCACAGGTTCCTTGGATACTGGATTCAGGTGCTTCTCACCATATGACATCTTCTCAAGGTGTCTTCTCCACTCTTGAGGCTTCTCCTATTCCTCACATTCTCATGGGGAATAACACTGCATTACTAGTCTGTGGGAAAGGTTCAGTTCACATCCAAGATGGTATATTCAATGATGTATTGTATGTTCCATCTTTGTCTGCCAACCTTCTCTCAATTTCTCAGATTACATGCAGTGGATCAGGGAAGACAATTGAGTTCACTACTGATTCAGTCTTCATTTGAGATCGTGCTACAGGAGATCTTATTACTACAGGGGTAGTTGATCCTTCCACTCATCTCTATACCTTCTCACACTTTGGTCCACCATCTCCTTCGCAGGAGCATCGTGTGGTGCAGTCAGGACACTTGAACCTTTGTATTGTTCCTGAGATCCCTATTTTGACTGCCACACCACAACCAAATGAGGGCTTTTCCTCTCTACAAGATTCTCCTTCCTCTCTACCTGATCTTCCAGCTTCATTTATTGAGACTCCAGGTACACTTGTTGCAGATACTTCAGTGGACATTCATGACAATGTCATCACACCTGCCTTGGGGATTCCCTTTTCGGTTCCTCATACATTCTCTTCTGGACATCAGCTAGGCTTTCCAATTGCTCCTCTCACATAGGGATTTCCTTGTTTCGTGCCTTTGTTCCTTCTGAATTGGAGTTTCATTGGTTCGATCATTTCTATAGGAGCTCCATCATTATGGGGGGGGCTTGGTGTCTATTCTCTTGGGGGGGCTGGTTGTACTTATGGTTTTGAGAGAGTCTCTTGAAACATTTCTGGCGGAAGTTGTCCTTGGGGGGATTGGTTGAGGCCTTCCTTCCTTCACTTCATGTTTTTTTAGCATGTTGTTTTTACCTCTTTTTTGGAGGAGGGTTTTTCCCACAGGGTTTTCCCTCTTTCTCCGTTTTATAGAGGTTGCATTGTACATGGGTACCTAACATGGCCTCGTTGCTGGGACCCATTATGCATTTCATCTTAGTTTTAGGAGCTTAAGGCATTTCCCTAAGTTGCACTTAAGGGGGGGTGTTAGAGTAAATAATTAATAATTAATTATTTATTCTATTACTTAAGCTTACTTAGGTTAATGCATATTTAGTATTTAATGCATGTAGTGGTTGTTGTTGACAACTCGGGAGTTTTCTCCCTTTTTAGCATATTCCACTTTTTGAGGATATGTGCTGAGTTGTCATTTTTGTCTTCTACCTCCTTCCAGCTTGTTCTACAAGCTTCCATGAGGCCTTTTTAAACGGTCTCTCTCTCATTGTAAATCAATCCATTCACATAGCAATCTCATTTTCCTATTGTGAAATATTTCCTCTTGCATTGTTTGCTTCATGCTCTTGCTCTTTCGGTTTCTCTTCAGCAAGCTATTTGCATGTAGGTGATCTTGGCGACTGCGGAGTTGGATTTCATCAACTCCTACAAAAAATTCAAGTAACAGTATGAAAGAAACATTTCTACAAATGCAGGAATGAAGTACGAAAAAGGGTTAGACCTAAACCAGTGCATTCTTCAAAATTCATCATGTCAATAGGAAAAATATCATATAATGTATCTCACTGAATAGATAAGCATGCAGGCCTGAAACCCAGACTTCAAAAAGCTTTGGCTTAGCTTAAAAAGTTACAGCACAAGAACACAAAGTAAACATGAATTTTACTAGAGGACTGGAAGTGATACAAGAGTTATGTGAAAATTTGACAAAAAATAGTTGAAGAGTTGGAAATCAAGAAATGACCTAGATCTATGCTCAAAAGAATTCTTGATCCCACTGATCTAGGTAGTAAAATTATTAAGTTTGTACTGCTTAACAGTCACAAGGTTTCTAATGCAAAAGTAAAGATCTGCAGTATGTTAGTACCCAGAAGCAATAAATATGCCAGCCCATAATAAGAATCTATTTGTTTCCATGTCTTACATATCAATAGTGACTCACTGACTTATCAGTAGAACATATCAAGGACTACTTAAGTCAATGGCACTAAGTTTGAAAATTTAAATAGAATACCCATAGCTATGCATATAAAAAACTTACAGAGGTTGTGTGGATATATCCATGGAGTTGCTGGTTTCTCAGGTTAACTATGTTGGATAGTAAAAATGTTTTCTAGAATTTTTTTCACAAGTTTGAATCTGTCAGAACTAGCAGCCACTAATTTATTATGTCAAATCAACGTACCCAACATCTAGCAGATAAATGTGCAATAAAATTTGTGTGCTATTCACATGAAATTGTACAAAAATGATCCCTCAATTGAGGACAAAGTATCTTTTAATGAGTACATCAGATATGTTGGTTTGATTTTTTGCGAATCAAATTTTCTTAGGATCATAAAAAAAATCAGATGAGAAGTTTCTGATAAGTCATAGGGCTTTAGGTTTTGGCATAGAATATTTTGATACCTTTGAAAAATCTATGAAAACCCTTAGGTCTATCCTTTTTAGAATAAAAAAACAAACAAGGAGTGATATTCTTTTCCCACTTGCTTGATCGTCGTTGTTAAGTCTTTTGAAAAAGGGGTTTTAATCTTGCTATCTGATCTGATTTGAATCTATGATTGTCACATGTTTTCTATGGCAAGATGATCATATGTTATGCATAGCGAGGTAGCGACCATTAGAGAATTATGTTTGATATTGAAAAGTGGAGTTCGGTGCTGCGAAATGTGTTGGCAAGAAGATCTATTGACCATGTAATATGTCCTAGACCAATCAGTTTCAAGAAGAAAGGCACGTGGAAATATTTGCAAGTGGTGTCATTAGATTTTAATTTTATCTGGCAATTCACCAAGTCGCTAACTAAAAACACTTGCAACTTGCCCGTGGTGATATAGCAAATGCTCAAATTTTCCAAAGATGATGTCTTTCTGAGATCAAAAGTAATTTTGAGGATCCCGAGGAAGATATTGTGTACGTTTCACTTTTGTCCCTCTATAGGTTATTATCTTTTGTAGTTTCTTTTTTTGGGCGTTGTTTTTAAAGTACTTACCAGAACTCGCCATATTGCTAGCCGAATTTGTGGTTTTTATGCCAGTAGCGATGTAGCGATTGCTCAAAAAATGGTAATGTAACTAAAAAATCCTCAATGGTGGGCCCCAAATGAGTGATGTGATAAGGTTGAGCTATGCAGATCAAATTACATGGTGGCATCCTGTTGAAATATCTTTGAGCCAAAAAACTTTGATTTGTCGGAGCTTTCCATGTCGCTAGTCAGATTGTTGGTTTTCTTTGGTAGCGACATAGCAACCCACCTGAAAGTCATAAACATGGTGAGGCCCAAGACATGTGATTTCATCAAGAGATTAAAAAATATATATATGTGCCAGCATGTTGAGCTAGCTCAGCGACAATGGTATCATGGACCCACTTCCCATGTATAAAGTACAAAGATTTCTGATCATGAGATCGAGCTAGGATCAAAGGCCATCGTTAGCTCGCTATGAAGAAGTGCTTGGAAGTTATGTATAGTGAGTTGGCAAGTGGTGGCCCACCACTGTTGCAGTAAATTGCTGACCGCAAGATCAAATGTAGATCGACGAAACTCATTAACTCGCTATGAGGAGATGTGCAATAAATAAGTATAGCGAGTTAATGAGCAAGGGACTCACCATTGTGTTCTTAAAGGTTGTTTCAATTATCTGAAACATGATTAAAGTAACATCAGTAGTTATCGCTAGCTCGCTATGGAAAGGTGCTCGAGAGTTATGTATAACAAGTTAGCGAGTTGATGACACATGTCTGTGGTCATCCGTGGGCCCAGTTTGAAGCACTAGCCTTGAAGGAAAGGTACAGATGGAGGTATTTCATTGGTTTGACTACCAATTTGTTAAGAAGAAAGCTGAGTCAGCCTAGTTGTCATTCCTAGGTTGTAGGATTTTTCATGGATCAACGGCGCAAGTTTCAAAAAGAAAATGTGATGCCACTCTACTTTTCTATCCTGTGCATTTATGATAAATGAAAGCTTCACGTGTGGAAAAAATAGAGTATAATATAGGAGATTTTCATTAATTCCAGTCCCACATGAACAAAGATTACAAATTTTCTGAGCACAAGAGCCTATTGATTTTGTCATGTTAAGCTTGGTAAGAGTGTGAAAAGTATTCCTTAGTTGTTCGAGATCAATTATAGAGGTTCAGAGAAGAACAAGTTCAGCAAGTCAAGTAAGTACTCATACTATAACCTCTGTGGCATTCTAGTTCTCTCAATACTGTCAAAATGCCTCTTAAGAAGCCATTTTCTGGGCAAATTAACTATATGGATAGGAATGTCCATGATGATTTATTAGAATTACTCCCAGAGTCTACTGTAGAGCCTGCACAAGTTAAAAAATTTATTTCCTTAAACCCTAGGCTTAAAATTGCGGATGGCCTGTATGACAAGGGGAATTGGGTAAGGGATGCAGCAACTACTCAAACTGGTCTTATCCTATTTAAAAAGTGGTTTTCAAAAAGCAAGTTGTTTGCCCCACATGCTAATGTCTAGAATTTTGATTTGGGAAAGTTAGTAGTCCCAAGTGTTTTCATGGATTATGATTTTCTTGAAGCCATTGCTAAGAATTATGACCAAGCCATTAGGGTTGTAAGAAGAAAGGATGGTGTGCCTCTGGTCTCAATTACTCCTAAAGAAATTAGAGAGGTTTTTCACTTGGAACCATTACCAGATTACCATGTGCAAATCAATCTGCTAGAATTAGAGAATGAATATAAAGCAAAGAAGGATGTAATCAGGGGAGGTGCACTAAGGGCACATATTGATACAATAGGAACTTTGCTAGTAATTACTGCAGCCTCTAGAGAGCCTTTTAAGAAGAGTGTTTTTACTTCCTAAGTTGTAGAGATATACAGGACCTTATGTCAAGTTTTTGGTGAAGATGAGCAAGAACTTATGCCCATTGGTTTCATCTACATGATGGTTCAGATTGCTTCCTTCAGTGTAGATGTTATTTTTGATTTTGCTTCCTTTTTGGCTGAAGAAATTCACATTAGTTTACTTGGGATTGTGAAGGGCAAGGTGGAAAAAACTTTTGGTCACTACTCTATTAATGCATATGTTTTTGTTCAAACAAGTGACATATTTTGGTAATGAGATGGAACTAAATAGAGAGGAGAATGGGAAAATACTGCTAGTCCAGTTGTGGAGTGCAGATATGACCTGGGATGCAAGTAATGCTAGTTTTGTCAGATTTGATAGATATTTTGCTTCTAAGTTGAGGTGCCTTATATTGAGTGACAATCCCAAAATTCCTAAAGCACTAATGAGTCTTATTAGGCCTATGGATAACCCCCATGACTTGAAAGTTTCACATAATTGGGGAGGTATCATCCCTTACTCTATTTCTATTGTTTTCAGAATATATGGTTTTAAAGGGAGTCCTCATGTTTTGCCTTACTAAGTACCTTTGAAGGTAGGAGTGGCTGAAGTTTTGTGGTAGTTAGCGGGAGTTAAAGAAATGTTTTTGTTGAAAAGGAAATTAGGGTCAATTTTCCCTACCTACACAGTGGCCCATAAATTTGTGATTACAAAAGGGGGATGGCTCTTTTTACATAAAATTTTGGAGTAGTATATGATGGCTATCTCTCACCCCCATTTTTATGATTCTGAGGGATTTTTCAATCAGATGTTGAGGCATAGAATCAAGTTGGGACTGATCAAGCATGATTCTTATTATCTAGAGGACATTATAAGGAATGAATTCTCATCACAAGAGCAGGAAACTAAAAAGGAAAAGTGGAGAGTTTATTCTTGAGTCTTAGAATTCATTCATTGTTTTGATAATAAATATGATCCTTTAGATAATGTTGTTATAGAGGCTGACAAAATAAGTAAACTCGTGAATACCTTCCCTAAAATAATGGAAGTCATGAATGAAAAGAAACAAATTTGTATTGATTCCTATCCTGATAAGGCCAGAGAGGTCATAAGAAGATTGGCTTTCACCCCAAATGTGGGAGCTGGTAAAATAATTGTACAAAAGAGGCCTGGGTATACTATAATTTAGAATAAAAGGGTTCCTATAGATAAGGGCAAACAAATAAAAGGATCCACTAGTATAGCCCAAGAGGAGAGACCTGATGAGCCTAGTCCTAAGAGGCAGAAGGTAATAACAGAAGAAAGGCCTCAAGTTGAGGAATATTCACCCACTCAGTCCCCTCTAAGGATTGGAGAAGAACATCTCACTGGTGAACAGATCGAACAGATGGGATCACAGGGAGGTATTTTTATTACTCAAGCAGAATTAGATGAGGGTAACCCTCCAGAACCTTCCCTCCCAAGTTTGGATCTAACTATACCTGATTATAGTGGTAGGGAATTGGACCCTGTGTTAGAGCAGTCAAGTCATAAATTTTTTACTGATGATAGTTTTGTTAAATCTAGGGCTTTTTAGCAGTTTGCATGGAGGGAAAACATGAATATTTTTTAGGAGAAATGTAAAAAGATGAAAAAAGAGCATCCAAAAATGGATGAAACTTCCATTCAGAACCAAACTAAAGAAGAAATGATAAAAGAATTGTAGAATATAAGCCCCAAGGAAGGGAGGAAAATGGTCAAGGCATCTAACATTTTATTGTTTCCAAATTGAGATATTGTTGATGCTTTAGTTTTTAGTTCTGTTTCAAATGAATTGACTTTGCAAGACCAGAATAAAGAGAACTTTCAAGGCATTGCATTTGTTGAAGATCAAGCTGCATTGGTTAGTTGGTCACTGAGAAGAGGATCCAGACCCACATCATCACAGTCAGATGACTTTGGCTTGATGGGAAGCTTAATTGTGAGAAGAGTTGCTGATACCTCACATGTGCAGGTAGCATCTTGGAATGTGGAATCTTCCAAGTTTCTTTTGGATACTACAAAGAAGGAGGAACAGGCCATGTCTGAGTTACAGGGTAAATATGAAACACTTCTTGAGGCCTATAATAGGGAGGTAAAAAGGAGAATTGAACTTGAAAACAAGGTAATGGGGAAGTCCACAAGGCCAAGAATAACATACCCCCATTCTCCAGTGGAACCTTTTAAATCCACCCCCCTTGTAGAGCTACTAGACACACCTCAAAAGCCAAAATATTATACAACTGAGAATTTTGAAGAAGAAAAAAATAAGCTATGGGATTTACATGTAGAGTTAAACATGCAATATGAGGATAAGCTTAGAAAGACCCTAATGTATTTGGTAGATAAGATTGAATGGCCCTTGTTTTTTGATTAGTTGGTAAGAGTAATAAGTATATGGGAGCAACTAAAAACCCATGATGAAATCCTCAAGCCTATTTTTAACAAGTGGGGAAAAAGGGAAAAAGAAATCACCATTTTATGTTATTTAGTTATAAGGTCTTCAAATGACCATATTGAAAAATTATATGATATTGCTAATGACTTGACAAATTTTGATAATAGGAGAGTTTCTTTGCAACTAAAAATTGTTTCTTATTTGAATAAATACAAGAATAAAAAATTTGATCTGTTTCCTTGTGCTTTGGATAGAAAGAACCAATTGAAAAATAAGGATGAATGGAGTAAACAACTAGATGACCTTTTCTACATAAGGATAAATAAAGTTGTTAATGAAAAGGGTCATGCCTGGTGGGCCACCATGACAGAGGAATTGGTTAAAGTCCAGTTATTTTTTGATTCTTTGAGGCAAGAATTTGTTGGTTTTGAAAAGGACACTGATTATATATTAAAGAAACAAGATGATATCCTATGGTTCAACTGGTCGGATGACATACAGTTTAACACATGGATGGCAGATATTCCTTCGGACCAGTAGTTGGAGGAGGGCAGTTTAGATAATGATAGGGAATAGGAAGATGAGGTGTAGGTCATTGACACATCAGCACTAGAATTGAAGGAAGAAGAAAGTGAAAAGGAAATAGTGCCTGCTCAAAGTGAAAGCAGTGAAAACCCATAGGAACAAACTGATTTGAAGGCATCACAAGATCACCCCTCATTGGCTAGCCTGGCAGCCATGTATTATGAGGATCCAAAACAATGAGAGACAAATTAGAAGTTGATAAGTATAGCAGTAACAGGAACAGGCCTACCTAAAAGAATATTTGATATGTCTAGAATTCTATTGTGACCTTTTTGTCTTTTGTGTAATGTTTTGTTCCTTGGACACCTGTCAATCACATTTTCCCTTTGCTTGTTGCAACTCATATCTATATAAATGAATTTTCAAGGCATTGTGATGGTCCGAGACTTGTGTCATTTTTTGTTTTCTTTCAAGAAGAGCACATATACAATCGGTCCAATAGTATGCAGGGGTTTTGAGTTTGCTTCCATTGTACTTTTTGATAAGCAAATTGAAATGACAGAAATGGAAATCTATTTTGGGCATTCAATTGGTTTTCTATTGGTTATTGTATTAGTCATATGAAAAGGATAATACAATAGGGTATTTGCACTATATCTGTGTCATCAATTTCCTGTCTCTAGTTTATGGGTTTGTTTACTTTGAAGTCATTTAAATAAGGTTTATTTGGCTGAATGCAGTCTGGATGGGTTGTATGCTAGTTTTATTGTTGCTTTTAATTCAAGCAATTATATAAATACTTCAATAAATCAGTAGGGTTTATGAGTTCATAAAAGGGATATTGCATAAGAATGGAGATGGGTGATTACAGTTGATTAATTCTTATACAAGTTATTTGAATTGGATCTCTTGCCAATAGTCAATTTCTTGCCCAATGGATAAGGCACTGGTCCTATAAATCAGAAGTAAACAAGGATGAATTCTGCTACTGCATATCAAGTCATCTTATAAAATCAAAATTATTTCAATCCTGTTCAAGAATTATAAATGCTAGTCTCAACTCATTTATATCTAATTCCCGAGTCTTAGGTAGCTGTTATTTCCAGGAATATTTGTAAATTTTAGGAGAATTATGACCAAATCTACTGATAAGGGATGTGTATAAGTTTGAGAGCATTGAAGAATTAAAGTGACCTGTGTATGTATGTGGAGGTAACAAATGAGAATCAGAATGAAACTAAGATAATTTCATACACAATTGCATTAGAATTATCCCTAGGTATACCCACCTTGGTTTAGCAGAGCTAGAAGAGTAGGAAACCATCATTTGGTTTTGTTGAAGTTTGGTTATAGTGATTCATTCATATAGTTGATATTGGGAATTGGCTAATCCCTAGATTTTTTGAGTCATTTCAATGTGTTATTAAGCATTTTTTTGCTTGATAGTTTCAGCAGTTTGAAACACCAATGAGATACATGCTACTCCTAATCATTCAAAGCACAAGCATGAGGGAAAAAATGAATAATTATTTATAGCAGGACTATCTATGAGAGAATATAACACAACTTCAAGAGTATGAGTTGTGTCTTTAGCCAGAGATGATAAAGAAAATTGCTTCTTTTCTTCTTTTTTCTCCCACACAAGCATACCCATCTGTATGTCATTTGCTAGAATCACTACATTACATTTTCTATTTTGGAGAAACAGTTCCTTAAAATGGTACTTCTAGATTGCACCAGGAAAGCTTGTATAACTTATAATAATGCATCTCGTATAGTTTCCTCATAGTATTTACATTGTGGGGGCTCCAAACTCTACAATGAAGTTCTTTTGAAAACTTGCAAGCTAAGCTTCCTTTCTTCTTTAAATAAAGTAGTGAAAAAGACTCCTAACTCAACAAGGTCATGTTGTGGATGCAAGCCATACTGAAAGATGAATATAAACTACTAGAATGAAGAGGAAAGGAATGCAGATACAGATGTTCTACAATATATCAATCCTCCCAAAGATTGAGTTCTTGTTTAATGTCTTGCAAAGCAATCTATAGTAAAATGGCCACAAACCTCTATGAATGGGTCTGGATCAAATTCTGTCAGAGGTAATGCTACTAATTTGAGTGAAAAAGCAAATGGGAGCAGCTATGGCATATTACATTCTTTGTTTTCGATCCAAAGTTTTCCAACACCAAGACATCTCGAGATTCCCTGCATGCAAAAGAAATACAAAAAATGAATAGTGCATTATATTAGAAATATAAATTTTCCATAGCTTTATCCTTGCACTTAAATATATGCTAAATTTGAACCTAAACATCATCTATAAAACAACTTTGTGACCTGAAACAATTAACAATGGCTCTATTTTTTAAATTGCGATGAGTAGAAGAGAAAGAGAAAATGTAAAAGCATTGAATAGCTTTGGAATCTGCCTCTGCAACTTTCTGATAGATAAGAAACTTGGAATGATATCTAATGACTAGATTCTTACCTCCTTTCTCCTATCCTATTGACCCTGCACCAAACTCCTACCCATTGCAGTCACGATGTGCCCCAAAACAAAATTAACATTGCTCTGACCTTTTTTCTTATGTTCTGAAGATTGAAATTTAAACAATTTTACCATAGTCAAAATTTGGTCAAAATTTTGACCATATCGGGCCAATTTTTTCAAAAAAAATGAAGTTAACAACCCAAATAGGCCTTTGGTCAAAAATTTTGGTCGAAAATGGGGGCCTAATGTACTAGTGATATATCCACCTATATGCATGTATGTTCCCTTGTGATTGTTGTATTTCATTGCCATGACCTTGTGATCTTTGCATCTTATTGTCATTCCCTTGTGATGTTCATATATGTAGCTATATATATATACATGTATATGTATATATACATACATACACATACATATGTTTTTGTCTATGTATGTATGTATGTATATAAACATAGAGATCTTAGCACAATTGAAAAATAATAAAAGTCACTCAACACATAGCATGGCCATAGATGCAATGGCAATGCCTATTGGTAAGTAGATTCCTCTTTTCCTCTCTCAATTTTTATGTGTTTATTTCACTTGAACTATTATTTCTTAGGGGGCATTTTGTAATATTGGATTGATTTTATGTAGGACACAATGAGGACATTCCTAGATGTAATCATGTTAGATGTATGAGAATCACTAAATAATTGTGATGAATTGCTTGTGAGAAATGAAGATGGACTTCCCCCAAGAGTAGTAGGAGGTGATGAGGACATTCAAGGTACTTTAAAGGTTGATCCTTTCTTAAAGATTTTAGATGTTAACGAGGAATTTAGATGTTTGTGGGGGGGACAAATGAGATGCCACCTTCATGTCATTGGCCCTGATTATTGAGAATATTAAACTATTCTTGAAATCAAGTAAAGCTCAACATTATTTTATGATTGCATGAAAACTAACTATATGAATCTCTTGGTTTAAGGCAATGTAGAAGGGTGTCATAGTTCAATATAAAATCCCAATTCATATGCATACAACATCAAGTAAAGCTAAAAAACCCAACAGGTTTGCATTTTTGTTAGAGGTTTCCATAGACCTATTAAATAAATGTAAACATGGTGGATTTTTTTAGCTCTGCCTATTGTGCATGCATATAGAATGCTACTACACGTGCATTCTCGATTCATAGTGACATTCACAACTTTATCAAATCAATGGTATGATGTTAACAAGGAATTTATTAATGGAATAAATGAATTTCATTAATAAATGAATGAATTTCATTAATGAATGCATGAATTTTAGATGTTAATGGGGAGTTTAGATGTTGTGGGGGTGGGTTAGGGCCAAATGAGCTTCCACCTTCACATGGATGGACCTGATTAGTAGAGAATATTAAACTATTCTCAAAACCAAGTGAAGCTCAACATTAACTTATGATTGCATGACAACTAACTATGTGAATCTATTGTTAGTCCTTGTACTCATATTGCTTCCTAAATTATCAAAGTAAAGATAAGAAATATTTTAGATCTCATTATAATTGGAGAAGTTGGGTGCCCTATCCATGATTATTAAAGTCATAAAAAGAAGGCATTGAATTCACTTGTTGAGGAGGAATATATAGAGACCAAAGGTGAAACCATGCCATGACTAATAAATCCATACAAGAAGGCATTGACTTTACCTTGATAACCTACTTTGGAGACCAAAGGTGGTATGTTGATTGTCCATTTGCAATGTCCCTCACCATGTCCCTCAAGTGATCATGTGTTCTTATCCAGCCATCTTCATCCTACTCAACAAGACATCTATTAAAAAGAGTTCCCCAATCATGTGTTCCATAAAACTCAACATCCCATACTACAATGCTTGAACTTCTTCCTTCTCTCATGAAGAAACATGTTGCATCCAAGAACATCTCCTTCTCTTGCTTCCCTAGAGCATCATCACTGACTTTGATCCTCTTTGCGATGTCCTCATGGAGAATCTGGGAATACTTATTCAATGTTTGTTTCTAAATTTTTTCTTAATAATTTAGCATGTTGTTGCAATTACAATGACTTGTTCTGATAGATAACCATCACTCATACAACATTGTTGTTGCATATCTGTAACAATTGCAATACATTGTTCTAACAAATAACCATCTCTCCCACAATATCATTGTCACACAACCATCACAATTGGACAATAGACTGAAAACCTAACCTATCATATTTGTGATGATTTACTGTTACAATTATGATGATGTGGAGATGAAATCTTTCTCTTTCCTTCTTCCAAGTTATGATAGTTTCATTTGTTAGAATTGTGATGGATGCCCTTACTATCACAATTTGTAACAACAAAAGTCTGACATCCATCCAGCGAGAGCCAATTCATGGTACTATTGCTTGGGTGACAGGTGGCCATCACAATTTGGGCTCAAATGTAGTAGTGAAAGATGAAGATGAAGAACTCTCTTTTTCTTCAAAGGATATTTCCAAGGCTCCTTTCTTCCACCTTGCAGATGTGCTAAGAAAAATTGGGATGTCCATAATGGCTTCTCTACATAAGAAATACTTTGTTGGTTTTGCTTGAGTACAAGTATGCTTTCTTGCTTGATATTCCATACACATGATTTCATTATGCCAAATGAAGCATTTGAGGGTGTTTATACACAATTCAGATTAATTTCCTCTCACAAGTCAACTATGTAGAAAAACTAATGCTAGACCAAATCTTAAGAGATTCCCAACTGTTGGGACCCAAAATGGAACCTAATCAGGGGAAATTTTTTCCCTTGAAGGGCCCATTTCCCCTAATTGATCAGGGCCAAATTTTATCCTTGATGACCAATGCAAAAAATTTTGGAAAATTTTTGGGATCCCAAAATAGATCTTAGAATCTAGAAATTAGGTCCATATTCTAAGGAAATCTTGTTTCGATGCAAAAAAAGTAGATTGATTAAAGAGAAAGGAAAGGGGAGGACCTAATTAAATATAACCTACCTCACATTTTGTGTTGTATAAAAGGAATACAAAGGAAGACTTATTAGGTCCTAGCTAGATCCCATTTAAGAGGAGGAGAGGTGAAAATTTTGAATATAAATTTTTTATCATTAAATCATATTAAATAGGTGCTAAACAATTAAAAATTGAAGTACTTCCAATTTAGGATGGTATAATTATAAAACTTAAACCTTGGTGCACAAGCTTAAATTAATACCAACATGTGGATCCCCCTTTTGAGTTTCCTTGTTTTTGTTCAAAATGGTCTCATTTCTCCAATCTTTGAAAAAGTCCATGTTAAAGTCATTTTCAATGAAGTTTTTGAACCAAGTTGAACCAAGATCATAGTGGTTCAACTTTGTTCAAGGGTCCATCTTGGTTCAATAATTTTCTAAGATTTCCTTAAAAGGGTTTATTAACAACTATATTGAACTGCCTCTTACTTCCCTAAACCTTTTGAGCGTATTTCCTAATGGTTCACCTTGGTTCATCATGTTCAAGTTTCCTTTCTCAAATGGAAACACCTATCTCATGTTATTAATATAGTATGTATCTTCATCTTAGGGATCTGCACATGGCTTCAAAAGAAGTGAACTAGTTGAAACACATTTCATTAGGTTCAATTGGGTTCAAAGAAGAACATATGACATGTGACCACATCTGAAGGATATATATGAATGATGAAGTGATTCAAAATAAAGTGGTTTGATTGGAAACATGTGTGAGGTTGGAGGTATTTATCAAAAGATGGGCTACTTAAAAGGAGAAAATCATGATTAAATAAGGTGTACAATGATAGATAGGTAATTAGTATTTACATTTCCAAATTTCACAACACTATTATTTCACATGAGAAATGAATTTAGCAATTAAATCCTCAAGATTTTTTACAAGGTGGGATGTTTTAAAAATAAATCTTGGTAAATCATTTTCCTAATATCAACAACACATAGTAGACTATAGAGGTTTTTTTTGGGTTGTTAGGTAGGAGCTCTACAGTGTTTTTAGTTATCAAGTTAGAATCAAGAAGATGTCAAAGTGGTCCTCAAGCAGACCCAAAGAGTCCCATGACTATGAAATCCCATCCTCAAGTAACTAGATCAAGGTCAAAGATTCATAATAAGAAATATTTAGGACTTGAGGTGATAATATATTTGGATTTGAAAGAAGAGAAAGGATAAAAACACTTTCCCATAAATTTTGTGAACACTCCCTCTAGTTTAGATACAATGGCCATGGTGAGTGACACCCCTACTAAGTATAAATTTTCCATCATGTCAATAGAGGGATCTCCTACTTGGTTAAGTATGAACATTAACAATAAAAGGAGCATAATCTTTGTGACAACTTGAGTTGGTGACATGGTGAAAAAATACACCAATAAGGAGGAAAAATATATGAAACTAAAAACCAAATTTAGGATTGATGTTGATTGAAAAATAAAATAAAATGATAGATGAGGTGATTAATCCTAACACAAAAGAAGTTGTAAATCCCTTTGTTGATGATTTCACAATTGAAAAGGTTAATCTTGGTATTGCTAACAAAGAAGCATATAACCATTGTTTTGAGCTATCTATTATGAAGATGCTAACTAGATCTTGGAAGGATGAGAAAGAAAAAAATAAAAATAAAAAATAATTAGGGCCTTGTCTAACTACATTGATGTCATTAACAACTCAAGTCCTCAATCAATTTCTTAGATGTCATAGTCCTTTGATCCAATATCCCAAAATGATCAGGAAATGCTCAATCAAATTAAGAGAAGTAAAATGTTGGTTGAGGTTTTTGATAAATGGTTTGAGGATGTAATTAAGGATGGTGATTATTACATCCTTGATTCTATAGTAGTCTATAATTATCTTAGAAAGATTCTTACTAAAGCTAAAACATAAATGCCATAGCCTTGGAGTATGAAAGAGAGAAATGGGTTGAAGTCGCTCTATAGATCTATAATGGTCAACACAAGTTCCTATAAGAGAAACCTAGGAAAGAGATGGATGAAGTTAGGTTGGCCATTTTCAAATGGGATATAGACTAGAGGAATATTGTAGCTAAAGTCAAGCATTAGGACTTCATGAAAATGGAAAGGGAGCTATAGGCATTAGACATAATTCTAGACAATGATCTAAAGTGCATCAATGCCACCAATATTTGGAATTATGACACTATTGAACACAACATGAATGTAGTAATAAGGAAATAAAGAAAACAAGTATTGAGATAAAGGATGAAAGCACTCCTAAGGATGAGAAGTTCTCAAAACTAGTGAAGGTTGAGTCCATGCTTTTCATGCTCGATGAGAAGTTACAAGCGTGTGCACATAGGCTTGGAGAAATGAAATGGGAAAGGGATGTATGAAAGTAGAGGATGTTATCCATCAAAATCTCAAATTGTTCCTTTACTCAAAAATTCACAAAGAAGGAGTCTCTATGTGTGGCTTAGTTATATTTTCATTTCTTTAATGAATTTTATGAGATTCAAGATATTTATCCCATAGTTATTTTAATTTAGTTTTCAAAACTGATTTACACTAATTAGTGGCGCCTCTTCTAAATTTTAGGTAGTTTAAAAGATTAGTGATGGCTAAAATATGGTATAAATATAGGGATGAACCAATATTTAAGGTTCAAAATTTTATCTTTTAATAGAATTCCATTAACTATACGAGATATAAGTCTTGATGGATTTTTGAAGTTGAACTAATTTTTAAAAAATTTATGAGTTAATATTTTTTGTTGATTGATATTAATATAAATCAGTTTGTTTTTGAATAAAAAGCAACCAAAACTAGGGGGCTGACCATTAACAATCAAACTAGTCAACAACCAACAGATAACCATTAACCAAAACTACTCCCTATCACTTAATAAAACAAAAACAAGGTTCAAAACCATAATTAAAAGACTATTAATAGGCCTAACATACATACTGCCTATATTAAAACCAGTAAAGCTATAGTATTATATAAACAAAGACATGACAACCTTAAACCCCTTCAAGTTCAATAACCAGTAGATTAACAACATAAAAAGAAAAAAAGAAAGAATCATTAAGGCTTCTTAGGCTCTTTCCTTCCTCCTATAGTGAAATTTTTCAATAGGAACATTCTCTCCTCCAATGCATGAATTCTTTCCCATACCTCACTGCTAGCCTTCTTTGTGATCTCCATGTTGACCTCCTACATGTCACCGAGCATCTACTTGCATCATAGTAACTTCTTGCACAATTGGGGGGTTAGTATTATCCTTGGAAAAACCCTTAGCAAGGGAGGAAATAATTATGGGGGAGGGAACTCTATCCACTTTATTAGGGAATTGGTCCCTCGTTAAGTCCACACACCCCAACCCAATGGTTTCCAAAACATGTGACACATCCTTTATCTCCTTTAACCCCTCATCCAAGCCAGATCGAGAAGATTCCAAGATCTCCTTTTCCTCCTCCTCCATTCTCCCTTCTTTACAAGTTGATGCCTTCTCTTTCATCCTCCATTTGGAGCGGCTCGTGTCTTCAGAATCCATCTCCTCCTCTTGTGAGGCTCCCTCTTTCAATTTCCTTTTAGCATTAGACTTAGCTGACCTCCCTGACCTCCTCCTCCCCCCTCTTCTCTCCTCCTCTAACTCCATTGGTTCCTTCCCTTTCCCTTTGTCATGTCTCCCTTTTTTCCCAAGAGTAGTGGGCTATAAATCCACTAGGGACCCACTAGGCAAAGGTTGTAGGGTAGGGACTCTAAGACCCATGATCCTAAGGGGAACTAGTTGGGGTCGTGGGTTGGGATGAGCCAAAATATCAACCTCCACAGTTCTAGGGGGGACCAAGGCAAGGTGGAATTGATACAATCAAAAAATTAACCCTTGATGTAAAATGGTAAAATTAATGCCTCTTCTCATTTTTTCTCTTACATCAGTAACTATGTCCTCTAAATCATGCAACAGAAAGAATGAAATGGAAATTAAATCACAATGGAAAAAATGATTTAGGAGGAGAAAGTGGTAGTAATAACATACACCATGCCTCCCTTCCAGTGTTAGGTACTTCATCAACATCAAATAAACCTCATTTGAAGGCTCAAGGAGCTTCTCCCACATAAAACCACCTTTGTGTTGTATAGGTTCCTCCCCATCCAAGAAGAAGCATTGTAAACTCACTTCATCAACCACCCTTGTCACCTTCTACCACTTCCTACCCTTCATGGCCAAACCCAACACTAAAGCAATGATTTTTGTAGAGATATGGAATGATATGCCATTTATTGTAACTCTGTGATTCTCCTAGGAATTAACAAATTTCATGGAACAATTTTCATCATGCCCATTAACTGCCTCCATAAATGGCACAAACTCACCTTCCTTTAGCATATACCACACTAGCAGCTTCCTCACAGTCTCCTCAATTGTGGACAACTCAGTGTGCATAAGGTCCCCACCCATCTCTGCAAATTTCCCTAATCCTTTCTTCTTCTTCAAGATCCAAAAACAATTGCTAAGAATGACTCCACACTTAGGCCAAAATTCCCTTATGCGACAATAATGGCCATTAATATTAGTAATTATATTAGCATCCTTATTTTAAATTAATGTCACGTATCAAATGCCACTATTTTCCTCCCAATCTCTTCCATCATTCCCAATAAACATTAACCATTTAAAATTTGAACCTTTTTTTTGCCCGACGTACGACCACACGCCTAGGAAAATCATTAAAAAAGCTTTCCTCTCAAACTTCAAAAATCTTTCTTTTTTGGGCCATGCAAATTTATTATTGCTAGTTCCATCTCCTTCACTCCTAGCCATTTGTCCTTCCTGGCTTTGTCCTTTCTGTCAACTCAGTAGCATGATACAAAATTTTAAAATATCTCTCCATCTAGGATTCATCATTCTTTATTTCTTGACTCACTAAATCTCTTACTGAATTTGGCAAGGCATTAAATTCCCTCCAACATATTAGTCCTTTCACCTTTAGGCCTAATACCACCATACCATCTATAACACTATTTCCCTCTCAAAATATATGATTCAAATCAAACCTATTAAAATTGGCTAATAGGTGTCTGATGTCTTCTATCACACATTTTATGGCCCATCCTTCTCTCATATTACCATTAGTAGTTTCTATGATGATTTTTGAATCACCTTCAATTTCTACATTTCTCCATCCCACACTCATCACCAATTTTAAAGCCTAATACAAAGCCATCACCTCCGCGATATTTTTGAAAACTTTCCCTAGCTATCCTGAATACGCCAATAGCATTCTTCCCTTGCTATTCCTAGTCATTTCTCCTCCCATCAAGCCTTCCTTCTTGGCAGCACCATCAAAATTATACTTGGCCTAATTCACAAGTGGAGGTTCCCATCTAGTCCTTTTCCTAGCCAACAAGTTGGAGTTATCGATCTCCAATATCCCCTCCTCTAGTTTCTAGCCCTTGGCCACTCTAACCTCCAACATTCTTTGGGGGAATGTTGGTTTTATCCACTTGCTATAACTCATATTTTCTACCATAAGTTTATATATATTTTTCACCATAAATTCCTCCTCTCTCTCTTCATTCCTAAACACCCTATTATTTCTCTCCTTCCAGATACCCCAACATACATAAGGGGGGGAGATAATCTTCCACAACCTGACAATGAGGGGGTGAGTAAAGGGGCCTTGCCAATTCTCCACAAATTTCTCTAGATCCTTCTTAAACATCCAGTCTACCTCCAACTTCTATAAAATATTTCCCCAAACATTAGAAGCATACCTACAATGTAGGAACAAGTGGAGAATATTCTCCTCCTCCATCTTACACAAGTAGCATCTATTTGGTAATTAGAACCCCTATTTCATAAGGTTGTCTATAGTGAGTATTTTCCCATGGATAGTGGTCCACAATAATATATTAACCTTAGATATTAGATAATTAAACTATATATTCCCCTAATGATTGGGTTCCAAAAATTTATCAAACATTAATTTATAGGTTGACTTAATAGAGAACTCCCCTGTCGGAGTGGTCTTCCAAATGAATTCATCATTTTGATCCCTTCCTAGGATCCTGTACCCTTCTAGCAGAATATTTAGCTCTTCTATCAGGTCCCCTCCAACCATAGCATTCTATTGTAGCTTGACCTTCTTACACTTCCTCTCTGGGAAAATAAAATCAGCTATCATTTCCCCCCTACTCTTGAAGGTGGTTCTAGAGAGGTCCAAACTTTTTTTTTGTTAACGGTTTATCTATAAGACACAAATCCTCCTAGAAGTTAATCCAATTTCCATTTCCTACTCACCACCTTACTCCTTCTTTCAAAAGGGTTCTATTCTTCACAATATTTCCCTAGATCTTATATCCCTTAGGGAGATCATTTCTCTAGGTTCAACGAGAGAACATCAGATTCTCAAGATACTTAGCCTTGATAATATTGTACCAATTGGATTCCTCCTTCATTAGATTCCACCCCATCTTGGTGAGAAGTGCATTATCCAAATCATCTATCTTCCTCACTCCCAAACCTCCTCTGCTTCTCAGTTTATGAATCATATCCCAATTAACTAAACTTAGCCTTACCTTCTCACTTGCTCCTGACCAAAGGAAATTACATTGTATTTTATCCAATTTATTGGCCATACTTTGAGTAATTTTGAACAGTGATCAGAAGTACACAGGTAACCCCTGGAGGGAGGAAATAAGAAGTTGAAGCTTTCCACACTACTTAAAGTTTTTCCTTTCCATCCTATCAACTTTTTTCCCATTCTTTTTAGAATGCAATTCCAAAAGTTATTACTTACATCCTTCACAGTCAAGGGGAGGCCCAAATATGTGTCAAGTAACTCTATAGTATTAACCCTAGAATATATACAATCCTATGCTATGGGGGTGTTAAAAAAGAACACTTTACTTTTATCTAGGTTAATTTTTTGTCTCACATTAGCCACATATATATCCAACATTGATTTCCAAGCTCTACCTTCTCCCACCGAGGACTCCCCACTTAGGAAGATGCCATTCACAAACTATTGTATCACCTCGGGTGGAAGTGTGGATGGAGGTCTAATGCCTTTAATCAACCCCTCTTCCATCTTTCTCAAGAATGCCCTACCCAGAACTTTAGCAACAATGATAAAAAAAATAGGGAGAGATAGGGTCACCCTATCTTAGTCCCCTTTCCCCACCAAAATTCCCCCAAGATGAATCATTCACCATCACTGAGTAGTTGACAATTTCCACCATCAATTTCACCATCCTTATAATTTTTTTAACTAAAACTAGTTCTATCCATAACTTCATACAAGAACAACAAATTAATCCTATGATAAGCTTTAGAGATGTCAAGTTTCAAAGCCATACCTGAATCACCACTTATCTCCATTGAGTGCAACACTTCATGAGTTGTTATGGCAACATCAAGGATTTGATGACCTGAGACAAACCCATTCTAGGCTTTCCCAATGAATTTATGTAACATTGGTTTTAATCTGTTCACTAAGATTTTTGAGAAAATCTTATAAGTAGTGTTGCAGAGGTTGATCAACCTAAAATTAGACAAGACCTCTAAATCTTTAACCTTTAGGATCAAGGCAATAAGCATTGTATTAAGCTGTTTGAGAAGTTTTCCAGTTCTAAAGAAGTCATGAGCCGTCTAGAGGAGATCCAATTTAATAACATCCCAAAAGTGCTGGAAGTGTTGGAATATTCAAATGGGAAGAGTACTTTTGAGAGGGGGGTGAATCAGAAGTAATGCATTTTATCCATTAAAACTTTTAATTGAAAGTAAACTACATGTATGCAAACATATTAAATGAACATAAAGTAAACACATGTAAGAAAACACATGACACTAGAATTTGGTAACCTAGAAACCCTCTAGGAATAAGAAGGTAAAATTAGGGTGGGGATGATACCCACAAAAACACTGCAGTAATAATTGTTTGACTACTTCTGATGGTCTGCCCTATTAAAGGCTTTACATTATGTCAATAGTGACCTAGTTAGAGGATATTACAAATACTTTACATGAAGTGTCACCCTGTTAAAGGATTTAGTCACCTCTTCAAAGGATCTACAAAATAGCTATTAAGCTAACATATCATCATAGGGTCTTCACTATCTAATACAATTGCTAGAGAGTATAAGAAATCTTTGACCTGATTTCTTACAATCTTCAATTTCTGATTTTAGACACTTGATTTGCTCATTCTGATGTGATCCTTGCTTGATCTAATATCTGTTCATATCCCTTGCTTTGTTCTGATCAACTGGATATGTAATTGTTGCTCAATTCACTAAGTTTGTGATGCCCCTGTTGGTTGCCCTGTTCTGCAATTTTTCTATCTACTTAGAAACTTCCTTAACGTCTATTTAGCCACATAAAATCATGGGGTCTAAGCCTTCTTATAAAGACTTCGTAGACTTAAGGTTAGGTATGGATCTATGATCCATATTGAATCTTTAATTCCCTCTCATTTCTTGCACTTTTCCCATTGGTTGCATGCCTTCTCCATTTTTTTTTATTGGTTGCATGTTGATTACATAGGAAATATAAAAGATTCATTCTTATCCTTATTATCCTTCAAAATCCTTCTATGTTAGCTCAAAAAATGATTTACATCTGAGTTTGTGAAGGCACAAACTCATATACTAATTTCGTGTTACTCAACACATACTAAATTATTGGTGCTCGGCACATATTTGATCTTGGTTTGCTTGACACCTATTATATTCTATCTTGCTCAACACATGCATAGTTCTAGCTCACTTGGCACATGAAGGATTCTAACTTTCTCAGCATCAACTATGACTCAACACCTATATATCACTTGGCACCTATATAATGCTCGGCACTTGAAGTCCCCTAGCACCTCTTAGAAATATGGCTCAGCACATACTGTGGCTTGACTTCTATGTAAAAAGTGATTAAGTCTATTGACACTCAAATGTCAAAACCAAACTAAGACCAAAAATCTCCCCCTTTGGCATGAGTGTCAAAAACACTTAATTAGACATTATTGATATGACCTTATGAGTACCCTAAATAGTCTTCTTTGCATATGTACAAAATTTCAAAATTTGTTCAAAATACCTTATAACCCCCCCTGATCTGATTGTGCCTTGTCTATTCTTGTAACCAAAATTCTATGCTAAATGTACCTAATACTCTTTTCCTTTTCCGTATTTTTGTAATCTGTATCTATGTTTTGTATTCTTGTATTCTATATCAGAGCTATCTTCCATACAATTCCCAAAATTTTGTATCTCCCCCACATTATATATCTCCCCTTTTTGGCTATCTACAACCTTTCCCCTTTATTTTCCAAAAGAATGAATGAAAGAATGTAATCAAAATGCTTAGTATTCTCCCCCTTAGTTATATCTTCCTTATTGTTATTTCTCCCCTTTTTTTGACATTTATGTCAAAGGGTGCTAAGGAGTAATACCATATTTAGCCTAAAATGTGTTGTTTACCTCCATTATCATCTTGAGAGCTGCATCCCAATTCTCCAAAGCAATTTCAAGTGACTTATGTTGGATGGTAGTCTCTGTAGCAAGATGTACAAGTCCATCAAGTGTAGAAAGATTAGGATTTTTTTTAAAGATAGTTTCAGCATAGACTTGCTCTTTGTGGAGGACCTCCAAATGTGGAGTGATTGTATCTACATCAATTTGGCCTTTATATTGGCCTCTTCACTTGTTAGTGTAGCTAATTCTCTTTGAGTGTAAAGTGATTGGGAAAAATTCTTTTCACTTTGAATTGGATCTCTTGGTTGTGTGTTGCATAAAAATGTAATCAAGGAATAACACTAAGTAACTAATGCACATTCCTACTTTATCATGCAAAACCTGAATATATGAAAGAAGACATCTAAATGAAAAACATGGAACAAATGAGAGTATTAATGAAATCAAAATAACACATATGAAAACCTCATGAAACCATCAAGTCTAGATGATTTCATTGCTCATGGGATGTGGTTGCTCACAAATCTAGTAGCATAACAATGAGGTAGATAGTGCTTGTGAAAATGAGGAGAGGGCTCTCCATTTATAGGAAAATGGATGCAACAGACGGTTGAGATTGAATGCAAGATGGAGGGCTAGGATCTCTCAGGATCGATGAGGTGTCAATGAGGTGGAGGACAAGTAGACTCCACATGGATTAGGGTTTTGACCATTCAAAGGGGGCAATATGCTCATACATGCTTGAGCAACCTTTGATGGTGACATGATCAATGAGGTGTGAGAAGCATGGCTTCTCACACATGTGTGAGACAACTTGATTCTCATGCAAGAGGACAAGTTTGCAAGAGGTGTGAGAGGGCATGACTTCTCACACATGTGTGAGACACCTTGACTCTCATGCAAGAGGACAAGTGTGCAAGAGCCATGCAAGACATGAGGGATGAGTAAAGTGTGAACATCTCTCACACATGTGTGAGGATTCCTCACACATGTGTGAGAACACACTTAGGATTAAGAGGTGATTAGCTAGGATGATTATGCAAAGCAAGCATGATTAGGAAGTGGGTAGGTTTAGAAAGGTGGGTTAGGTAGGCTAGTGAGGTTAGGTGAGGGTTAAATGTAGGAGCCATGTGCTCAAATAGGATTAAATGTAATATTTAATTCCAAGGGGGTTTAGGCAAGGAATTAGTTAAGTAAACAAAGTACTTAATCAAAAGGAATGGGTTAAGATTTAAATAAACCTTAGTTTATTTAAATCAAGGAAAGGCAAAGGATTTAAATAAACCTTAGTTTATTTAAATTAGGGTAAGGCAAATGTAATTAAATAAATGAAAATTTATTTAATTAAGGTAGGGGAATTAAATAAATAATGAATATTTATTTAATTGTCTAGGAACAGGTTTTGGACAAATTTAGGTGTCTACAAATTGCATGTTAGAAATCTTAAGATTTCTCTCCAAGCTCAATATCCTCTAGCCTATCTCTTGTGCGAAGTTGGAAAAATCACACAGCTTTTTGTATAGTGAGAACATGTTCTCAGGTACAATTTTGACCTTTTCAATTTGCTTTGCTAGTTCAACTTGTGCAAGTGCTATGCCACTAGATATTTTCTCATTCACCTTCCCTTGAAACTTCTTTTCAGACCATTCCATAAGTTTGACATTTGTATCCGAGTCTTCACTTATCACCTGGTCAACTATATCTGATAATTGTTCCATTATAGGTTTTGATTCATCTGGTGATTGCATGCTGAAGGCATCCATAAAGATGTCCTTAATCTCATGTACTACTTTCTTATGTTTATACTTCTTTCTGAGTATTTACTATCTTCTCCTTCTATTTAATGCATCTTGCATTTCTGTAATCTACTCCATTGTGATAGTCTTTGAGTCATAAGTAGGTATGACTATGTATTCATCCAACTTAGGGTCTCCATAGTGAAGTACCCTTGTCACCTTTCTAGAACTCAAGCCTAGTGTGGAGATTTGCAAAGGTATGGCTTCAGTACTTAGCTTCTAAAAAGATTTTGTAGGAGTGCTTATTTTTGGTAGCTCTACCAATGTCTAAATAGTGGCTTGCTCCTTTTCTTTTGATATATCCTCCTTCTTCTCAGACTTCTTTCTTCTGCACTCGACTTTTGAGTGGTGTCACTTGTTGCTATTACAATTGTTAGAGATGGTTGTGGAAGCATTAAAATTTGAGTGCTAGTAGCTATATAGATTAAAGGTGGTTCTTGTGGTTTCACCTTGTCTCTTTTTTGTTTTGCTACTACCTTTTGTAACTCATCCACACTCACCAATACATGATTTGTGCATAATTGTGCCTATAGAGTGGATTGGTGAAGGATCTTGGAGAGATCCTCTGCAGTTAGGGGATTGATGTTCTAAGCAGAAGTGTCAGGAACATCCTTGATAGTTATTATGTCTGCAAGTGTGATGGTTACATGAGGAGGACTAGGGGGTGGCATTTGTATGTCTTACACACTTTGTTCGTCTTGCTACTACTGCTCAGCTAATGCCATGTCTTCTCCCTTTTGTGTCTCTTCCTCCTCACCTTTTTCTTTATCTTCTTCCTCCTTCTTTTCTTCTTCTCCTTTCTTTTCTTCATCTCCTTTTTCTATTGCTTCCTCCTTCTTCTCTTCCACTTTCTTTTCCTCTATCTTCTCCTTGGCATTGGCCTCTGCCTTATTTGCTTCTTCATCCTTGTCATCAGTTATCTTATAGATTGTCTTCCACAATTATGTGGACTTATTCACTGCATCCTCAATCTTATTTTGTAGGATGTTTAAGGCTCTATATTTAGGTGCAAATTTTCCACCATGTTTCTTATTAGCCTTTGTTATTTGACCTCTTGTTAGGCTAGACATCACTTGTGCTAAAGTAGATTCTCTAATCTCCTTCTCCATTTTTAGAGAATAATGTCATTTATTTTCAATTATCTCATATAATTCCCTAGGCATGGTATTGTCTAGATCTAGAGGTGTATTCTTAAATTCAGCCATCATGGCATATACAGATTCTTCTATTTTATTTTTCTCTTCTCTACTTGTCTTATTGAAATCAAGGCTTTTCAAATCATATAAATCATTCAAATTTGCATTCTTAATATTTTCACAAATATTATCTGCGAAAAATTTGGGAGGATGGCTTACTACTCTGAATTGGCTGATATCCTCTGATTCTATTCTCTCCTTATCATCAGTGTCTGGCTATGCCACATACTTTCTTCTTTTCTTTAGTACTTCATCAATTTGTTTAGTGGCCTTTTTCTTCTCTTTTTTTTCTTCTTTGGTCTTTTGTGAAGATACCCTTTTGGTAGCCCTTGTTACTGGTGACTTTGGTTTGGCTTGTGTAGGCTTACTTACCTACTTGGGTTTGGGCTAGGTTGGAGGTTGAGTTTTAGCCTTTCTCTTCTTTTGCTCAACTTGTGTAGGTGCTTCCTTAGCTTCTTCTTCCTCAACACCTTCCTCCTTATCTTCTCCTAAGCCCTAGGTCAATTCCATTGGGCCTTGCCCTTGTTCTTCTACTTCTTCACTTTCACCTTCTTCTTCTTCTTCTTCCTCTTCAGCACCTACTGCCTCCTCAATATCTACACAAAATTTCTTCTTTATTTTCTTCACCAATTTATCCTTCCTCTTAATTGCAGATGTTGTCTTCAATTCTATTTCAATTTTAGATTTCACAACATCATATGTGCCAAAATGGGGTGGCTCTTTATCAATCTCTTTCGCAAGCAATGTTGTGATTACTGCTGAGGCTTCATCCACATGAAGTTCATAACCTAATGGCCTTAGCCATCTCACCCTTGGAATTACTACTTGTATGTAAGTGTAGTCAATGTCTACTAGAAAGCATATGTCATCAACATGTTGTTCCACTAAGGAAACTGGTATTCTAATCCTTTTTTTATGGATTTCTTAAAATCCTCAAAATAGCTTGTCATTTAGGCTTCAAAGTTGTCACCCATCTGATCTATGTACTCATTGATTTAAGTGATTATAGTTTTTTTTGGATTCCAATTCACCTTTCCTATTGATGGAAACTCTTCAAAGACATAAAAGAATATACATACAAGAACTAAACCAAACTTGCATTGAGAACCTTTTGACCTTCTTATTGCTCCTAAGTTTTCATTTATTTGTTGCAACATCAGTTTTGCTAGATCATATGTATGATATTTCTTTACAATATTATATGCTACATCAACAACTATACAAGGTACACTATTCAATCTATTGGATTTGTAAAATTTTCAAGATATCACTCTCACAAAAAAATCTAGAAGGGGATCTATTACATTATCAATGGTCTACCCCTCTTATTCCTCTTAGCCCCTGTATTCCTTTCAATAACTTCTTTGGAATCACTCCATAGGGTCTTAGGCCAATCTAGGGTTGGGAAACCCATATCCATATGTACTATCCTCTTGGTAATCTTTACTGGTCCTATTTCTAACCACAAACATCTATTGTGAATTCTACTGACAACAATCCATATCCATTCTATTTTGAAACCTATGGGATAAACTAGGGCATGGGTCAAACCCTTCTTCTGTACAATTTGGAACTCATCCTTCAAAATTTTGTTCTCACACAGTTTGTCATAGGCTTGAAATATCTCAAGATCACCTACTACTCCTATTTTTTAGTTGTAATACTTTCTCACATCCTATACAATGACAATTTTTTGTGGAATAATGGACTATGTGCTAGTAGGGTCATTTTTATAGGCAACTTTAAGGATTGGCCTAAACTTGGGTTGTTTGACCTCATTACTGACTAGTTGGATCTCATGGCTTTCCTTTCCCTTGGGGTTCTTAGAACTAGAAGCCATTATACCAGTCTAGGGTAAAAAATGTTAAAACTTTAATACTGCGTAGCTTGACACTTGATAAATACCTTAGATTGACTAAAATGATGTTGAAACACTGTTGAAATTCATGCAAATGGCTTCAAGGCTACTGTATGATCACTTCTGCACTCTTCTTTTCTTTGTTCTGTGTTCAAATGGCATAAAAATGATCAAAATTTGACCTTATACCTTTCAAAACCTAGCATTAAATGCTTAGTGCATACAGTTATAAACTCGACACTTGAAGGTTTCAACATTACTCAGCTTCCATTGGATTTTGTTCACTCGACTTCCACTAGATTTCAACTTTACTTGGCTTCCATTGATATTTCCCAACTTAGCATCAACCATCAACTTGGTTGCTATTAGCAACTCAACATCCACTAGAGCTTTACTCGACATCTAAGGACAAGTTGGTAGTATTTGCAAAAACTTCAAATTTTGTCCTAGCATCTTTGCTCATGCTAATTTCTTCTTTACAATACTTCTTTGTCTTGGGACTGATGTATGATATAACTTTGTATATCAGTCCCATAGACTTATTCATGTTTAGTTGGATGAGGTGTGATCACTTGACCTCTTGGGTGAAGTGATCCCTTCATTTGATGTGCTGTACTCATCTTTCTTCTTCCAAGTCTTGTTCATTTTCTCTCTAATTTTTTCAACATCTACCTTCTCTTTTTCTTTGTTGACTTTTGACTTGGGTTCCTTAGACCTTGTTGGGCAATGCCTACTAATATGAAAATTTTCAAGCAAATAAAACATGTGGTCTGGCTTAACCACTTACTATAGTTCCCTCTAAAATGTGTCCTTATGCAATTTTCAAGGATGTTCCCATACTCCTAATAGTAGTGATAGCTATACTTGGTATTGTAATCCTATTTATAGTGGTGTGCATGGTTGTTTTCCTTTGCAAGCTCATTGGGTGTCCACATAGGCTTTGATCTGCATTCAAAATCTCTATGTCCATATTTCTTGCAGTTGTAGTAGTGACCATCAAATCTTGGGGTTCTGATACTCCTAGTCCTGCATTCTTGTGCTTGATGTCCTTGCTTTTTGCACTTATGAAAAAAGCTTTCATTTTTAGGCTTATCATGTTGATGGCCATCCTTTCTCCTACATATATTAGAGGTATGTCCCTTTTTACCACAGAAATGACAAGTATGTTTAGTATTCTTACCTTTTTTACTCCTTTCCTCTGCAATCTTGGATGATTCTCCTTGTTCAGTGCTAGTGTAACAAAGTCCTGAAGTATCATTACTAGCCCTTGGTGATTTTAGTAGCTACTCAAAGTATTTGATAGCCTCATTGGGTTTTTTGAAGGTTTTTTCTATCTCCTTCTCTCTCCTCAATTCATTTTGAAATTGTTCATTTTGCATTTTCAAGGTATAGATCTCAATGTCCTTCATGTTTAGCTCGTGATGAGCATTCATCATCTGACTTAAGGTGTCAAGCTACATGTTTGAGATTCTTTAAAACTCAATTGTCTTCTCCTCCAATCTGTTCTCCTTGAGTCTATTGCTCACATTTCTCTTGTCATCTTCTATTATGGCCTTGTCTTCAATATCTCTCTTCTTTTGTTTAGTCACTTCACACATTATGGCTTGTGATTCTTGTTCAAGCTTGAGTATTTTGATTTTTTCTACTTGAGCTCTATTCTTCTCCATTAATTTTTCTATTGCTACATCAAATTCCTTGGAATCTCCATTGGAAAAAACTTGTGTGGTATCAATCTCCTTGTAGTGTATGTCATTTTCAGCTATGGCTATATCCTTCCTTCTTTTCAAGGACTTTCTCAATTCCTATCTAACTTCCTCCAATTTGTGTAGAGCAAGATGGACATCAATCACCTGATTGTCTATAATCTTCCCAAGTTTGAAGACTTCCATCTTTAGATCTTTTCTCTAAGCTATTAGGCTTCTCCTTGTGAGAACCTTGCTCTGATACCAATTGTTGGAATATTCAATTGGGAAGAGTAATTCTGAGAGGGGGGAGTGAATCAAAAGTAATGCATTTTATCCATTAAAACTTTTAACTAAAAGTAAACTGCATGCATGCAAACATATTAAATGAACATAAAGTAAACACATGCAAGCAAACACATGACACAAAAATTTGGTAACCTAGAAACACTCCAAGAATAAGAAGGTAAAACTAGGGTGGGGATGATACCCACAAAATCACTGCAGCAATAATTGTTTGACCACTTCTGATGGTTTGCCTTGTTAAAGGCCTGCCTTTTTAAAGGCTTTACACCATGTCAATAGTGACCTAGTTAGAGGATTTTACAAAAACTTTAAATGAAGTGTCACCCTGTTAAAGGATTTAGTCACCTCTTCAAAGCATCTACAAAATAGTTGTTAAGCTAACATATCATCATAGGGTTTTCACTATCTAATACAATTGCTAGAGAGTATTAAAAATCTTTGACCTAATTGCTTACAATCTCCAATTGGTGATTTCAGGCACTTCATTTTTTCATTCTGATGTTATCCTTACTTGATTTGATATCTATTCATATTCCTTACTTTATTTTGATCAACTGGATATATAATTGCTGCTCAATTCGCTAAGTCTGTGATGCCCCTACCGGTTTCCCTGTTTTGCAATTTTTCTATCTACTTAGCAACTTTCTTAACTTCTATTCAGCCACATAAAATTGTGGGGTCTAAGCCTTCTTATAAAGACATCATAGACTTAGGGTTACATATAGATCTACGATCCATATTGAATCTTTAATTTTTGCTCATTCCTTGCACTTTTCCCGTTGGTTGCATGCCTTCTCCATTTTTCTTATTGGTTGCATGTTGATTACATAGGAAATATAAAAGATTCATTCTTATCCTTATTATCCTTTGAAATCCTTCTATATCAGCCCAAAAAATGGTTTACATTTAAGTTTTTGAAGGCACCAACTCATATGTTGATTCTATGTTACTTGGAACATACTGAATTACTGGTGATATGTACATATTTGATCCTAGTTTTCTTGGCACCTATTACATTATGTCTTTCTCAGCACATGCATAGTTCTGGCTCACTCGGCACATGAAGCATTCTGACTTGCTTGGCATCAACTATGACTCAGCAATGATATATCACTCGGCACCTGTATAATGCTCAACACTTGAAGTCACTCATCACTTGTTAGAATTTTGGCTTAGCACATACTGTGGCTTAGCTTCTATGTAAAAAGTGGTTAAGTGTATTGACACTCAAATTTCAAAACCAAATTGAGACCAACAAGAAGAATGTTAGGGGGAAAAAATCAAGTCTTAGGGACTTATAGGCTTTCATAGAGAAGAAAGCTCTGCAAACTTCCTCCTTAGTGACCATTCATGCAAGTTCCTCATTTTCTTCATCTAAGATCACCGTAGGCATGGAATTAATCAGCCATCACCTATCCTCCTCCCTAATATTTCTCTACTCTTCCAAATAAGAGTTCTTGAAATAAATAATCACCCTGCTTCCTATTTCTTCAATTTTTGTAAGCTTTGCATTATTATCATCCTTGATATTATCAATAGTATTCCTCTTTTTATGAATTGAGGCTACTCTATGAAAAAATCTAGTGTTCCTATCTCCCACCTTGAGCCATAATACCCTAGATCTCTACTTCCAAAAGGCCTCCTCTCTGATTATTGTATCTTTCTAGACCTTTATATATTTGTCCTCTTTGCAAATCATATTTTTCGTGGTCAAACCCTCCCCCATTGCTTTCTGAAGCTCTTCTAACTTTCCTTCCACCTCTACCTTAGTCTTAAAGATATCACCAAAATATTTCTTCTTCCAGGGTTGCACATGTAATCACCTAAAAATAGTTATCTAGACTATTAGCCCCCTTCTCAACATTTTGGCTAAATTAATTTAGTCATCTGCCTAGACCAAATTGCTAAAAATCAATTTATTTGATTATAACCTATAGTTTGACTATGCTATCCTAAGTTCATTATTTGATTAAAAGAACATGTCCCCTTTTAATTAAATAAAAGACCCCATTCTTCTAACCCACTTAAAGTGCACACATAAAGTCCTTTTTCTATTTTGCAATTAAAAGAAAAGGCTTTGTGACTTTTGTCTTATATGACAAGTCAACTTATATTCTATTGGTTGATTTGTGTGTGCACATGGATCACTCCTCTTTTCAAATTCCACCGTTGATCATCCACCATCTTCATCTTGATCTCTACCATTCGTACAACTTTAAAAGGGAGAGAGCTTTCCCCCTCAAAGGATCCATCTTTTGAGTATTGTTATGCTATAGGTTTTCTAATAGGTTTCTTTGGAGCTTTGTGGAGAACTTCTATTTCTTTTCTACATTCTCTCATACCATAGCATTTTAGCTTAGATTTATGTTGCATGCTAGTTTAGGTTCTATTTTGCAATAATCTATCTCACATAGCTTAATATTTGGATTGTAATACTCTCATACATGTTTTAGGATAACTGCACTTTTCATATTCATTCTAGTTTAATCTTTATTTGCATTGCATCCTTGAGGAACTCTTTGAGACATTTGCATTCTTGCATCTTGTCTTTGGAACCTCCTATTGCATGGTTTACTAGCAAGAAGAGTATTCCTAAGGCTCAGCTAAGAGCCCTTGAACTTGAAATACACTCTCTTGGACTCCATGGATAGGGAGCTCTAAGCTGGTATCCAAGCATTTCAAACTCATGGAATCATTTGGATAGAAGGGTTTAGAGTGGGACACTTTTGAGTGTACATTTTTGGCGCCCACCGTGGGGCTTGAATCAAGTTTCTAGCTCTATTTGCTTTTATTTCTTATCTTTAGTTTTTTATAGCAGCATATTGGATCTAATCAAGTGATTTTGTAGAATTATTACTTTGGTTTTAAGGCCAACCCATAAGGAGATTGGTTTGAAGACCAAAAATCTAGTTGGTTTAAAGATTTGATCATTTCTTTTAAAAAACTTTGATTTTGGTTCTAATTTTTTTTTTTCAAGTTGGGTATATGTCCAACATGTTTCATTCCAACTTTCAAAGAATTTTGATGTGATTTGCAAAAGTTATGATTTTTTCTTTATTTTTCATAAAATATCATTTTTGATCGCAAATCAATGTATTTTTCAGAAAAACTTACATTTTAAGAAATTTTATATAATTATAAGGGGGGTACTTTCTTTTTGTTTTGACTTTTGAGATTTTATTAGGGATCAAAAACTCGATTTGATAAATCTAGCCTATTTTGACAAAATGGGTCCCTAGGGCACAAATGAAGATATTTTTTTGAATTTCTTGCATTTTTGAAAAGCTCTCTAATTTTTATTATGGGTCTCTTCTTTTCATTTCTATTTATGGATCCAAAATCATAGCAAAAAAATCTAATCATGTTGACTAGGTTAAAAACAAAGAGTAAAAATGAGAGCATTTGTGATTAGTTTGCACTTTCTTTGCATACACTTGGTTGGAGGATAACTTGGATTTTTGAGAAAAATAACCACTTTTTATTGCAAATTTTTATGTTATTTTACACGAACTTGTGGTGTTAACAAGTTGTGATTGCAGATTGCCATCCTTGTGAAAAAAATGAAACATTGCATAAAAAGAATGCATGTCAAAGCTTCAAATGTAGAAGGGCTACTAACGATTGTTTGCAGGGCTGCCCAATGCATAAAAATCCAATTTTTCTTTTTCTTTACTTTTACATGTGTGGCATATACTAGTTATTTTTTTTAGGCACATTAAAACTTACAATTGGGATCTTTTGGTGATAGGAGAGTATGCTCTTCACCCTTGTGGTGAATCAAAAATCTTGGCTTACCATTTGATTTCAAGAGTAAGAGGCAACTGAAACTTCTTGGTGTGTTTGGGGGAAGCAATCAAGGTAGGAGAGTATGCTCTTCACCCTTGAGGTGAATCAAAAATCTTGACCCTTGAGAGTGGATCCATTTTGTGGTAGTTAGGATCCTTTAGAGGGCTTGATCTCGAACAACCTGAGAGGAACGACCCAAGTGGGGACAAGTAGATTACATCACTCTTCCAACCCACTATAAACTCAAAGCTACCAAGGATACAAAACCTTGGTAGATTTAGTGTTTGTCTTCACCTAGTGTGATCGCTTATGAGATTTTGACCATAGGGAGATCACTAGGCAAGAATGCTTAAGGTACTCTTGTGGTCATGAGATCAATTACTCATTACAAGGTGAGGTGTCCCATGATTGGGAGCAAGAGGAACACTATGAATAGAAGTCCTATCTAAACACCCTAAGTTAGTAACTACCTTTTTTTTTAGCTGCTCAACTTCTTGGTGCAAGGATCGATCCTAGTGGACTACCCGAATCACCCCAAGATTTTATAGTCACCATCTGTGTTCCCTTGGTTGTGCTTATGGAACTTCCATGACAAAGCCAATATCTTTTGTGGGAAACCACTTGGTGTGAGGTGAAGGAGCATCAAGCGTGGGCCAAGTTGTTGAGTAATGAACCATGTCCTTTAGGTAGATATTGCTTGATGTGTTCTCGAATGTGGTATAGCTGTGAAAATCTTTTGAACATACACATGACGATAGTTCTAAGAAATTATTTTGAGACCTCACATATGCTTGTATCATGCAAGGTTTCTTTGTCCCTTGCTTGATTTTTTGAAGAATACTCCATGTGTCACTATCTTGCTTGGAAAGAAATTACTTTTGAACATCAAATTTGCTATGCTATCAATTATTGTCAAACTTTGTCAACCAAGTCAAAATGTCAAGTGCAAACATTTTCTTGTGTTACTTACTAAGGGGGGTTTCATCATTTGGCTATGATTTTTTATGTCTCTAGTGCTTAAAAATGCTTAAAGTGGCTCTTTGGTCTTAGTGCTCTTAGTCTTTTTGTCTTCATGGTCTATGTCACTTGCTAGTTATCCTTTTGTTAAAATGGTTACCTTGATTTCTTGAATACACTTTTAGGTTGGGAAAGTTGTTCACTTGTCACCTTACTTGCTCTATCTACTTGGCTATTGGCTTCTTGCCTAGCTCTTGACTTGAGTCACTAGTGTCATAAGTAACTTGGACACTTTCTTGACAAGTCACCTTACTCTATCTTTACTATATTGGCAAGTGAATAATCTACCTCTCTAGTTTGGACATCAAGTTATCTTGTGTCACCTTATTAGCTTCCTCTAGTCTCCTTCATTCTTGATTATCTATCTACCACTATGGAATTGAAAGCTTGTGCTACCAAATCTCAACCAAATCTAGATGATCATGATATCCTCCATGTCACTAAAGAGTTTCAAGATCTATATGCGCAATACAAAGAACTAGAAGAGACAAATGATCTTTCTTACATTCATCTCTCTAAGCACACGATAGAAATGAAGTCTAAACTTGAGAAAAGGTTAGAGGAGAAGATTGCATCATTACATGAATCTTCCTTAAGGTCTTTACATGCATGTGAGTCACCTTCTTTGAGGTCATCCTCTTCTTCTAGTTCTACATGTTCTACTTCAAGACATCAAATTTCTTCATCTTCTAGATCTAAAGACCTCCTAAGAGAGAAAGAAAGTGATACCTACTTTGAGCCTATTCCAAGATATCATGATGGACCTATCTTTGACCAAGACAATGATGAAGACATGGATGCATACCATTCACTTGAGAAACAAAAAAAGGACTATAGACATGATTTTGATAGAACTTTTGCTCCCTTGGAAGATTCTTATGATGACACTTTGCAAACACTTCTTAGCACCAAGCTCATCAGGTTACCTAAGTCTAGCTCATATGGAAACCCATTCTTGGATATCTATTGTGCTTTTCATCAACATAATGAGCATAGTACTTTAGATTGCATTGAGCTGAAACATAAAATCCAAGATCTTATTGATAATGGAATTATTGATACCTCTAATGACTCATGTGATGAGGATACTTTTCTTGAGAAATATCATATTAATGAACCTATGTCTAGTGATGGTTTCCTTCTTCCAACATTCATGCATCTCCCAATGCTTCAAATCTTTCCAACACACCTCCATCAAACAAAAAACCTAGTGCTTTCCATATGCAATATGCGTACCCTCAAGGGCTACCTCTAAAAGAAACTCAACCTAACCTTCACTTGGCTGCAACCCTTTTCCATGCTACTAATCCTAAATATCCTCAACCTTCATGCACTACTATGCCTAATCCATGCACTAATTCGTTCACTCTTAATTCTCCCTTTTCCTTAGAAGGAGCTCCATGTCAAGAGGACCCTCAAAAAGAAAAAGCTATATATGTCAAGAAAGACCAAGATCAAGCACCCTTTCATCTTCAAAATTTCACCCCTCCATATCCTATGTCTTTTCCATCCCCTAAGTATGATAAAGATACCACTTCCATTATCTCCTTTGAGCTTACTAAAAATTATGAGAAAAATTCTCTTCATATGCTATCCAAAGCTACTTGTCAAGATCAAAGCATCCCCTCATGTTCTACTTCTCCACATCTACTTCAAAATTATGCTCAAGCTTCAAGTGCTTCTATTAAAAATGTTGTTCCTATCAAAGGTACTCATGAGTCTATTGATGGCTTTGACCATGTTGCTCACTCTAAAGATGTTGATATCCCTTCCCACTATCCCTTTGCATCTTCTAAATCTATCCTTGGTCCTTATCCATCTAAGCTAAAGAATTCAAACCTTCCATCCATATTGGGGCCTTATGTTCCTCCATCTCCTACATTCACTCCTAGCTCATTCCCTAGATCTCCTATAATACCTCAAGATCAACAAAGACACTCATCCTTGATGACTTTTCACCCATCTATACATCTAAATCAGTCATATCATCCTTATTCATCCACAAATCCCAAGTCCTTTGGAAGTGAGAATAAACATAAGAATCCATTGAAAAAGAAAGATCACTATGTCCCATCTAATCGACATGTGAATGCTAAGAAGGAGAATGCACAAAAGAGACTGCAAAGGTCCACTATTAAAAAAGCTAAATCAAAGAAAATATGGGTTCCTAAACCCATTATTGAAGAAATGTGTTTTGAAGTATCCAAAGGAAAATCTAAAGCTATATGGATTCCCAAGTCTCTTTTAGAAGACTTGAATATTGAAAATACTTCAAAGTTGACATTCAAGCTTCCAAAGGCTTCCATTCCATCTTCTTCCAAAAATCTTCCTAAAAATATTCCAAAGCCTTCCACTCCACTTTTTTCCAAATCTCTTCTACCACCTCATACATCTAAATTTCAAGCTATTTCATCCATGATTCCTCCATTGTTCCAATACCCTTCAAGGTGTGTGTCAATGTTGATCTTGTCCAATATTTTAGCTACCCTCATGAAATCCTCTAAAGCTTACACTTACTTTCTATACATGAACTCTTATCCTCAATATATTCTTCCTACTACCATTTCTCTTTCATCACCCTATCAACATCTTTGAGCATACCTTTCTATGGTCTTGGCTTATCATGACTTATTTTTCCTATAGGAGCACTATCTACATTCAAAAAGCTTGAGCTCTTTCTAAAAATTCAAAAAATCAAAAAAAAAAAGAAAAGAAAATGTGCCTTGGTGAAAACCACTTCTTGTGGCACCTTGGTAGCAAAATTAAAGAGAAATAAATCCATCCTATGGTGAAAACTACTTCTTGTGACACCTTGGATAAGTACCATGATGAAAACCTAACAAATAGGCATCATGCATAATTCTTCCACCATCCATCCATCCCCTCTTCTCTCTTTGATCTTCACAATGTTAAGCTATCTTTGCATATTGGCTATCTTATCCATGAGATTCTCTATTTGTGCTTTCTCATTCCCTCATAGCCTCCATCTTGAGCTTTATTTTTATTGTTTTATCCCATTGCTATCCTATCTAGCTGACCCCTTGGTCTTGATCATAATAAATGAAACATGGTTCTCATAGCCCTCTTGACATGTCTACTCTCTTGGATTGCACACTTTCATGCTATCTTACTCATTGGCTTCCATTGCTTATCTTATATGCTATCGCACTTGTTGGCTTCATTTCTTATCCTACATGCTATATTTCTCATTACTTCCATTGTTTATCCAAAATATGCTTCATATGACTATTTCACCTCTTTCCCTAGCTTGGGTACTCTTGAGGAGTCAGTCCTCGAGGATCACTTTCACTTGCTTCATACTCCTTTTTCATCCATCGTTGCTTATCCATCGGCTCATTGCTCCATCATATCCTATACCTTGCTAGACATTGGGAGAAAATGATGTGATCTTTCTTGAGAACTAGTGATCTCTAATTTATTTTAAAATTTTCAAAAAAAAAATCAAAAAATGTCCTGAAAAAATTATCATCTTAGTGAAAACCTAGCAATAGGTGCTTTGATGTATCACCAAAAAAATACAAAAATACAAAAATATTAAAAAAATTGAAAAAAGTCCTGAATTTTTTTTTTTTCTATCAAGTGGTGAAAACCTAGAAATAGGCACTACTTGAAACCCTTGCACCTATGTCTATCAGTCTCAATCATCCACTTCGCTACATATTTCCTAGCTTGGAATTGTTTCTTGTCCTCGTCTCGGAGGCATAGCTACTTAGCCTATTGAGGTATTCTTGTGCATTAGAGTTTCTTTGACAACTCACAAAATAGTGTTTCTCAACACTTCCCCCACCTTGACATCAAGTGTTTTTCAACACTTTTTAGATAGTTTACCTATGGTCTCTGATGTTGTGATATTTCTCACTATTAGAATCAAGTCTTGAAGAAATAGCCAAGTGACTTACACACATGCACTTTAACACTTAAACGACTGAGCTATGCTAATCTTTATCTACTTTGTGTGATGTCTATGATGATTTCTTTACTATATGTTCCATCCCTAATAGTCTTTCAAGGATGTCATTGACTAGAAGACTGGGGGCATGGGGCATGTTTTCTTGATTTCCGCTTGTGGGTATACTTTATTTGTCTATAGTGTTGTAAGAATTTATGCTTGATGTATTCAACATTTTGACTTACAAATGTATCATCCTTGACATATAGCCTAACTCCTTTCATATATTTTTTTACTTTCTTCTTCTTCATGTCTTTTCACCTTCTTAATCTTTTGCTTCATCTATTTTCTATCTTATCATCACATTATATAAAGTTTTGACCTCTTAAATAATTTTGATGTCCTAGATTCATTTTCAGGATTGAAATCCAAATTCGAGTTCATCTTGATGGTCAAAATTGTCTTTTAAAATTATACTTTCTTCTAAGTAGTTTGCTAACCTTTTGAGGTCTAATCTTTGAATCATCACGAGAGCATCTTCATTTCTTCATGTCTTCATCATTTCTATGCATTATATCTACTCAAATTCAACCTTTTCATGTCTAAAATCATCTTTCTACTAGATTTGACCTAATTTTTACACTGTATCCTTCATGGTCAATTCTAGTCAAACTGGGGCATTTTACTAGTCATTCTTTGGTTCTAATCATCTATCTATCATCTTGGACATTTGTATATTCTGATTTTCTCATATCTAGCTTGTTTCTATGTCCCCTTACCTCATTTTGATTTTGATCCCGAGGGGGCAGAAATACTCTATCACTACTTAGGAGCATTTGTTTGATCTCCTCACTTGCTCTCACTCTATCCACTTTTCTAGGTGTTAACATTCTTCTTGAATTCTAACATTAATCTCTTCCTAGTGTTCAATACTATCACGGATTTACATTTAGGACTCACTATCACTTTTTGTATTTTGTTCTTTGGAATTAGATATCTATATCTATTTTTTTCCTTCTTGGCTTCTATTTTCTTTGACATAATATGTTCCTAGATTGATCACACATTAGTCAAAGAGGGGAAAATGTAATCACCTAAAAATAGTCATCTAGACTATTAGCCCCCTTCTCAACATTTTGGCTAAATTAATTTAATTGTTTACCTAGACCAAATTTCTAAAAATCAATTTATTTGATTATAACCTATAGTTTGACTATGCTATCCTAAGTTCATTATTTGATGAAAAGAACATGTCCCCTTTTAATTAAATAAAAGACCCCATTCTTCTAACCCACTTAAAGTGCACACATAAAGTCCTTTTTCTATTTTTCAATTAAAAGAAAAGGCTTTGTGACTTTTTTCTTATATGAAAAGTCAACTTATATTCTATTGGTTAACTTGTGTTTGCACATGGATCACTCCTCTTTTTGAATTCCACCGTTGATCATCCACCATCTTCATCTTGATCTCTACCGTCTGTCCAACTTTAAAAGGGAGAGAGCTTTCCCCCTCAAAGGATCCATCTTTTGAGTATTGTTATGTTGCAGGTTTTCTAATAGGTTTCTTTGGAGCTTTATGGAGAACTTCTATTTCTTCTCTACATTCTCTCATACCATAGCATTTTAGCTTAAATTTATGTTGCATGTTAGTTTAGCTTACATTTTGCAATAATCTATCTCACATAGCTTAATATTTGGATTGTAACACTCTCATACATGTTTTAGGATAGTTGCACTTTTTATATTCATTCTAGCTTAATCTTTATTTTCATTGCATCCTTGAGGAATTCCTTGAGACATTTGCATTCTTGCATCTTGTCTTTGGAACCTCCCATTCCATGGTTTACTAGCAAGAAGAGTATTCCTAAGGCTCAACTAAGAGCCCTTGAACTTGAAATATACTCTCTTGCACTCCATGGATAGGGAGCTCTAAGCCGGCATCCAAGCATTCCAAACTCATGGAATCATTTGGATAGAAGGGTTTAGAGGGACACTTTTGAGTGTACAATTCATTCCTTATAACATTCTCTAGCTTAGCAAAATGTCTATACATAGTAGCCCCTTCCACACAAAACCCCCACCACTCCTCCACCCTAGTGTTGAAATTAGGATGGGCTTGCCAAATAATTTCATATCTAAAAGGTCTTGGCCCCCCTGGGACTCTTCTTTCTAATTAGAAAAAAATGGGAGTGTGATCCGAGACTATCCTGGGTAATCCCTTGACAGAGGAGGAAGTTAGGCCCTTCAAACTAGCCAGAACCAAAAGTCTATCAAGTTTGGCTTGGATAAGGTCAACTCCCTTCCTATTGTTTGACCATGTGAACTTCACTCCACACATCTCCATATCCATTAAATCATTTTTATTAATTAATTCAGCTAAATCCTTCATGTTTTCATTAAAATCTACCATTCCTCCAACCTTCTCTGAAGGGTACAGAGGCGAGTTGAAATCTCCCATACAAAAAGTATTTTTATTTTGAGGGAGAAACACAGACAGCTCCTCCCAAAGATAAACTCTTCCTTGCCTAGTATTAAGAGTGTACACAATAATGATATTCCATATCTTATCACCTTTCTTATGTTCAGTTATAAGATAGTATCTAGAACAATGAAGTAAACTTCTTTTACCAGCTCTTGGGTTCCAAAATGTAGCCACACCTCCTGATGCCCCCTCTGCTTCACTATAACAAAAATCTGCCCATGGCCAAAGATAACTAGCAATACTTTTCAAATTAGACATGGTCATTTTAAATTCCTGGATCAAAAGGATATAAATATTTAGATTAGACAACCATTTCTTAAGAGAAAAGTACTTTTGAGGGCTATTCAATCCCCTCATATTCCATTATAGAATAATCATTTTCTACCCTTTTTTAGGGACTCCAAGGTGGGTTTCCTACCACTTGCCACTTCCCTTGCCATCTACTTTGTTTCTTAGACTTCCCAGCATCTATCTTTAACTCCACTACCACCTCAGATTTCTTTGAGACTCTAGTTTTCCTTCTATGAGTTTACCACTACCCTTCCCCTTCCTCCAACAAGGCCAAACAATCCACCCTCTTGGGACATGGTAGATCCTTTTCACTCCAACAAAGAACTCTAGCAACCTCCCCCCCTTCTGTACAATCTTTCACCTTTCCTTTATCTCTCTCCTCCCCAAGGACCTCCTCCAACACCAAGTTTCTTTAAGGAGTGCTTAGGAGCTCTTCAATACCTTGTAGAAAGGGCATGGTCTCTTCTTCTAAGTAAATCTCCCCTTCCTCTAACCCACCTAGCTATCCTTCTAGTACATAAGGCTTCTTAGAGACCTTTATCCTATAGGACTCCTGCTTACTCTAGTGGGGCTACAAAGCTTTTGTCCTAACCCTCACCATCTCTTCTTTAGGGTTAACATTCTTATCTTCTAGCACCTTTGTGGGTAAGGAAGTCTCTCCCTTCTCTTCCAGCTCTCTATCTCCTTTAACTAGAAGCACATCTCCCTCTTCCTCTGTGTCCAGAGGATCCACCTCCACTTACTTTTCCCTTCCTATCACTTCCTCTACCAACTTATGGATCTTTTTGTAGTCCACAATCAAATGCCCAAATGAGGAGCATTTTTGGCAAAACAATCCCACATTTTTGTAAATGATGGGTTGCACTTTTTTGCCCCACTTTGAGCTTAGAGTAATAGACTCAGGTAAGGAAGTACCTATAGCCACATTCACATTTAATCTCACATATGCCAACCTAGACCTCTGCATAGTGACTATGACCTCTGCATAGTGACTATATCTATAGCAAAAAAATGTCTGAAGGAGTTTCCAATTGATTTTAGGATCCTCTCATCCTAGAACTCAAGTGGGAGTCCAAGAAGCCTAACCCAAATTGGTGTCATCCTACTTATCTCTATCATTGGATCTAGTGTTGGGTACCACTTAGCCACCATTAGGCTATGTTTTCTTAATGAACAAGAATTGACCATTACCATTTTCATATCTTCAATAGCTTTGAATATAAAGAAGAATAGACCTCCCACCATGGATGAAACCATCACACTCCCCTTCAACTTCCATCTCTGACTAACCCACTTCTTGACCATTTCAATCGATGGGAAAAGGGCAATAAACTTTCCAATTAGGTAGAGCTTTAAGTTGGCTGACACATTGTCAACCAAGCTATTTGAAACCATAATTTCCACCCCCCATCACTGTTGATCACCTTGGGTGCTTCCAATAGATGATGAGTTCTCTTCTCTCCAAGGACTACTTTCTTCCATCATAGAGCCATTGTATGACTCATTGAATCCTTCAAGCCCACCATTGGTACCACTGTTGACTCCACTGACACCCTACCATTAGGGCGAATGACTTCTGCAATATTCTAGGTCACCCCAAATGTAGTTAGGACAAGTTGTAGGTTTGGCAAGGAATTTGAGACTAGGCCCAACCCTTGGGGGTCAACCTCATACATCAAAATTCAAATTACCAATAAAGTGGGAACATGCAAAGAATTTGTAGAGCTCCTTAAGTTTTTTTTGACTGAGAGTGTTTCTTAGAGGATGCAAACCTCCTTTTCTTGGATTCAAGGTCTGCGAGTGCATAAACCCTAAAAATAATTGCAAGAGGAACCTATTTATGATCACATGGTGGTTTTAAAATTAGTTTGTTAATATTATAGTTATATCTTCTCATGCGACAAATAAAACTTATTGATGAATTCATTTTATTTTCAATTTATGTGGATGAATTTGAATATTTATTTATATTGTTGATTGAGGATTTATTAGTCATCTTTAGAGAGAAATATGCATACGCAAATTTTTTTTTTTGTTTCATGTATGATTTAATTTAGTAACCTTTTACTTCATGTGTTTAGTTCACATTGATGATTGGATGCACTAAGCCTACTTTCATTCTGGTAAAAAGAATACTTGAATGTTAGTGTAGTTTGATTGATTGGAAATCAATCTAGGGAGTTGAACCTAGTAAAATTATGAGGGAAAGAAAATATGATTTCTTACCCAATTGTTGTGCATAGGTGTGTTTACTAAAAGGGCACAAGTCATTGATAATAATATAATTTTATAGGAAATAAATGTTTTAGACAATAATTTTTTGACAACTTTGTTGGGGAGTCAGCATATAAATATTAAGATCAATATTGCATGATGAAACATAATGGTCTTGCCACATGAAATGTGTTCCTAGTTCTTCAACCTAACCAGAGCTTCCAAGATAACCAAGAAGAATTTATCTCTGACTTGAACATATTGAATTATAAGTTCTAACAAAGTGCTCAACAAATAGAATGTGGTAGTTGTAGAAAGAATTATTATTGTCCCTAGAAGAAAGAAAAAATCTAGGACAAATCCAAGACCAAGTGAACAAGGATTGATAAACTGCCTCCTTACCAATCTTTTTCGTGTCTTGGATGGAGTTAGCAGCCGAAGATGTAGTAGTAATCAAAGCTTTCTTCCTCAAACTTTGTCTAGTCATCTTGCTTGGGCCCTCCGAAGATATGGTTCCTTCATTAGTTCTTTTGCCCAATGTCGTTGTAGCTACACAAATGCTTGAGGTAACTTGCTCCATTTTTGTTCCACTTTCCTTGATGAGCACCCTAAGATTCTTCTCATAATCCTTCATTTTTTTTGGGATACCTCCCATTTGCACCTCCATGTGTTGAATAATAACCCGGTCAGCCTCCTGGTTATGTTGCAAGATATCCACTTTCTTCTTCAACCCCATAATTTCATTGTATAACTAGGAGTTGACCTAAAGGAAAGAGTCAGATTTTTGTTTAGTAGAGTGAAGGAAGGAAAGTTTGGTTTCCCTTGCCGGGGATTCACCTATGTCATCAGTAGTGGTGTATGGTAAGGGGCCAACTTTATCAATATGAATACCCCCATCCAATGGCTCCACCTCACTAGGCTCTGCATGAATATGATAGCTCTAGCCCTCCTTATCTTTTCCCTTAATCTCCTTAATAGGAGTGCAAGCTTTCCCCATGTTTTCCTCCTCACTCAAAATGGTTGGATCATCATTTAAATTATCTTTCTCTTTATCACTTGCACCAGACACAATATGAGTATCCTCATTATCAGACTTACTCTGTTCTAAATTCTCCTCAGTGCTATCTTCCTCTCTCCCTTCCTCATTATTGTCTTTCAAATCCAAGTAACCATCTAGGTTAGAGCTAAACTCCCTAGCATATGTCCCCTCCTCTACCTCAGGTAAATTCTTGTCTGAGCCTTCAGTGCTCTCCATCTCTGTATCCTCTTCCTCAATTTGTCTTCCAGAGCTCGAGGTTTTCAGTTTAGCCTTAATTTTCTCTTTAACACTCTCATTAGTTTTACCTTTAAGGGTTTAGGGCTCTTTTTCTTGCCAATGGATGGAGATGAAGCAATGGACTTATTTTTACAAAAACCCTCAATGAGTAAAATTAGACCTTCATGTAAGATGGGTCAAGACTGTTTCTTTTTATGGGCATTCAAACTTTGGAGCAAAGAAAACTAAAAATAGAAAGGGAAGGAAATTTTGTCCTTGTACCTAAAATGGTTAAGGAAGACAAAGTGGAATTTTTGCACCCTTTTATTTCTTCCATCAAGGATGAAATACTCATGAATACAACCAAGCACATCATGCCAAATACCTTTTATCTATTGCACATCAAAGAAGTCACCATTCTTCTCCAATTGTATCTCCTCTTCATCCATCCTCAAGAATTTTTTATAGGCTGCGTTGGAAATATTGATCTACTTTGGAAACTTGATACCTTTCATGGGGAGACCAATGACCTCAGCAATGAACATGATACCTATAGTAATTTTTTATCTTATAGTGTAACATGATTTAATTTTATCTAGAATGTTAGTACCTTCTTGCATCAATATGTAACCCTTGAATATTATATTATCTACAATTACACAAAATTAGCCATGGGGATCCAGTGTTGGTCCCTTGAACTTAGGATAAAGTTTGGATATTACACCCAGAAGAACCTAAGAAATTTTACCCCAAGATCAATGGAGATGAGAAGGTTTCAATAGATGATCGTGCGAATGCATTTAATGTGTCTTAAAGGGTGTTGGCAATACCCATTGAAGATGTAATTGTTAATTGTTTGTTCAAACCCTCACAAAGACAATAGTGTACTTATTCCACAATCTTTCTTATGCTTCTATCACTAACTAGAATTAATACGAGGATAACCTTTGACTCTTAGTTCAAGGATACAGATGATGAACACTCCCTTCTACTTAAATTAACCCAATTAAAGAAGGAAATTCAAAAAATCATGAGGGATTTTGTTGCTAAATTCAATAAAATTCTTTATAATATTCTCATGACTCAAAGACCCAACAAATAAAATATGAAGGGATTTTTCCTTAATGCCATACCACTAGCTATCAATACAAACATTGACCATTCAATTAGAAAATGATCTAATAACTATAGGGAAATGAAAGAAAGAGGTACAAACATTGAATACTCAACCATCAACCTTATATGATCCCATAGTTCAACGGTTAATTAATTATGTAATCACTTTAAAGAGGCAATTACCCAAGGAAGGAACTTCATACCAACCATCGAAAGAAAGTACAATACTAAATACTCAACCTTCCACCTCATATGATCTCATAGTTTAAAGGTTAGCTAATGATGTAATCACTTTAGAGAGGAAATTACCCCAGGAATAATCTTCATACCAACTGCCATATTATGATATAGTTCAAATAAAATTCAATCAATATTATGTAAAGACACATTTTCTTCCCTCTATCCAACCAAGATTACTTCTTGAAGCACCTCTAGTAAAGGGGAGGATATGTACTTTCGATCTTACAACCCTCCATGATGGTGAAACTTTCCCTAGCATGATGTGACATATTTAGATGGTGACTACCAAAGACATCCTTATGATAGAAGAGGAAAATGATATGGAGATGCCTAGTAACTCCAGAACACTATTCCTCAAATATGAGTTTGACTCATAGAGAGATGGTGAAATTTTGATTACTCTTGAAGTACCTTCCTATGTAGTTGTCACAAGGAACTAGACAAATTCCAATTTCTCACTTGGCAGAACCTCTACCAGTACTCTTATGAAAGGTAAAGATCATGTGGTAAGGACTCCTTGATCTAATGCAAAACACATGAGGATAAAATTATGTAGAGGGACAATTCTTTGTATTCTTCTTTTGATATTGTTGAAATATGTAAATCTTCAACTATCTAGATTTCACTTGTTCAATACTTAAAGCTTAAACCTAAAGAGATGGATAAATTAATAAATTATGTGAAAGGTGATCAGGTCTAAAAATGACCATACAAGCAATGTCTAGTTGAAGATGATCCTATACCCCCTACCCACCATGTCTTTATCTCTGACACTTCTTTTGATGTAATTGAACCAACTATAAATGCCTTAGGAGAAGAGTTAGAACCAACATAAAAGAAGCCTAACCCATTCTTTATATTCTTACTCATTAATGGTCATAAATTGAGTAATTGCAAAAGTGATTCTATAGCCTCAACAAACATTATGCTCTCTTTAGTTGTAAAATCCCTAGGTTTGACTCTAACTAAAACCTTCGGAAGGTGCTATTCAATGGATGAGAACATATTCCCTTGATGGGACAAGTGAAGGATGCTTAATCTATATTACCCATCTCTCTTGATAAGAGGATCAAATTGACAATATTAATAGCTAACATACAGACAAGCTATGAGATTCTTCTCAGTAAGATTTTCTGCAAAGAGATGGGAGGTGACATTAAAATGGATTGGTCAGAAGAAATTATTCCCATTGGCAAGAAAAAATTCAAGTTAGAATCCAAACCTAAGAATAACTATACTATTTTTCCTTTTGATGTGTTAGAACACTAAATTTTTGAAAATTTAGAGTTCCATTCCATGGCTAGGAAGTAGGTCTCTTTGTACAATCAAGATAAGGTACTCTCTTTTATCTCAAAGATTGAACTATCAATCTCCAAGTAAGTATGTGTTCATCACGCTATAGGTATGTACTTGAACCCAAATATTTTGCACTAAAATATTTCTATTTTCACCATAATACAAACTTATTCATTATTTGTTATTTTGCCTAAAATTAATCTATTTCTAATTTGTTAGACTATTGAGATAATTAGAATACATATAAAATATTAATTTATCTAGTGCAACCTTTTTTAATTGCAAAATATGAATAGATTATATGATTTTATGGTAGAAAAAATGTCAGCATTATTATACATAGAATAATCTAAATGATAATTTTTTTAAAAATCAATATTATATTTAATTTGGTGAATGGATCACATAGAATAAGCTTAGACCTTGTCACCCTGTAGATAACAAGGTATGCCATTTAATTTTTTTCTTTAGAATTTCTATAGATGATCCATCTTCTATGAAGGGAATTTTTCAATATATGGTTAGGAATATTAAAAATAAGAATCAAAGTAGAGATGCTAGATCTAATCAAAGATATGATTGATTTTTTTTTGCATTGTCCTAATCTTTTAAACTATGCAAATAAGATTGCACTGTGATGAATAATATCTCCTTATATATGCCATAAAGGATGCTATAGTGTGATCGTACTATGTGAGGGCTTAACTTTTTTAATTCTAGATGCTTTAATAATTAAGTTCATTTTCTTCTTTGAGAAAACATGCGGAGCTCTATTTTTAGAGGGCTTTTATAAAAAGTGTTAAATAGTTAAAGTTGACTTATTTTTGCAAACTTAATTTTTATCTTAGTGTGTGATGTTTAAGATTGGCCCTTTAATTCTAAATCCAAAATTTACAATTTTGTACTTTTCTACATGCATTGAAAAGTACATGTACCTCTTGGCAGATTTTAAACCATTTTTGAAATTTTGGATGTTGACACACAATTGTGCTTAGAATGAATTCACAATTATGCAGAGATCCTAAATCATACTAGCAAATATTGGGCAACCATAAGCTATACAGTCTCCTTGACGAAGCATTATATAGGCTTGTGTTTAGATCTTAATTTAAAATATGAAATATTCTTTCATAAATAGTAATGTTGCATTTAATTTTTTTTAAAAAAATAGATGAGGACATTGAAAATTAATATAAATAATATCTAGTTTGACAACTCCATAGGGAAAGAACTAGTAAAAAAACTCTTCTTCCTTGTTACTTTACAAAAAAAATTAAAGGCTACAAGATTAGCTAGATATGAAAGAGGAACAACTAGGCATCATTGTTGGTTACTATCAACAACTGAAAAATGTCTCAAAATTTATTATATTCTATCAATACCACCAATTGACATAGAAATCTCTTGCCACTTCAAGGCCCATGTACTGACTTGAATCAATTATGTGATCACAATTAATAATCCCTCCCAATGGCTTTTTGAATGCATCATGCCTATATGAATTGATAATGTGATAGGAAATTTGGTCGTTCACACATTTTTTATCACATTTTCTCTATGACTCATAGTCTTGGTGATAAAATATGTATGCTTATTTACTTCCCAATACTACTTTCCTAATATGTAGTTGCTCATGGGAATCAATAAAATCTATGGGGCCATAATGAATCTGTGTGTAGCCCTTCACATCCCTAGTTGGCTAATAGGTTTGCAATTTGATTGCCTTCACGCATTATGTGGGATGTGGACCTCTTGAAAAGAATCTATGAATTTCCATACTTGAGATGCACTCATTTAGTCCCTTGAGGAATGGGAGAAGATTTGATGACCCAAATACCAATGCTTGAAGGACTTGGATTACCTCTTGAGCTGGTGGAAACCATTTTACATTTTTCTAGTCTAGCAACAACATTCCATTGAGGGATTGACCCAAAAGGAAATTTTATTTCATATTTAAGAATATGTTTTTCCAATGAAATATTTTAGGAAGCATTAAAACTATATTTAATGATCATTAATATTGAAATAAAATATCTTTTATATTTTATCTAAGCACAATATCTTTTTGGAAGAAGTTAAATTTATAGTTATGGTTTAATTTTGAGGGTGAATAAAATATTTTAGAATCTTTCATGAAAGAGAAATTTTCAATGGTAAAGCAATCTTAAGAAGGTTACAAGAAAGAAAAACATCCCTATATCCCTATTTTGTAAGGTAAATTTTCTCACCTTCCAAAGGAAAGGTAAGAAAGGTTTTAATTTTAATTGTAATGTCTTATCTTTACTTATTATTTGAGGATATAATTTTCTAGTATATTTTATGGAAATAACTAAATTTATAGTTTTAATCATTTATTTATTTACTTAAAATATGTATCTTATCTTTTAAATTAAATTCTATTTTACTAAAAGTGCTAATATTTCAAATTATTATTGCATTAAAAAAGAAAGTGGTAATATGTTTTGTACATGAACTGCAAATTAACTCTATAATTATCAAAGACATATTTGTTTCTTTCGCAACGAGTTGGACTAGGAGTTAGGCAAAAAATTCCTCTTAAATTAGGCAACAAATCACAGAGCTCAAGTGCAATTAAACTTTGTTTGGAACATCCACAGGCCAAAAAATTCTTGTACCAACAACCTTCACTACAAATATACCTCCTACAACAACGATTTTCCAAAAATCAAAGATGAAAGATGATTGCTAAGAAAAAGATGGGCATATTACACACACACACACATGCATGCACACACATGCACGCGCGCGCGCGCGCACACACACACACACACACACACACATAATGCTTGATTGTGACAATCATCTAAATCTATGAACTCTATCATTTTTTATCACAATTATATATACTAAGATTTGTATTCATCTAAGGCAATTTTCTCTACTCATTTAAAGGAAAACTAAGTGAATTCTCTCATCAGTAGCTGTTAGTGATGATATGTCATAACTCATCTTCTCATCATCACAATAAAATGGAAAATATGTGAGAATTTCATTAAATTAATAGCCTTATTACTTTACTTGATGACATAATTAGTTACTTGAATGAGATAAGAATGAAAAATTTTAGATTGTGTTAGTTATGTTTTAATCGATCATTAATTTAAAAAAAAATTGTTCATGAACGGGGAAAACATACACAAAAAAAAAGAATGATGTAGGGGAAGATGGGGCTAGAGAAGAAAAAGAGGAGAGCAATTTTGGTAGGGAATTAATGATTTGAAAAGCTATAGGTTCCTTTCTATTCCATTTTTTACTTCAGAATTGTATTAAATGAATGATTAATTCTTAATGAAATGTTGGATTAAAAGTTCATTTTTCATACTCTTTGGGCACTAAATCTGGAGTATTCCACCAATTCAATTGATTTAGTTTTTCAATACTTGTTTCACTTTTCTCATGTCCTCCTATTACTGCATGGATCTCCAGTCTATTAAGAACAAACAAAAACACCCCAAGGGTTGCAGGTGCGAGAGAAATAAAATAAAATAAAAACCTCAACCCTAAAAATTTACTTGGCTCATGAAGGTGTTGAGTGTAATTTTTCTCGGAACCAATAGAAGTTGAGTGACAGGAGAAGGTGCCGAGGGAGCTTGGCACATGAAGGAGCCAAGTGAACTCGGCACGTGAAGGGCAACTCGACATCAATGGATTCCAAGTGAGCTCAGCTCAAACCGCAAAGTTTTAACTCAAACAAAGACCAAGCCGAGTGAGCTAGTTTATAATGTAAATGTTACCACCATTAAAACCAGAGAGCCAAAGCTTAAAATATTCAACAATAAAATTTACAAATACAATGAATAAGGAAGAGCAATGGATTCACATCTGCTTTCTTTCTTTCTATTCAATTTTGATTCAAACTATTACAAAATCTGGGAGCATTTGGCTACAACAAGAAAACCCTAAAATAACCCTAAAATTTCAAACTAATGAAACTTCAACATTTAAACTTTAAACTTGCAGCTCTAATGGCTGCATACAATAGCACCTAGAGCATTCACTGCTTCATAGGTCGAACCACACAATAAACTATGAACTTACAGAATGACAGGAAGAAACACGTGCAACTGCAAGCACGAAAACACTTCCTTCTATCTCTGCAATGACTGGATCTACTTATCACTTTCTTTTTTCTTCCTTCTCTGCTCTTCTGATCTATTTTACTTCAACTGATTGAATGAGAGAGTGAGACATTCCTTTTTTCTTCTGGTAAATAATTTTCCCCCTCATTTGCAAATTTGAAAACTCACGTACTCGTAATAAATTTTTTGGTTGTTGTGTAGGTCGTCAAAGGTGATAGGTGAGCATTTGGCTCTAGGAACAAACAACTATAGCATTTTAATTTCAACACTCCCCCTTTGTCCTGAGCTAAATAAACAAGGATCACTACTAATCCAAATCAACTACACCAAGACACTCTCTTAGGTGTACAAAACTTCCAATTCCTAATGGCTTAGTAAATATGTCTGCTATTTGCTGCTTAGTCTTGCAATATTCAATTTTGATATCCCCATTCTCTACCAACTCTTTGATGAAGTGATATTTAATCTCAATATGCTTGCTTCTCCCATGGAAGATTGGATTCTTGGACAATGCAATTGAGGAAATGTTATCATAATAAATTGTGGTTCCATCCTCTTGCCTTTCATTCAAATATATCAAGATCCTCCTTAACCAAATAGCCTGACATGCTACTACATTTGATGCTATGTATTTAGCCTTTTCTATAGATTGAGCAACAATAGGTTACTTCTTGGATGCCCATCAAATTGCACTCGATCCCATATGAAATACATATCTGAAAGTGCTCATCCTATCATCTATACTTCCAACCCAATCACTGTCTGTATAACCTACCAAATTGAATTCATTTACTATAGTATACAAAATTCCAAATCCCTTGGTACCTTTCACATACCTTAAGATCCTCTTTCCCGCTTGCCAATGGGAATCCTTTGGTGTTTCCATAAATTTGGAAATCAAACTTACTGCATGCATCAAGTCTGGTCGAGTTGTAGTCAAATATATTAAACTTCCAACCATACTCTTGTATAGTTTTAGATCCACTCTCTTGATAGAGTCTTCCTTGCTCAACTTCAGACCTATTTTTGTTGGTGTGGGGGCTGGCTTACTGTTTTGCATTTTGAATCTCTCTAAGATCTTCCTTGCATATTTTTCTTGAGAGATAAAGATGACATCATGCATTTGTTTTACTTCTACTTCAAGAGACCAAGGTCTATCATCTCAAATTCATTTTTCATGGTCTCTTTGAACTCACCAATTACAACCTTTTCATTACTAGTAAAAATCAAATCATCTACTTACAAGACAAAAATCAACACATTTCCATTTGCTGCATTGATGTAGAGAGTAGGTCACCATTGGCTTTGCTAAAGCCATTGCTCATCAAATATGAGTCAATCCTACTGTACAATGCCCTTGGAGGTTTCTTGATCCCATAAAGAGCTCTCTTCAATCTATATACTTTGTGTTCTTCACCTTTAATTTCATAACCAAGTGGCTACTCCACATAGACTTCTTCCTTCAATACACCATTCAAGAAAGTGGACTTCACACCCATTTGAAATACCTTCCATTTTTGTTGAGCTGCAATTGCTATGATAGCACACATGATTTCCATTCTTTCAATTGGGGCATATGTCTCATCATAATCTCTGCCATATTGCTATTTGTAGCCCTTGACTACCAGCCTTGCCTTATGCCTATCAATCTTGCCTTTAGCATTGCATTTGGTCTTGTAGACCCATTTCACTTCAATCACTTTCTTTTTGGGAAGCAATTTAGTTAGCTCCCATGTCCCATTCCTTTCTATTGCATCTACCTTCTCATCCATGGGCTTACACCATTTCTTCTCCTTAACAACTTCTTCAAAATATATTGGATCACTATGAGAAAATAATGCAAAATTAACACTCTCATCATAATCTTCATACCTTTCATCTGGGTATATCTCCCTAAGACTCTTTGTCTTTCTTGGTAATAGGGAGGAGAGAGTGGGATTAGAATCTTCACTAATGTTGCTTTGTCGACTAGCTTGGTCTTCACTGTTACTTAGCATTGGCACTCAATCATGCCTAGAGGAGCTCAACAATGACTAAGGTTGCTTGCCTTTTCTTCTATCTGCTCCATCTTGCTATTCTTCAACATCCTCTTTACTCATAATTGACACTTTACTTGAGGTGCTTGGCAATTCATCAGTCGATCCATACATGATTGGTTTGCAAGAAATTCCACATCTCTTGAGATAATCATCTTGTTGTTCAATGGGTCATACAATCTATATGCCTTTGATTCTAAGCTATACCCTATGAAGATGCACTTCACACCTTTTTCATCCAATTTCTATCTTTTCTCTTTAGGCACATGTGCATATGCAACACATCCAAACACTCTTAGGTGTTCAACTATCCATCTTCCTTGTGACCATGCTTCCATAGGTATTCTATCATGGATTGCCTTTTCAGGATACCTATTTACTAGGTAAACTATTGTTGCCATAGCCTCTCCCCAAAATTCAATTGGGAGACCTTTCCCTTTCATCATGCTCCTTGTCATTTCAACAACGGTCCTATTCTTTTTTTAAGTCACTCCATTCTACTATGGTGTATAGCTGGCTATGAGCTCTTTCTTTATGCCATGTTTCCTAAAAAAATTTACAAAAGAATTGGAGGTATAATCCCCTCCTCTATTTGATCTTAGGACCTTGATATAGTGTCCACATTCTCTTTTAGCCTGGGCTTTGAACTCAAGAAACTTATCGAATGCTTCAGATTTAGATTTCAAAAAATAAACCCATGTCCTACGACTGAAATCATCAATAAATGCCATGAAATAATTACTTCTCCCAATGGAAGTAACTTTCATAGGACCAACTAGGTCAGTATGCACTAACTCTAATAGATATCTAGCCCTCATAGAATTTCTAGAATAAAAGGGAAGCCTATGTTGCTTACCCAAAATACAAGTCTCACAATTGTCACATGAATTTCCTATTCATGGCAAACCTTCTACCATTCTTTTATTTGACAACAAATTTAAACCAGCATAGCCAAGATGACCATACTTGAGGTGCCATAGCCATGAAGGGTCTTCAATCACACTCCTTAAAGTTTATTGTGTGGGAGGCGCAACACCAACTTGAGATGAGAAACATGTCTCTATCCTCAAGGGAAACATTCTCTTATTTGTCATTTGAACTGCTACAAGTAAGTTCTTGTTCTCATCCTTTTCATGAATGACACACTTGTCATTCTGCATCAACACTTTGTATCCATTTTGAATGAGCTGACCAATGCTCATCAGATTGTGCTTCATACTAGGGGAAAAATACACATTTTGTATTTCTTTCTTCTCACCTTGCTTGGTGCAAACCATAATAGATCCTTTGCCTACTATTGGTAGGGTTCCATTGCTACCCATTTTAATCTCAGATTTGAAACTCTTGTCAATAAATGAAAACAAGGTTTCATTACCACTCATGTGGTTGCTACATCCACTATCAAGTTACCAAATTTCAGGGCTTCCTTCTTCACCAACATTATGCATGATGAAGGCAATGGCATTGTTTCCACTTTCCATGTTCACATCAACCAAATTTTCTTGCCCTGACTAATCATTTTGCTTCTTCCAACATTCACTTGCATAATGCCCATATTTATGATAGTAATAGCATTCTACATTACTCCTATTTGAGTTGTAGTTTTTCTTACCTCCTCTTGAAGTATTTTGTGAGCTACTTGATCTATTTTCTCTTCTTGAGCTTTCTACTACAGCATTTCTTTGTCCTCCATTACCTTGGCCTCTGCTTCTAGAGTTTCTGCCTGAGTCATTTCTTCCTCTCCCCATTCCTCTTGGATTTGACTAAGTCTTTAATGCTTGCTCTTGGGAAGAAGAAGATGTAGATCTGTTGATCCTATGCTCATGGGTTTAAAGAATACCCATCAACTCATCCATTCTCAAAATAGTGATTTCTTTTTCCTCTTCTATGGTCATGACCAAATTGTTATATTTATGAGGTAAAATCCTCAATATCTTTTCCACTATCCTCTTCTCTTGATAGTCTTCTCCATTTGACTTCAGTTGGTTAATCACATTGGAGGTCCTTGAACTGAAATCTACAACTGATTCATTTTCCTTCATCTGAAGGTTCTCAAATTCCCTCCTTATATTCTGCAGCTTTACTATACAAACTTTATCAGTCCCCTTGAAGTTTATCTCAAGGATATCCCATGCTTCCTTTGCATAATTTTCTATTGCAATCTTGAGAAAAATAGTTTCTATCATTGCTACCTCAATCATACTTAATGCTTTAGCATCCTTCCTCCTTGAATCTTTCAACTTAGTCTTTTGTGCATTTGTGAGAGCAACATACTGAGTTGGGTCTATCACATCATTGAACCCATTAATCACAAACTCTCATAAATCATTTGTAATAGTTATGGTCTTCATCTTCTTTGCCCATGTATCATAATTTTGTCCATTGAAGGGTGGTGGCTACTGTCATATCTTTCCTACATCTCTTTCCATGTCAAATGTCCTAGAAAAATATGCCCTAACTCACTATGGATGTGGGGCCTCAAAGCTCTAAATGGAGAGAAATAAAATAAAATTAAAACCTCAACCCTAAAAATTTGCTTAGCTCATGAAGGTGCCAAGTGAAATTTTTCTTGGCACCAATAGAAGCCGAGTGACAGGAGAAGGTTTTGAGTGAGCTCAACACATGAAGGAGCCAAGTGAACTTGGCACATGAGGGTAACTCAGCACCAATGGATGCTGAGTGAGCTTGGCTGAAACTGCAAAATTTCAACTCAAACAAAGACCAATGTAAATGTTACCACCATTAAAAATAGAGAGCCAAAGCTTAAAATATTCAACAATAAACTTTACAAATGCAATGAATAAGGAAGAGCAATGGATTCATGTATGCCTGCTTGCTTTCTATTCAACTTTGATTCAAACTATTACAAAATCTGGGAGCATTCAGCTACAACTAGAAAATCCTAAAATAACCCTAAAATTTCAAACTGATGAAACTTCAACCTTTAAACTTTAAAATTGTAGCTCTGATGGCTACATATAATAGCACCTGAAGAAATCACTACTTCACAAGTCAAACTACACAATAAACTATGAACTTATAGAATGACAGAAAGAAACACATGCAACTACGAGCATGAAAATACTTCCTTTTGTCTTTGCAATGACTGGATCTTCTGATCACTTTCTTTTTTCTTCCTTCTCTATACTTCTGATCTCTTTTACTTCAACTAATCAAATGAGAGAGTGAGACATTCCCTTTGTCTTCTGCAAAAAAAAATTCCCCCTCATTTGAAAATTTAAAAACTCACCTACTTGTAATAAATTTTTTGGTTATTGTGTAGGTTGTCAAGGGTGGTAGGTGAGCATTTGGCTCTAGGGATAAAGTACTATAGCATTTAAATTTAAATAGCAGGTATTAGGCATATCATCTTAGTCTTCTAAGAGAAATTTTTTTTTGACATATTACCTCCCTTGTACTTCTATTGAAAAACTACATGTGAATGGTTGTGAATGCCCACCTCTATCCCTCATGGTCTCGTTTGGTATCCAAACTCAAACTAGAGCATGTTAATGTAGTTATGATACCTCGTAATGAATAATAACCTCAAAACATCATAGAAAGTTTTGATGAATGTTAAAAGTGAGTTGATTTAGGACTCTTCCATTGTAGGTATGGCCTTTATATCAAATTTGAAATATGCTAAATTGTTCCTCTTTAACATCACACTGCTTAGTGATTAAAATGACCACCTATTTATACCACAATGTTCTAATATATCATTTGAAGGGATGAATATTGAACCATGTAACTGCTAGATAAATGTATTGTGAAAGGAAATTACAATCTAAAGTATTAGAAAGGGGACTATTTGTAGAAGGAGAATATCAATAAAGACAACCTGAAAGAGAAAGTAATGTATGTATACTGAGCCTTGTGCATAGATTGCTCTTATGAATGTGAAATTGTAAAAAAACTATATTTTAAGTTACGCCTCTATCTCCAACGATCGTTCACTCCAGGTGACATTTTGACAAATTATCTCCAAACTATCTTAAGACTATTGTCAAAATTGGGGCAGTTTCTTCAGTTCAAAAAAAGGAAGTCTATGATCTTCCATAGCTATATATTAGATCTCCATATCCACACTATCATGTAACATTGAATGATGCATTGAATCTATGAATTGTTACACCAAAAATTAACACTCGAGGACAGTAAACCTATGGCTTCTCCATGAGTGAAATAATCCCAGAAGGATGCTCTATTTTAGAAGGCGTCTAAGCACAATCAACCCAAATTTAACCTTCCAAAATTTTGATCCTCTATGGGTAATTTGAACCCACATGCCAATTAAGAAAAGTTAAATTGCTTCTATAGAAATTATGATGGGTGTTTTTGTGATTCATTACCAGTTAAGGATGGACTGAATATGACAATGATAATACTCTTGTTTCTTAATGAGTGTTCCTAATTTTATTGATAAAGTAACATGTAAACTAAGTTTAGGCTCCAGGGGTATATTTACTAGATAAACCATGTTTCAATGAGATTTCCTAGTTTAAGTGGCATCCATTGAAATTACATATAATGCCAAACAAATGCTATTATATTTCACACTACAAATGCATTGTTCTATTACTCAAAGTTCTATTATAAAATCCTTATATTCCGAACACACAGATCTTCTATATAATTAAAAATTATGTTTAGATTTCATACTCCTTATTTCTTACACCATAAATTGCTCGAGATGACATTGATTAAATGCTTGCATTGGGGTTTTCATTACTTTAATATGCCTATCATAGTTTATACCAATGTACAATTAGCAGACTAAATATTTTGTTAAAAATTGGAGACTACTCTATATTCATGCTAATATTGTTTGATGAATACAAAAATGAGTATAGTCCTAAATTATTTTCATTATGCTAAATGTAAGTAAGTATATTATGGAGATATACTAGTTAATTAATAATTGTTGTCCTAGGCATTCTCTTAACTCCTTATGGTCAAGTATAATGTGGCTTTAAATTGGAGGGTTAGAGATGGATACATAATGTTTTATTTCTCTCTACCTGTCAATACTATTATAATGGATTTAATATGCTTCATTTATTCTATTACCTATTTTTGTCCCTTAAAGTGCTTTGTCAAGATATTTTATTTTATTGCACATGTCTAGATATGTCGTGTATCATTTTCTACATATAGATAGATATGTTGTTATTTTATTTACACATATATGTAGATGTGTTGTGATGCTATTTTCCCTACCACATTCAGTGATTAGGCTACTTAGAGATACGTGGAAAGTAGTATGTTTCACAGCTACACTAGATCCATCCGATCCTCTTGTTTCGAGTTGCTAGGTTTTTTATGCTAGGGTTGGGGTGTTCTTCATGCCAGGAAGAACCCTAGGGGAGTAAATGCTCTATGGTTGGTGTGGTAAATGTACCTGGGCCACACTCCCATCTTAGAGAGTAGATGGATGATGACCATTGGCTTTGGAGATTGGATCACATAGATGGACACATGCTAACGTTTCTTGATTCCTAAGGATTGTTCAATCATCTTTAGATGATCATTATGATATAATTATATAATTGGATAATGTCTCTTTAATTATCTCATTCTAGTTGTTAAACATGCAATTTGATGGATGTGATGTGTAAATCAACATCTTAGATAATGCAATTATAAGTATTTGTTGTTATTGATGAATTTTTAATCTTGATTATAGTTAATATAATAGATATTGACTTTCCAACTAGGGTTTCTCTCATCTTATCCACATTTTAAGAATTTGTATGATGTGGCATTTTTTGACTGGGACTTGGTTCTTAAATGATGGCTCGCAACTATACTAAGAAGACTAGCAAACTTTGTGAATACTCATTTGCATAGTGAAAAAGGCAAAAACTAACATCATATTTATAAAACAAAATATACATTACTTCTCTCAAATACTTTTGATGCCTTAAACCATATTAGGTAGGAAGGTATGGCAACCTTTCCACAAAATATGAAGGGGATCAATGTTGGATGATGGGAAGAACTAAATTATGCACAAATTATTTTTAGAATAAATTAATTAAGGTGGAAGAATCTTCATTTTTTGACATGGACATATTGATCTCTAACAACATATACTGAAAAGGATTATGGTATCACTACAAAGATAAATGCATTTATATTCTTGGGAAGATAGCCATGTTTCAAATTTCAATTTTTTTAGTTGCTGAAAAAGAAATTCATTTTTTAGATTGGTAATATTCTCAAATATGAGAGTTTAGTGGAAAATTTCTTAACACATAATAGTCCTAGAATTTTTCTTAAGATTTAGTAGTGAAAAAGTTAAAATCCCTATAAATAATTAAAAAACAATTCCATATATCTTCTAAAACCTGAGTATGGTAATTTGGTTAACACAAAGATTAACTTAGGCACCCAAAACTTGAAAGGTGATTTTATAATCATTTAGATTTTTTTTTAAAATCCACAAATTGCCATGACTAGTATTTGTGGTGAATATAAGTAGAGAATTGTTTGACTTAAATCATAAATTAAAATTAAAATATAAAAACAAATTAAATTATTAGTATAATAATTATAGTGAATTTATATTAGATTAATTATATTAGAAGAATAGATACATTATTTTTTATCAATTTAATAGATTATGGAATTAAAAAATTATGTATATTTGAAGGAAGATTAATATTTATTAGTTGACTGGCTCTAGACCCTTCAATCTATGTAACTATTCTATGTAATTCATATTTTTTATTTGATGAATAGACCTTTTCCATTAATTTATAATTTAAATACACATATTCACAAAAAAAGAGGTCGAGGGATACAAGATCACCTCGCAAGTTCAAATGACACAAGGCCGGATTAACAACTATTCATAAAAAAAATTGTTTAAGGAAAAACATAAAGCCTTAGGCGACAAGAGCAATGCCAACCAAAAGAGGGTCTTTATCATCAGAACCCTAGAAGTCCTTGGGGTTAGTGGTTAGCTTATGGGGAACCCAATCATTAGTATTAGCATCAACATATTAATCTCCCTCAGGCCTAGATGTGGAGATAGCTAAGTCTAGTTGAGGGAATGTCCACTTGGGATCATGTTGCATAGACAACCAACTTACAATAGAGGCAGCAGGGGGAGTCACCAGGGACCAAATTGAGGCCAACCTCTATGGAGGTGAGGTTGAGTAGTGACAACCATCAAAACCACCATAGGAAAAGCGACAATGTGGCTACTTCTAGGGAGTGTGCGAGAGACATCTTGATCTGCTCTAGTCTCACTGGTGACCACAAGGAACACGAGAAACCGTACATGGAAAATTTCCCCAATGAGCAAGTAGCTCCTGCAAGTAAGCCACCTCTAGTGCAACTTTGTCAGTCTATACTTGAATCTACATCATGATATTATTACAAATACATGCTTTAGAGTACATAGCAACATGAATATCAAGAAAGTTGTGAGCGAATAAAACAACATTTTGGTCCTTCCAAATAGTAAAAAAAATTTCTATTCCAAAAACATGTCAAATTTGGGCATATCTAAAAGGAATTTTAGATGGATCTCCTAGCACCACCATATGCCAGGTGAACTCCTCTAGATGGAAAGGCTTAAAAAATTCATGAATCTAAAGCCAATATCTCTAGGCTCACCTGTAGAACCAAAAAATGTGCAAGAAGCTTTTGGGCTGATCACAAAAGGGGCATCTAAGATCCAAAACTCCCAAATGTCAGTGCTGAGGGCCCAAAGGCAAGCTTTGGAAGAGGAGACACCAAGAAAAGTGAGCAATCTTTGGCTCTATAATGGAATTCTAGGAAATATTAAATCTAAAGCTCCAAGTCTAATGAGAAGAATGCAAATGGCAATACTGATTGAGCATATTGACCATTAGAAGATGGGGCACCAACCATCAATACCCTAGCTTGGGCTTTTAGTTAGCCATAGGAGTGGTAGGATACCACTTCCAATCCTTCCACCAAGGGCAAGATAAGTAAATACCAAGCTTGTACAATAGATTGGGATGCATCGCAAAGACTAGAAGATCAATTGTTTGCTAATCTACATGGATGAGCTTGAACTGAACCTATAGATCCTTCCAAGAGCAAAGGCTCATAGTGACTCTAGAAAATAAGTGATTAGGAGGTTTAATACCCCTACAAAATAAATGCAGAGTGTTGGCTCCCTAAATCTTAGCTAAAGGAACACCTTGAATGGAAAATAAAGGAGACCACCAAAGGTTTTACTGGTTCATTGAGAGCCCAGCTTTGAACCCATTAGTAGCCTAGTAAAGCCATGGCTTGAGGGCTTCCCAGGCTTTCCAAATGCTCTTCACAATAAAAGTTACCTGAATTTGAACAAATTTAGGAGTCACAAGAAGGGTCGAAAACCAATCCCCTTCCATGTAGTCTGGTTAACTAGAAAGCCTGAAGAAATGTAGTGTCTTAATAAAATCTTCCAAGTCTCATCTCCAGTGAGATCCCAAATTATCCACTTGGAACAAAGGGAAATCCCCTATTTTTTAGTGGAGAGCAACCCAAGCACCCCTGAGGCTTTGGGAAAACAAAAATAATCCTAGGAAACTATGTGAAAGCCATGATGCATAGCATTAGTAGCCTAGAGGAAGTCTAGGAGGAGAGCTCCAACTTGAGATAAGAAGCTTTGGAAGGATCCTAGTAGGAATAATAGTACACATGGGTGGCAACAAGCACTTTAGAAAAAAATCAAAACTTTCCTATAGAGGAAAGTGGTTTAGTGATCCAATATTCCAGCTTATTCTCAATCCTAGCAAGGACAACATTCCACAACTCTACAGGGGAGGCTTGAAATTTGAAAGGAATGCCCAAGAATTTAAAGATTTCCCAATGTTGGACCCATTTCCACCCATATTGTTGAAGCCACTAAGGGCCTGGCAAGAAGGACTACCGATAACAAAGGGTTTTGTGCCATTGAATAACAAACCCAGAAGCAAGGCAAAAAGTATCTAGGCATTGCAAAGTGTTGGCTATATTGTCTTCCTCTTCAATCAAAGTAAGGAAGGAGTCATCAGTGAAATGACCATTCACAAGTTGTGTAGAGGAATTTGGAAGAGAAATACCATGAACCATACCCCTAAAAATGGCATCGACAAGAAGATAGCCAAAGCCTTTAATCGCCAGCACATAGAGTGAAGGTGCAAGAGGGCAACCTTGACAAATAGATCTATAAAGCCTAAAAGCTTTAGATTTTCTCCCACTAATGGTGATGCCAGAATAAAAGGCCACTCAATCTGGTCATAGGCTTTAGCAAAGTCAATTTTGAGAAATAAGGCCTATTTCTTAGATTGTCTAGCCCATTCCATGTCTTCCCAAACAACAATGATATTGTCCAAAATATAGAGGGATTTGATGAAATTAGTTTGTTCAGGCCGAACAATTTGAGGAAGAAAATGTCAAATTTTGAGAGATAGGGCTTTGGAAATGATCTTGTAAGAGACATTCAACAAGGTGATGGTTCTCCCATTTCAAATTTCCTCAAGATCACCAGCTTAAGGTATGAATTTAATATTGCCCTTATTGATAATGTTGCCTAGGGAATTAGAATTGTAAGCTTCATGGTAAACCTGGAGCAAATCAGGACCAATATCATCCCACAAGATTTTGTAGAATTCATAAGGAAAGCCATCACAACCAGGAGCCTTGTAAACAACCATGGAAGTGAAAATTTCCTTCAAGTTTGTAAGCATTAATTTTTTCTCAAAAAATACATAATGCTTAGGAGAAAGCCAATTGGGAGTAACCGCAAGACATTCTTCAAGAGCTTACTGATGCACAAAAGTGGATCCTTGGGTCATGAAAACCTACTCATAATGGCACACAACAACCTAAAGAATACTTGGTAGATAAGGAAAGATTTGATCATCTTTTTGGATGCATTTGATGCCAATTGTAGAATGGTGAGCCCACACAACATTAAAAAATTATTTTGAAGCCTAATTGCCAACCTCGAACCAATGGAGATAGGCCTTGATCTAAGCTCCTCTAGCAGCATAGTTGTTTGCAACTTGCTTCAAGTGCTAAAGATTGGCAAGCCTAATCTGGAGATCTGTATCAAATAGATTCATAGCAAGAGCTTCTGAAGCCGTATGCATATATTTGCTAGTGGTTTCATAAGATCTTTGATAGTACTTGGCCAACTGTCTACCATAAATGTGAAGAAACCTCATAGTATGAAGAATGGCATCATTCCACCATTGAATCCACCCAAAATGGGTGTGGGGTCAAGGCTCAAGATTTTACACTTGATGAATATGGGAAATAGTGGGAGGATGGGACAACAATGAGGTGTTAAGGTAAAACTAGGTTTTACAAGGATGAAGCTGAGCTATTTGCCAAGTGATAGAAAAGATAATGGGGGAGTGATATGATAGCATCACATCTGGAAAGGGGGTGACAAGTAGGGAATATTTATGGGAAAAAGAGAAAAAGGACTGCATAGAAATCATAGCTCTATCAAGTCTCTTTAATACTTTGTTGGACCCAACTCAAAAATTTGACCATGTATGCCAAACCCCATCTAGGCAGTGTTGACTAGTATTGGGATCAAAAAGACCTAGCTCGTTCTACATGTAAACTAGGCCTCACATTCACCATCTACCCATCTAAAAAGCATAAGTCTCTCCTTGTAAGTGGCCAACTCTACCATGTTGAAATCTTCACAAAAGACCCAAGTCACGAATGGCAAATTATTTTCCAATCAGTGCCATTGGTGTAATCACTCCACATCATCAGTAGGAGGACATACATTAACAATACCAAAAGAATGATTATGAAAAGGAAACAAAATCTAAACCACCCTATGTAGTGGGTTAGAACCATACAAAGTAACAAAATAAAGTAAACTAGGAGAGAGAAGAGTAACAACTACACCTTGGCTAGCCTCATGTTGGAAAGAAAATACGATGCTATTTGGCCATATAACATTACAAGCTAAGGTGAGAAGAAACCCAATAACTTTAACTTCTTGAAGACAAATAAAATCAATATTACCAAGCATATGCTTGGTGTCAGAAACAAAATATTTTCTAGGGAGGTTTGTCAGCCCCTGCATGTTCCCTAAGACACAATTCATTGTAAACTAGCTTGCATGTCATCCTCATCTCTAAGAGAGGAGAAGCTATTATGTAAATATTTCAAAGAATCCAACAAAGAGTCATCAATAGAAATGACTCTTAAAATCCTCTCCCCATTATCAAAATACTCATCACGGTCATCTGGGCTGTGAGACCTACAAAGAGTTTTTTGTGAGATCATTGATGCCTCTTGCAATGCTTGAATCCATGAGGGCCAAGGCTCAAGAGTGTGACCTCTCACTATCCCCTACACAATAGGGTTTGAAATAGGAGTTGTAGGAAGCAGAGGAATGGAAGGCTCTAGTTGAACCAGGCTTGGGCTAGGCCAACCAGTATCCACAGTCAAAGGACTCTCCTTAGTTGCAGCTGAGCCCTTTCCTTTTTTCACCATTGTTGTCTTGTTTTAATTAATATTGTAATTGATATTTTTATTTAAAAATTAATACAATGAATATTTGATAAGAAACCATTTCTAAAACTTTTTTTTTTGTTATGATTGTTTTGTAAACTGTTAGCAATATCAACAATAAAGTAATCACCATTTAAATATATGGAACTATTTTTTTGTTATGATTTTATGATAATAACCATCTCATGTTCTCATTTTTCTTCATCGATTATATTGTACAATGGCATCATTTTTCTATTATTCTCTTACATTTGAGGCATTCAATTTCTCAAAGTTTTAGGTTCTTTTAAATTTTTTGGAAGATTTTGTTTCTAGTTTTTCTTTATTTGTTGCATACATCACACAAATTAGTTTATTTTATCAATATTTATTTTTTTCACAATCAAATTTTAAATTTCATGATGCAACCATCCATAAAAGGAATTAAGTGCCTCTAACTATTTTTTGAGACTGGAAATTCAAATATAGTTGGTTCATGTTTACAATCAGTAATTGAAACCTTAGATTTTTTAAAATTGTGAACTTTTCCTATCCCTAAAGATTATATTTTGTAGTATCCTTTGGATTTGAGGATGGAATCCTTCTTTAGCATTCATTGTACAATTAAATAATGATATAGTACGTTGACAATACCACTTCAATTGGGAAGTATAATTCTCCAGAGGTATTAGCATGAAACTATAATACACATGACTAATCATGATATCATTAATTTATATGCCCTTAATTTATCATTGATAATATTTGATGATGAAAATTTCACAATAACATTTTATGTTTGACATACTCAATTTTTGGTACAAAATAATTTTAAAAATGACAAGAAACAAATGCTGAAAATTGAAACTTCATTGACAGGCGAATCAAGAATTATTTAGTTTGAGGCCTATAAGGGAAATTGAAAGCTTACACCATGCCAAAGATTCCAAGCAATAGATTAATAGCCACTCAAAGTTCCATTTTGAATTCTCACTATAAATGGTTAGATAAATCTAAAGTGTGATTGCTACAAGGGTAATCATCATGATGGTAATGGGAGAATCATGAGTGAAGTCCATTTCACTATATAGAGATCAATGAATTCTATTAGGAAAGCAACATCATTGGGAAATAAGTAACACCAAATTTTAGAGATACACAATTATATAAGATAGTAAAAAATTTTTAAAAATAAGATACAGAGAAAATACAATTTAACATGGGAAACCCTTTCGACAAAAAATCCACCAACTAAAACCTCGAAAAAACTTTTGTAATATAGTAAAAAAAAATTACTTACAAAAAATCATATTTTTATAGGTCCAAATTTCCTTACAATCAACCTAAGATTCATCATTATCAATTCTTCATGAATCTTGTAGTCATTTATGCACACTATAATTCATTGTAGAATTTGGTAAAGAAACCATTACATTACTAGTCACAATGAAAATAGTTTTTGAGACCTTTGGTCACACATATTTCTTTGGTGATGTGGACACCTTCAATGACATGAATACCTTTGGCAACATGGATGGCTTTGGTGATATGGATGTCTTTGGTGACACGAATAAATCTAGCAATGTAGATGACTTTGACAATGCAGACAGGTGGACACTTCCAATCACTCTATTTGCCTCAAAGACAAAAAACACCATCATTTTTGTATGATCCACTCACCATATGCCTTGAGACATTCCCTTCACCTAGGAATATTTCTTTACCATGAGAATCTTTCTTCACTATATAGTGTGAGCATTACCTCCATTATATGGTGGTCTTGGTGTATGATGAGGCACATCCATCAATGACGGTGGAATCTCACTTTGTCATTTCTTAACAATCTCTCACTTGATGAAGTGTAGATTCACTCAATGAGGCTAACAAGAATCAAAGGTTTTAAGCCCTATGGAGCTTGCACACCATTTGAACTTAACTATATTCACCAACTTCATCAATATATCTGTAACATTCTCCTGAGTGTCAACCTTTACTAGATTTAACTTTCCATCTTTGACCATGTCATGTACAAAGTGATATTGTATGCCAATGAGTTTTTTCTTGGCATGGAAAATAGGATTGTTTGCCAAACATATTGCACTCTGACATTTAGAAATAATTTTAATTCTTCTAACATCATAGCCAACATCAAAACACAAGCGCTTAAGCCAAACTGCTTCTTGAAAAACGTGAGTAGATGCCATGTACTTTGCCTCATTTTTTGACAATGCAACTACATTTTTTTGTTTTCTCATATGGATTTAATAGAACCACCATTTATTATGAATATATATCCATTGGTGGATCTTCTTCTATCAGTGTCCCTAATCCAATCAACATCAACATAAACTTGAATGCTAACCAATTTGTTAGATCCAACTAAGTTACCTTGATAGCACAATGCATACTATGATGTACCCTTCAAATATCTTAGAACTCTTCTCACAACACCCTAATGTGACTTGCTTGGATTCACCATAAACTAACTCAGTATTTCCACTGTGTGCACAATTTTTGGTCTCATACTAACCATTGCGTACATGAGGCTTCCAAAAATACTTGCATAAGGTACCCACTTCATGTCTTTAATCTCATTGGGATATTTTGGACTGTCATTGACTAATAGCTTCATTCCATGTAACAATCAAACTACATGTTGCCTGCAATTAGTCATATTAAATCTCTTTAGAACATTGGTAATACATTTTCTCTGAATGAGCCAAAAAAAATTTGTAGACCCTATCGCTTCTAATTTCCATCCCCAAAATAAATTTTTCCAACCCTAAATATTTCATTTCAAACTTCAAGGGCAACTGGGATTTTAATTCAAAAACCATTTCCTTACTATTTCCTATAAACAACATACCATATACATATAGAGAAATAATAAGTATTCAATCACCTTTAGCTTTATAATACACATAATGATCTGATTTAAATCTCATAAAACCAAAAGAAAAAACATATGTATCAAAATTTTGTTACCACATTCTAGGTGACTACTTCATTGAACTGTACATAGACTTTTTTAGCTTACATACCAGATGCTCTTTACCTTTTTACACAAATTACTTTGGTTGGGACATATATATCTCTTCTTCAAGATCACCATGAAGAAACATCGCTATCATATCCATCTACTCAATTTAAAGGTCATGTGTCACTACAAATGACAACAAAAATCTGATAGATGTTAGCTTAGCTACATGAGAAAATATTTCTCAATAATCAATCCCTTCTTTTTGAGAATACCCCTTCATAACCAATCCTTCCTTGGACTTGTCAATCCTATTCTCTAGATCATACTTCTTCTTAAACACCCATTTACATCCCACAAGATTTCTACTTTGAGGTGCAAGGGTAGATCCTAGGTTCTATTCTTCTCTAAGGACTTCATTTCATTCTTCATGGTGTTCAGCCAAGAAGCTAAATATGGCATATTTATTTCTTCCTTGACAATTCTAAGCTCATAAACATTTGTAAGAAAAAAATCTAGGTATAATTAACATTCAACATAGATTAATTAAACCTCTCTAGTGATTAGTTGTACCTATCAGGTTGTCACCTTTCTTGAGTAGATCTCCTCACTTCATGTGGTGAAACTTCTTGAGGCTCAACATGAGGTTCCGAATCATGTTATTCTTCACTTATATGACTGCTCAAGCTCTCTTCATCCTCATTCTTGGGTAATTTTGGATCTTCATTCTTAGCTTCATTTGAAATTTGAAATACCTCCTACTTCCTTTCTCTTTTCTGTCTTCTCTGGTTACTCTAGTGAGATAGGTTTCATATGATGAAAAATAACACTTCTATTGTACAACACATTTTCAGTGAGAGGGTTCCACAATTTGTATCCCTTCACATCAATATCATACCCAATGAAAATGATTTTCACTACTTTGTTATCCAACTTGGACCTACTCACTTCAGGTACATGAGCATACACCTCACAACTAGAGACATGCAAATGTCTTAATGAGGGCTTCTTACTAGACCATTATTCCATAGGTATTTTGTTGACTATTGCCACTGTAGGAGAATGATTCAACAAGTAACACATTGTAGCCACTGCTTCGGCCTAAAAATTGTGCTCTAATCTAAAACTTACCAACATGCTCTTTGCTCTCTCCTTCAATGATTGATTCATCACTTTTGCTACTTAGTTCTATCGTGGAGTATAAGGTTTCATCTTATGCCTTTTAATGTCATGATCTCCACATAATTTGTCAAAATCTGCATTACAAAACTCATCATTGTTATCTATCCTTAAAATTTTAATCTTTCTACTAATCTAGTTTTCAACAAGGTTTTTAAATTCCTTAAAATGACCGAACACTTCTAATTTATTATTAAAAAAAATGAATGTTCTCCTCAAATAATCATCAATAAATGATACAAAATATCTTGAGTTAGATAGATAATAGACATCCACAAGATTGAATACATGGGTAAGACCACCAAGATGGTGTTCAAAAAAGTGGACAATCCCTCCCCGCCCAAAAAAAGTAAAATTTTCAATAACCTAATCGGGTTATATGAAATTTCAAAAAGTGGCTAGACTTGGCTACCAAGCCTAGCAAAAATACACAATAAAAAACCCGATCTAGCAAAAATACATAAAAAATAAAACTCAATCGGGTTTCTAGGATGAAAAATTTATTCAAAACTTGATCAGGTTATGCAAAACCTGGTTGGGTTATTCAAAACTTGATTGGGTTTTGAAGAAATAAAAATAGGCTCCAACCTAGAAGCCATAACTTTCACATCCAAACTCCAACTGACCGCATTCAAAATACATTGGAAATAGATTGAAGAGATATACAACATTATAAAATTAAAATTATAGTAGGAAATCAATACTTTTTTTTCCATCCATTATAATAAATCATGGTCTAAAATAAATAGTCATTATTTTCCAAACATGGTATGAACAAATAGGTAAGAGTATTATGATATTTTTAATCTTTCTATCATCTCTCTCACTCCCTCTATCCCTTTCAAACACAAAATCACTCACTCATTCACTCATTAACTCCTAATCTCTCTCTTACTAACTCTTAGCTTCTCTCATTCTCACACCAACTCCTAACCTCTCTCTCTCTCTCTCACTCACACACACACACATATTCCCTTATCTCTCTTACTCTCTCTATCCTATCTCCCCACCTCTCTCTCTCTATCCATCTTATTTCCCCCATCCCTCTCTCTCTTCATATTTCTCACTCTCTTCATCCTCTCTCTCTCTCTCTCTCTCTCTCTCTCTCTCTCTCTCTCTCTCTCTCTCTCTCTCTCTCTCTCTCTCTCTCTCTCTCTCTCTCTCTCTCTCATTCACTTCATCCTGTCTCCCTCTCTCTCTCTCTCACACACACATATTCCCTTGTCTCTCTTACTCTCTCTATCCTATCTCCCAACTCTCTCTCTCAATCTTATTTCCCCCTCCCTCTCTCTCCATATTTTTCACTCTCTCCATCCTATCCCCTATCAATCTCTCACTCTCTATTATCCTCCTCTCTCTCTCTATTCCCCCCGTCTCTCACAATCCTAACCCTCTCTCTCTCTCTCTCTCTCTCTCTCTCTTCATGCTATCCCCATCTGTCTCACTCTCTCTTATCCTATCCCCCCTTCTCTCTCTCTCTCTCTCTCTCTCTCTCTCACACACACACACACACACACACACACACACACAGACCCTTGTCTCTCTTACTTTCTCTATCCTATCCTCCCACCTCTCTCTCTCAATATTATTTCCCCTCCCTCTCTCTCCATCCTAACCCCCCCACACTCTCTCTCCTAACCCATTCTCTCCATATTTCTCACTCTCTCCATCTTATCCTACTATCTCTTACTCTCTCTGTCTCTCTCTATTTCTCTCTCTCTCTCTCTCTCTCTCTCTCTCTCTCATCCTATCCCCTCTCTTTCTTCCTATCCCCTACTCTCTCTCTCCCTCTCTCTCTATCTAACCCCTAATCCCTAACTCCCCTCTCTCTCCCTGACATCTAATCCTTGAAATGGGAACTTCAAGTAGAGAGAGGGAGGGAGAGGGGATAGGATAAGAGAGAGCGTAAGAGAGATGGAGAGAGAGAGAGAGAGAGAGAGAGAGAGAGAGAGAGAGAGAGAGTGTGTGTGTGTGTGTGTGTGAGAGAGAGAGAGAGAGATGAAGTGACATGGAGAGAGGGACATAGGAGAGAGATTAGGGAATAGGATAGAGAGAGATAGCGAGATGAATTAATGGAGAGAGAGGGACATAGGAGGGATATATTAGGGGATATGATGTAGAGAGAGATATTAGGGGATAGGGGAGAGAGAGAGAGAAAGAAAGAGATTAGGGTTTAGTGAGATAGAGAGGGCTTAGGGATTACTTAGTGAGAGATAATGTATAAGGGTAACAAGTTAGACAGAGAGAGAGGTTATTAGTTAGTTAAATAATGTGAGAGGTTAGTAAAAGTAAGATATATATCTTATGATTTATTTAGCTAGTGAGTTATTGTGTGTGTATCTTGGAGAGAGAGATAATTAACACAATGTTAGCATTCATATTTATGTATTGATTATGCATTTAGAAAATAATGACTACCTATTTTAGATTATGCTTAATTCAAATTGATGGTAAATAAATTTTTTATTACATAGGATTGATTTATCCAAATCATGTTGTATATCTCTTCAATATGTTTCAAACACATTTTGAACAGAGTCAATCAGACTCTATATGTGAAAGTTATGGCCTTCAAAGTAAAGCCTACTTTTAGTTCTTCAAAACCCAATCAAGTTTTGAATAACCCACTCAAGTTTTGAATGCAACTTTTCATTTCATAACTCAATCAAGTTATTTGAATCCTAGAAGCCTAACTGGTTTATGGCTTGGTGATAGCATAGGGAAATGACCCAAAGGCTTGAGAGACTATTTTCCTTCCAATTTTTTTTCTTTTAGACATTTTTTCATCTTCTAAGATGAATTCTCATCTTTGCCTTCATTAGGTTTTCTAATGGTGAAGTGGGTATCTCTAAAATCACCACCATAATCTTACACATCTTCTTATCTTTCTAACCATATAATTTTTTCTTTTTTGGAAAAAATTAACATTGTAAACTTTAATTACTTTTACCAATGCCTAGACATTCCCCATAGACATATGTCTACCATTTTTTTAATAACTTCTTATATGCTTAACCAAATTCAAAATAAATTATATATTACTATTCTACACTTGTTTCTATACACTTTTTTTTTTTAAGTTTTCATTTTTTATTATTTTGATGCAAGTTATGCTCAACACATGAATAGGTACCAAAATTTTAGGATGTAGTCAGTTCAATAATTCATAATTAAAAAAATACTCATCATAAAATTATAAAAAAACACACTTCTAGATATGACTCTTAACTATCATCCTACCAAAGGGATATGCAAGATACTAAATATAACTTGATCTTTTGTGTTGCATATGAAAACAACTATGTTCTATTTTCTAAAAAAATCATGGACTATTTTTTGTGTGTGTAGGGTTTGACCCACCTAATCTTATTCATTTTGTCAAAAATCTAGTAGTTTAGAAAGTAGATTTAGAGTACTACAATTTATATGTTTTATACATCTTATCATTTTTAGTAGATGACCTCAAATTTCTTGTCCAAGTTCAAGTTTACATGATTTAGAAAAAAGGTGTCCACTAATACCCCTTTTTTTTACACCATCTTGGTGCATTCACCCACATTTGAGTGAATATAGTCCAACAAACTAGAAGATTTTTTAGAACGGGAATATAATTGAACACAATTTTTCTTTCCATAGATGCAATGTTCAAAGAAATCAAATTCAAGGTTACAATCAACCAACCCCTCAACTAGGTTTTTATTCTTCAAGGTTTCCAAACCTTTCTCACCAGTATGGCCAAGCCTATAATTCTAGAGCATTGTTTTCTCGGTAGGAGGTTTAACTTCCATCACATTTACACCATGTATTTCCATATTAATTTTATCAAACTTGACAGAGACATTATTACAACATAAAGGTTTGGGATCTAACTTATACAGTATTCCAATGTGTTCACCCTTAGCTAAAATAATATAACCCTAGTCATCTTGCAAACACAATGGACAAATTTTACTTGAACTCTGACATTATTCAACTTTCTGATAGAAAGTAAATTTCAAGCTAGGCTAGGTATATGAAGTAGTCCATCAATTCTATTTACTTGGCATCAAGAAACTAGATTCTAACTCTGCCTCTTCCAATAATCCCCAGTGTGGAATTTCTCACCAGGAACACATTTCCTCCATCATATGGTTCATACTTTGAGAGCCAGTCTTAATGTGATATCATGTGGAAGGATGCTACCCAATCCACTAGCCATACATCATCGGATGCAGGCACTGCTAAGGCCGCTATGAAAGCATCATTGTCCCTCTGAGAAGATTTAATGTTTGAAGTTTAATTTTAATTTTTCTTTTTCTCCTCCTTACAATTCTTTTAAAAATGACATTTTTGCCCACAGTTTCAACATTTCACCTTGGACATTTTTCCAGTAGTGGCAAATCATCACTCATAAGACTTTGACTTTATGTCCTTCTTACTTTTTTCCTTAGATCTACCTCATATAGTGAGATCTTATTTGGCCAATTTAGAGGGCTTCCTTCACATTTCCTCTAACAAAAGTATAACAACTACTTTATCCATTTTAAACTGGGCACTCATGCTTCTGATGACAATTACCAAGCGATCCCACAAATCAAGCAATAAGAACATCAATAACATACAACACACATATTCACTAATGGACACACTAGCAAATTTCAACTGCAAAATCACCATATTGAATGAGTTTAGATGATCTTCTAGATTCATTTCACCATCCATCCTCAAAGAGTACAATTTCTTTCTTAGCAAAAGTTTGTTTACCAAGCCTTTTACCTGATAAATGTCTCCCAACTTCTTCCACAAGGAATGTACAAATTTCTCCTCATGGAAATTCAATAAAATTGAATCCACAAGAATCAATATTATTAGTCATCTAGCCTTCTGATCCACTATATCTCAATCTTTCTATTTCACACTTGAAGGTTTATTGTTAGACACAACGATCCAAAAATCTCGATCGACTAGCATATCTTCAACTTTAAGTTTCCACAACTCAAATTTTGTGCTATTGAAAATTTCAATGTCCACTCTTCCTGAAGTACCAACCATCTCAAAATTTAACAAAAAATATTCAAAATCCCACTAAAAACAAATTGGCACAAAAAACCAAACCCTACTCAACAAGGATAACAAAACTAGCTAGGCTTTGATACCACTTGTTAGGAAAGCAATGGTGTGAAAACACTTTCTAAATTTTGAATGAAAAGGAAATAAGAAACAAAAAATTTCAAAAATGCACAATTATATAATATAGTAAAATATATAAAAATAAGGCACATAGAAAAAAAGATTTACTATGGAAAACACTTCTGGGAAAAAACCCACCACCCAAAACCCCGAGAATTTTTTTGTATTATAGTAAATTAAATTTACATACAGCATTTTGGATTATTCACAGGTCAAAATTGCCTTACAATAAACCTAACATTCATCATTATCAATTCTTCATGAATCTTGCACCATTGATGCACATTGCAATTCGATGTAGAATTTGGTAAAGAAATTGTTACATTACTAGTTACAACATAAATAATTTTTGATCATATAGAGGCCTTCAATCATGCAGATGCCTTTGGTGATGCAGACACCTTCGGCAATGCAAATAGCTACATCAACACAGACACCTTCAGTGACACTGATGACTCAGATGACGTTGATGCCTTTGGTGGCAGGAACAATGTGTACGACTCTAATGATGTAGATGACTTTGACAACACAGATGACTCTGGTCACTCCATTTGCCTTGGAGACAAAAAAACCATCATTGTCCTATGGTCCACTCACCATATGCCTCAAGATATTCACTTCACCTCAAGAATCTTTCTTTACCTCGAGAGATCTTTCTTTCACCATATGGTGTGAACATTTCCTCCATTGTATGGTGGTTTTGACATATGGTAAGACACATCCACTGATGGTGGACTCTCACTTTGTTAGTTCTTAAAAAAATCATCATCAATGTCATCTCCTCTAGACTTTGACATGAGTTTGAAAGATATCTCAATTCCTACAATAACCTTGAACAATCCTTGCAAAATGACACCTAGACAAGCGTTAGTGCCTCCAATGTGATAGAATTGTTTGTTTCTCCATTAGTCTTCAAGCTCTATACTAGACCACTTCACCTCGAGTATTTCCAGTAGGGACAAGTTTACTATTATCAGGAGGTATAGTAGGAATTGCACTTCTATGTTGGAATTATAGATGAAGTAACTGAGAGGGAGGGGGGTGAATCAGTTACCACAAAAACAAATTATGATCCCTTAGATGTCTTAGATAACTAGTTACTACTGATACTTGGTAAACACTTCAAAACGTGTTGTAACTTGATAGATTAACTTGTTACTAATCTTTAAGCATTCATAATTTTTAGCATGCATGCAAAAGTAAATAACATGAACACAAGAGAAACTAGATTTAACATGGAAACCCAATATGGGAAAAACCACCAAGTAACTAGCTACCAATTTTCACTCTTCTGAAGTGAGCCTTGTTAGGATCCAGCCTTGTTAAAGGTTACAATACACACTGTTAGGTGTGACCCTATTAGAGGATTTAATCACCCTGTTAGGAGTGGCCTTACTAGAGGTCTTTAGAAAAATTCAACTAAACTATCACCTTGTTAGAGGATTTACAAAATGGTTGTTAAACCAACTCTGTTAAGAGATTTTGAAATTATTGCTACAATGGTTAGAAAGTAATAATGAATTTACCTGAATATGATGCAACTATATTTTTTGATTACAGATCTCTATTCTACACCATTAGATCCTCCTTGATCAAATATAGCTTTTCTGGTCCTCAATGATCTCTGATCATCCTTCAAAATTTGCTCTCACAATAATCAGTCCTCCTTCACATTCATATCACATCAAATCCATCACACACTTAGAATTTGTAACTTGACCTCTTATATATACCATTCAGATTATCAAGTTAGCTTATTCACAAGTTACATTTACCAATAAACCATACATTAGTTGGCTACAAATATTACATTAAACAAATAAACTTTATTTCACAAAAAAATGAAATCCTTCATTGGCTAACCCTGCTCGGTAAGTGTTGCTTCCAGAAACAATTTCCTGAGTTAACCATCTCAACTCGGTTAACACTACAAAATCTACAAAATCCTTTGGCTATTGAGTGAACTTGGTAAGAACTAAATTTCCCTCATTGTCCATGAGAGCTCAGTAAGAAATGTCTCTACCATATTTCTCTTTGATGACCAAGTAAGCTCAGTAACAACTAAACTTCCTTTCTTAACCTTGAAAGCTTGGTAACAACTATCTGCACAAGGTAAATCCTAAGAATGCTTGGTAGACACTGTAAACCTTCTTGCTAACCTTCTAAGCTCAATAGACTCTATCTTTTTCCTTGCTAACCAATAGAGCTCGGTAGACTCTATCTAATAACTGATATGACATTTGTGTAACATCAAAGACAACACACAATTGAACAATTGTATCCAACATTCTAGAGGCTCCACATTGAACTAACCTGAGAAGAGAGAAAGGCCTAGAAGGAAGTAGTATGAGGAAGAATCAAGTGAAAGGGTAGATTTCACCACACTTGACTCCAATGAAAATTTGGTTCATGAGTGACCTCTATGAATATAATTATCTAGCATTTGTAGGTACCCTATTTCTTTCCTTATGAGATCATGTTAGTAGGAATTTGGAGTGTCACAATGCTTGACTAGGGCTAAGATTGTGAAATATTAATTAAAAAGGGTATATTTATATAGATAGTTATCTAATGTTAAAAGAAAATGTATATTTATATTGTTATTAAATATTTAAATTTCCAAATGTTAAAGAATATAAAGAAATTTATATTGTTAAATATTCTAAAGATGATTTAATTTTGTTGTAATCTGTTTCTTCCTATAATTTTATTTATCTATTTAATGTATATTTATAGGTGAAATGAATTAAAGAGACACAAAAATGCCAAATGTAATCAATGTGAATAAAGAAGAGTTAATTTAATTACCAAAACAAAATCTACAATTACTTCTACAAAAGGAAGTAGTTTTTAAGTTGATTACATCTCTTCTAAATTAATTTCCCCTCTTTATTTTAAACATGAGACTTGCAAATGTAAATTTAATCTTATAAATACGAAATTCAAAAATTGAATTTTAAATTTTATAAAGTCAACTCTAAATCTGACATAAAACAAACTCAAGAAATATAATTTGTATATAAAATTGTGAAGTGTTGAGTGGATTTTTTTATCAATAAGACTCATATTTAATGAGTTATTTATTTATTTTTTAATCTACTTGGTTATAATTTTATGATGTAAGTATTTAAATTAATAAATAATAATTGTTTATTATTTGAAAAGGTCATGCAAATTTCTAATTTCATTTAAAGTGGACATTTATTAAAATTGTATTAATTATTTAATAATTTGACATTTATAAAATAAAATTTATGTTTCACATAATTTTTAATTCATTTTTCAATAAGGAGAGTAAATATTTAAAGGATTGACCATTTTTATTAAACAAAAATATATAATATATGTTGATATTAATGTTATATATATATATATATATACAGAGAGAGAGGGGGGGGGGGGGGGGGGGGGGGGGTTTGTGTGAGTGATTTAGATAGAGAGCATAAAGGGAGATATGGTGGAGAAGGGGAGAAGGGAAAGATGAGCTAGAGGGAGAGAAAGGAAAGATGATAAAATAATGGAAATATTGATTTAAGAGTAGGATAATTAGGGATTGAGTAGAAAGGGAGAAAGTGAGAAGGGGAAAGTAAGAGTGGGGAGAGGGATATAAATGGGATATACCATGAGAAGTATGAAAATTAGAGAACAAAATAAATAGAAATGTTCAAGGAAGAGAGGAGGGGAGAGGAGAGAAACATAAGGTAGAGATAGATGGTAATATATGGAATTTAAGGTTAGAGAAGGGATGAAAGAGCTAAGATAGATAGATAAAGATAATAAGTAGTGAGGACAAGAGAGATGAATATAATAACTAGGTCATGTAGTGTAAACATATGCTTATGGAGAAAAGAAGAGGGAGGACAGAGATAGAGAGATATAAATGGTAATTAAGATCAATAAATGGTGAGTGGAGGTAGAGATTTAGGAGTATGATTTAAATTTAGTTGTAGTACAAATGTTTATGGTTATTTATTTTAATCATTCATATTTAAGATTAGGTTTCATGATATGATTTGTAAATTCAATTAAATTATTATTTTATTAATTTAATTTATAAATTTTATTAGATTATATAGTTTGATTTTTATATTTTAACTTATTTAATCAAATATTTTAAAATAGAAGTATTATTTTGTAATCAAAATATCACATCTCTTGAAACAAATTTTAATTAATAAGCTAAAAAATTTATATATATCATTTAATCATATAAGTACACTAATTTTTTACAAAGATTAACCTTTTAAATACAAAGAAAACAAAAAGTGAATTTTATCAACACAAATAAATAAAATGTTGATGCTAAGTGCAATTCAACACTAAGCCCAATATATAACTTATATTTTATATGGGAGGGTAAATATAGGGGAAGCAATGTTGATACTATTGAGAGTGGAGAGTACAAGTCAAGGAGAGAGATATGAATATTATCAAGAGTGGAGAATGCAAGTCAAGGAGGGAGAAAGATGTGTGTGTGTGTGTGTGTGTGTGTGTGTGTGTGTGTGTGTGTGTGAGAGAGAGAGAGAGAGAGAGAGAGAGAGAGAGATGAGGATATGAATAAAAGGAAATATAGAGGTAAATGAGATATATCTTGACAAAAATGATAAGTAGGGATTAGGATAGAGAAAGATGGATATATGGATATGTTGATATATAATAGGGTGGAGAGATGGTGCAAAAAGAAGGGGGAGATGTAGAAAAATGAGATAGACAAAAATTAAGGATAAAAAATAGATAGAGAAGTAGTTTGGGGAAGATAGAGAAAATAGAAAAAGGGAGAAGTGAGATATTCATTAGATATAGATAAAAGAGGATAATTAGGAATAAGAATATATGGGGAGAGAGAGAGAGAGAGGGGGGGGGGGGGGGGGGGGGTGGTAAATATAGGGGAAAAGATATTGATATTATCAAGGATTGAGAGTACAAGTCAAGGAAGGAGAAAGGGAGGTGTAAGAGAGAAGGTGAGGATATGACTAAAAGGAAATAGGAAGATAAATGAGATGTATCTTGATAAAGGGGATAATTAGGGATTAGGATAGAAAAAGATGAATATATGGATAAGTTGATATATAAGAGAGTGGAGAGATGGTGCAAAAAGAAGGGGGAGAAGTAGATAAATGAGATAGACAAAAATTAAGGATCAAAATAGATAGAGTTTGGGGAAGAGAAAGAAAATAGAAAAAGGGAGAAGTGAGAGTCATTAGATATAGATAAAGAGGGATAATTAGGAGGGAGGGAGGGAGGGAGAGAGAAAGACGGGGGGGGGGGGGGGGGGGGGGGTGGGGGGGGGGTGAATATCATATAGTTGGAAGAGGAGGGATAGTTAAAGAGAGTAATTAGGGAAATATGAACAAAGGGATAGAGAAATATAATTTTAGGGAAGTGATGATGAGAGGGAGAGAATAATGAGGATATGAAAATAAGGGGACATATCAGTGAGAGAGACAATTATTATAAGGGGAGATGTGTGAGAAAGAAGTGGAAGAGGGTGAGAGACATGACATAGACATAAAGGATAAATAGAGGGATGATATATTGAGAAGAGGGAGGTAAGAGAGTGAATGGGAGTGATATAAAAAGAGTGATATAGGAAGATAGTAATTTTAGGGAAGTTATGGTGAGAGGGAGAGACAAAGAGAGATGATGTAGAAACATAAAGAAAATAATTAGGAAATAGAATATAAATAGATGGTTATGGAGAGAGAGAGAGAGAGAGAGAGAGAGAGAGAGAGAGAGAGAGATTTCAAGGGGATATATGAGAGATGTTATTGATAATTATAAGGGGGAGAAAGAGAAGTTAAAGAGGATGAGAGACATGAGGTTGACATAGAGGATAATAATTAGATGATATGGTGAATGGAGCATAGGAGAGAGAGAAGTATAATAGCTAAAGAGAGCTAAAAAGATAGGGGGAGAGAGAAAGAGAGAGAGAGAGAGAGAGAGAGAGAGAGAGAGAGAGAGAGAGAGAGAGAGAGAGAGAGGATAATTATAGGGAAGTGATCATTGGAGGGAAATAAGTAAAGAGGTGAGGAAGAGTGAGAAAGAGAGTGATTAGGGAATGAGAGAGAGAAAAGAGAAGGAATGAATGGTAATATTTGGGAGGTGAGGATTTGAAGTTTTATTTATGGGAGAGAGATACGATAAAGTGATAGATGAAGCTACAAGTAAAAGAGAACAAGGAGAGAAATATGATAGTACTTGACAAAGAGGATGATTAGGGATTATGATAGAAATATATGGTGATAGGGTGTAAGTTATAGATTTTTAAAAAGGGGAAGGGATATGAAACTTGAGTTAGTGATATGATTAAATAGGAATCTAGGGAGAAATAGTCAAGGGGGTGGGCAGAGGGGAAATTAATAAGATAAGGAAAGGGGGAAGTGAGAGAGTGATTATATACCAATAAAGGAGGATGATTAGTACTCAAAATAAAGGGAAGGAGTGAGTGAGGGAGAGAGAGAGAGAGAGAGAGAGAGAGAGAGAGAGAGAGAGAGAAATGATAACTATAAGGGGACATATGAGATATATATGGTGATTATGAGGGGACATATGAATAATATTATTGATTATTATGAGGGAAAAATGTGAGAAAGAGAAGTTAAAGAGGATGAGAGACATGAGGTTGACATAGAGGACAAATATGAGATGATATGGTGATTGGAGTGCAGGAAAGAGTGAAAGAGAGTAATTAGGGAGAGCTATAAAGAGAGATGGTAATTGTAGGGAAGTGAAGGTTTTAGAGAGAGAGAGAGAGAGAGAGAGAGAGAGAGAGAGAGAGAGAGAGAGAGATCTTGAAGAGGAGGGGAGAGTTAAAGAGAGTGATTAGGAAAATATGAAGAGAGGGCTAGAGAGATAGTAATTTTAGGAAAGTGATGATGAGAGGGAGAGAAGGAAAGAGACAATGAAGAGAGAGAAAGAAAATAATTATGATATTAAAATAAGTAGAGAGAGATAGTAATTATGAGGGGGCATATGAGTGTGAGAGAAAATTATTATATGGGGATATGTGTGACAAATAATTGAAAGAGGGTGATAGACATGAGGTAGAAATAGAGGATAAATAGAGGTATGATATAATGAGAAGAGAGAGGGAAGAGAGAGAGAGAGAGAGAGAGAGAGAGAGAGAGAGAGAGAGAGAGAGAGAGAGAGAGAGAGAGAGAGAGAGATGTTATTGACAATTATAAGGGGAAATATGACAGTGAGAATTTGAAGAGGATGAGAGACATGAGGTTGACTTTGAAGGTAAACATGATATGATATGGTGATGGAGAGTAGGAGAGAGAAAAATAGAATAGTTACAGAGATCTAAAAGGAAATGGATAAAGAGAGAGAGAGAGAGATGATAATTATAGGGAAGTGATTGTTGGAGGGAAATAAGTAAAGAGATGAGGTAGGATAGAAAAAATATAGTGATAGGGTTTTAGTTATAGAATTCAAGAAGAAGGAGGCTTAGAGACTTGAGTTTGAGATAGGAATAAATATGAATCCAAAGAGTGGGGGTGAAATATTGTTGGAAATATAAATAATTGAGAGCGGGGGGGGGGGGGGGGGGGGGTGAATCAGTTACCACTAAAATAAATTCTAGATCCCTTAGATGTCAATCTTAAAATTCATATTGATAAAATTGATCATTGTTGTTACTTGGTAAGCACATAGAAAATTTGTTCTAACTCAGTAAATGTATACTGTGAATTACTTTAGTAAATCTTAAGATTTTATTAGTAATTAATTGCAAGCATGAAAGAAATAATATGAACACATGAGACACCAAGATTTAACGTAGAAACCCAATCTGGAAAAAACCACCAATGTAACTAGTTACTATTTTCTCTTCTGAAGTGAGCCCTTTTAGGAGCCAACCTTGTTAAAGGTTACGAAACACACTATTAGGTGTGACCTTGTTAAAGGAATTAATCACCTTGTTAAGAGTGGCCTTGCAAAAGGTCTTGAGAAAATTCAATGAAATTGCCACCTTGTTAGAGGATTTACAAATGGTTGTTAAACCAACTCTATTAAGAGATTTTAGTTCACTGCTATAATGGTTAGAAAGTAACAATGAAATGACTTGATTGTGATGCAACTAAATTTCTAATTATAGATCTATGTTCTAGTTCATACTTGATCCTTCTTGATCAAATGACACTTTTCTGCTCCATAAGGATACCTGTTTATCCTTCAAGTTCACTTCTTCTTCTTATCTCTTTCAACTCATTCAACTTGCATACATCACATACATTGAAATCACAACTTGAATTTTTACTTATACCTTCTAGATTGTCAAGTTAGCTCAAATACAAGTTAGAATAACCAATATTCAAAACCTTAGTCGGCTAGGATCAATAGGTAAAATAATTGAGCTTTTCATGCCAAAATAAGAAAATCCTTTGGTAGCCGACCCAACTCGGTAGAAACTGATTTTGAAGTGATTTCTTGTGTTAACCAATGGAAAATTAGTTAACACTTCAAATTTACAAAATTCTTTTGGTAACTGAGTGAACTCAATTAACACTAACTTTGATCAACTTTTCCTTTGTTAATCGAGTGAGCTCGGTTAAGACTCTTTTCTACTTAACTTCCTTCGACACCCAAGTGAGCTCGATAGAAACTGCCTTCTACTCAGTAAACTAGGAAAATTGTCTTCACTAACCAAGTAAGCATAGCATGCACTTACTATCAACTAATATGATATTAGTGTAACATCAAAGACAACACACAATTAATCAATTGTATCCAACAATCTCCCTCTTTGGCATTGTGGCAACACAACATGTCGTAGCACAATGAAATTTTGAGAACAAGACTCTCTCTATCAAAAGTTTCTCCCTCTTTGATTTTATGCAAAAAAATTCTATTATAGTAGTCTCCCTCTATGAAAAAACTTCTTAGCTTATCCCTTTGCAAAATTCTAGAAAGATATGAAAATAAAATTCTCCCTCTTTGATAACACATGCCAAAGACAATGTTGATTAGTATCAATGTACCTTGAGTACAGATTCATTTGTAATATGTCCTTATCAATACTACATCAACTGATTGATTTTCAACTTAGTTCTTGTTGATGGATCACTAAACTTTATTTAGTGAGCTTCTAATAGGGGAATGACTCCTAGCTTACCTCTTAAATACGAAATTTCATCCTTAGGTAATGACTTGGTGAATATATTTGCAATTTTTTCTTTTGTATGCTCATATTCCAATCTAATTTCTTTGTCCAATACTAATTCTCTTGCAAAGTGATATTTGATAGCAATGTGCTTTGTTTTGGAATGCATCACTAGATTCTTTGATATGTTGATTGCACTGGTGTTATCACAATACATCACTATTAGCTCTTTGATTTCAACCTTCATTCCTTCTAACAACTATTTGAACCAAACAATGTTAGAACAATTCAATACTACTACTACATATTCTACTTCTACTGTGGATTGAGATGTTCAATTTTGCTTCTTGCTTGTCAAAGAACCAGCCTTTTACCAAGAAAGAATGCTCCACCACTAGTGTTTTTTTTGTCATCAAGATTTCTTGCCCAATGAACATCAGTAAATACTTTTAGGTCAAGGTTGTCTCCAAGTTTGTACCATAAGCCATAGTCTTTAGTACCTTTCAGATATCTCAAGATTCTTTTTATTTCCATCATGTGATTTTCTCTAGGTTTAGCTAAGAATCTTGCCATTATCCCAACTGCTAAGGCAATATTAGGCCTTGTATGTACCACATACTATAATTTCCCAATCATTGATCTATATAAGGTCTAATCTACTTCTTTGGAGTCATCATCTTTTGTAAGCTTAAGTCCAGTACACATGGGGGTTCCAACTGGTTTTGAATCCTCCATTCCAAATTTCTTGAGTATCTCTTTGATGTACTTAGATTGAGTGATATAGATACCATTTATGTTCTATTATATCTGCAATCCAACAAAGAATTTTACTTCACCAAACATGGACATTTCAAATTCTTTATTTATTTGTTCTGAAATATTTTTTACATAGGTCATCATTTCCTGTGAATAAAGTATCATCCAAAAATATTTATGTCAACACAATCTTCTTGTCTAGTCCTTCCTTGATGTATAGGCTGCTATTATAATTTGTTTTTTGAAAACCAATATGTATCAAATAGTTATGTAGTCTTTCATACCAAGCTTTAGGAGCTTGTTTCTGACCATGTAGGGCTATGTGTAATTTCTAGACCATGTCCCTTTTGTCTAGATCAACAAAACCTTCTAGTTGTTCAATGTAGACTTCCTCATCAAGAATTACATTCAAGAATGCAGATTTAACATCCATATGATAAACTTTGAATCCTTTGTGAGCTACATAAGCTAGTAAAGTCCTAACACCTTCTAATCTTGCAACAGGGGAAAAAATTTCACTGTAATCAATACCTTCTTCTTGAGAATGACCTTTACATACCAATCTTACTTTGTTTCTTAACACTTTTCCATCTTCATTCAGCTTATTTTTGAATACCCATTTTGTACCAATTATATTTTTATCTTTGGGCCTAGGTACAAGAGTCCAAGTTTTATTCTTTTTTATCTATTCTATTTCTTCATTCATAGCCTCAATCCAATGTTCATTTTCCAATGCATCTTTAACACTTCTAGGTTCAAATTTAGCAAGTAAACATGTACCTTTTAGTTTGCTTCTTGTCATTGTTCCAACTATTTGTCTCCAATAATCTGATCAGGTGCATGATGCGTTCTGATATATTTAGCCAATACAAGTCCTTTGACTTTTGAATGAATTGTAGTGTCTTCATTTTGAATCTCAACTTCTTGCTCAGGGTCTTCTATCTATGGCTCAGGTTCTTCAGACTCAGTATGAACTAACTCAATAGCCTCTAAATATGACTCAAGTCCCTGTGACTCAATCAACACTTCCTGCAACTTGACAACTGATGGAGATTTGGTTAGCTTGGGATATGAAGTATTCATTTTCTCAAATGTGTTTGGTAATGTATCAGGTTCATAGTAGACAAATCTTTTGTAATATTTTGGTTCCTTTTTGCTTTCTTCTTCAGAATTTTCTAAAAATTCATCAATTCTCACATGTGCACTTTCTATGATTTTGTGAGTGGACAAATTCAGATATTTGTATGCTTTACTTCTGTAGGAATATACTAGAAATATACCTTCATCACCTTTTACATTAAATTTTCCTTTTCTAGATTCTTTCAAGATATAAAATTTGCTACTAAATACTTTCAAGTAACTTACATTAGGTTTGTAGCCATACCATAGTTCATAGGGAGTTTTGTTTGAGTTCTTCTTCAACTAAACTTGGTTCAAAGTATGAACTGCAGTGCTAATAGCTTCCTTCTAGTATTTGATAGCAACATTTTTCTCAATCATTAGTATCATTGCACAATCCATGATAGATCTACTTCTTCTTTTAGCTATTTTATTCTGCTTAGGAGTACTAGGGGCTAATACTTTTGTTTTGATTCCTCTTTCAATACAGAAATTGTTGAATTCATTTGAGATGAATTCACCACCTCTATTTGATCTTAATCATTTCAATCTTTTTCCAGTTTCCTTTTCTAATCTAGCCAAATACCATTTGAATTTCTCAAAAGCTTCTGATTTTTCTTTGAGATACATAATATTCATCATTCTAGAATAATCATCAACAAAAATAATGAAAAACTTTTCTCCATTATAGGTTTCTATTTCAATGGGTCCACACAAATCAGTATGCACAATTTCTGAGACATCTTCTAATTGATAGTTTTTGCTTTTAAAACTAGTCTTTCCTATTTTACCAATTTGGCAATTCTTGAGTAATCCAATATCAAGTTTCTTCAAATTAGGAAGACCTCTTACTCTTCTAAGTTTACTAATCTTGACCATATTATCAAAGTTTACATGATATAACCTTCTATGCCATAACCAAATTTCTTATGCTTGAGCAGTGAAACATGAACAATCAAAATAAAATAGGTTACCTTTTGTTTGTCTACCTAATCCAATTAGATTTCCTTGGTTATCTAGTAGTCTTGCTTTTCCATTCATGAATTCTACATTGAATCCAATGTTGTTCAATTGTGCCACACTCAGAAAATTATATTTTACTCCTTCAACCCAATAGGCATTATCACATACAAGTTCATTAGTTAAAGAGATTCAACCTTTCTCTTTTATGCAACAAGGTTCATTGTTCACAAACCTTACACTACCTCCATCATAGTGTTCAAAATGTTCAAACTTAGTTTTGTCTCCAGTCATATGGTGAGAACATCTAGTATCTATGATCCATGTGTCATTTTTAACAACGTGAGAGACAAGTGCCATCTTATCTCCTTCATTATTAGATTCATCTTTTACAGCAATATACACTATTTCATCTTCACTATTATCAGAATCTTTAGCCATAAAACAATTTTTCTTACCTTTGTCTTTGTAGGATTTGTGACCTTTGAATTCCTTCTTTCCTTTGTACTTGTGGCTTTTCTTCTCTTCCTTGCCTTCTTTATTTGGACACCTAGCAATAATATGACCAATTTCTTCACAAGAAAAAAATATTAGAGGGATCTTACCTTTGTACTTTCATCTACTTTTGGAATATTTCTTTGCAAGTAAAGCTTCAACAATTTCAAGATCACTATTTGAACTTTCTTTAGTTTCTTCCTCACTTTCTGATTGATTATCTTTTATTTTCTTGCTTTTTCCTTTGAGTGAGATTTTAGCTTCGAATGAAAACTCAATATTCTTGGAAGTAGGAACATAATTTTCAAAGTTGTCTAGTTCAAAAGCTATCAATCTTCCTACTAGGGCATCCAAACCTATCTTGTTATTTGGATCACATCTCTTTTCTTGAATAGCAGATACTCTGATTGCATAGATGGGAAGCAAAGTTCTAAGAACTTTACTTACAACAATTTCTTCTTTGATTTCTCCTCCAGATGCTTTGATTGCACTAACACTAGCCTTGATTCTTTCCACATATTTTACAACATTTTCATCTTCTCTCATCCTCATCTGATCAAATTATCCTCTAAGGCTTTCTTCTTTGGCTCTTCTTACATTGCCATCACCTCCATAGATTTCTTTCAACTTGTTCCACATATCAAAAGTAGTTTTACACTCTTTGACCTCATCAAATTCAACATAATTGAGAGCAGATGCAATGTCAATCATCATGATGTTATGGTTCTTCCTCTCAGCAATATCATCTATTGATAATGTTCTAGTGGGAATTTTATATTCTTCATCAAGATATTTGCATCCTAAATCATTAATGGTAGCCAGATGAATCCTAATAAGTCCTTGTCATGTTACAAAGTTGTCTCTATTTAGCTTTGGAATCTCTCTCTCTTGTAAGACATCTCAATCTTTAGCTTAGGTCCTTGAAACCTTCTCTGCAAGCATCAAAATCTTTGATACCAATTGTTGGAAATATAAGAGGAGTAACTTGGGAGGGGGGTGAATTAGTTACCACTAAAATAAATTCTAGATCCCTTAGATGTCAATCTTAAAATGTAGACTAATAAAACTTATCACTATTGTTACTTGGTAAGCAAATTGAAAATTTTCTATAACTTGGTAAATGTAGAGTGTGAATTACTTTAGCAAATCTTAAGATGTTATCAGTAATTACTTGCAAGCATGAAATAAATAATATGAACACATGAGACACTAGGATTTAACGTGGAAACCCAATTTGGAAAAAATCACCAATGAAACTAGTTACTATTTTTCACTCTTCTGAAGTGAGCCCTATTAGGATCCAACCCTATTAAAGGTTACAAAATACACTGTTATGTGTGACCCTATTAAAGGATTCAATCACCCTATTAGGAGTGGCTGTTAGACCAACTCTATTAAGAGATTTTAGTTCCCTGATTGTGATGCAATTAAATTTTTGATTATAGATCTCTATTCTAGTTCATACTTGATCCTTCCTAATCGAATGAAATTTTTCTACTCTACATGGATACTTTCTTATCCTTCAAGTTCACTTCCTCTTCTTATCTCTTTCAACTCATTCAACTTGCATACATCACATAGATTGAAATCACAACTTGACCTTTTGCTTGTACCTTCTAGATTGTCAAGTTGGCTCAAATACAAATTAGAATAACCAATATTCATCACCTCATCCAACTAGAATCAATAGGTAAAATAATTAATCTTTTCATGCCAAAATAAGAAAATCCTTTGGTAGCCAACCCAGCTTGGTAGAAACTAATTCAGAAGCAATTTCCTATATTAACCAACAAAAGCTCGGTTAACAATGCGAACTTACAAAATTCCTTTAGTAATAAAGTGAACTTGATTAAAACTGACTTTGATCAACTTTTTCTTTGTTAATTGAGTGAGCTCAATTAACACTCTTTTCTATTTAACTTCCTTCGATGCCCAAGTGAGCTTGTTAGAAACTACCTTTTGCTCGGTAAACTATTAAAACTATCTTTACTGACCAAGTAATCTCGATGTGCACTAACTATCAACTAATATGACATTTGTGTAATATTAAAGACAACACATAATTAATCAATTTAGAGACTTGAGTTTGAGAGAGGAATAAATATGAATCCAAAGAGTGGGGGGTGAAATATAATGGAGACATGTAAGAGAGAGTTAGAAAGGGGCAAGCGATAAGAAACTTGAGTTAGTGATATGATTAAATAGGGATCTAGGGAGAATGGTTAGGGGGAGAGATTAATAAGATAAGGAAAGGGGAAAGTGAGATAGTGATTAGATATTACTAAAGGATTATTTTTAGGAGAGAGAGAGAGAGAGAGAGAGAGAGAGAGAGAGAGAGAGAGAGTAATTAAGAAAATATGAAGAGAGGGATAGAGAGATTTTAATTTTAGGGAAGTGATGATGAGAGGGAGAGAAGGAAAGAGATAATGGAGAGAGAGAGAGAGAGAATAATTATGATATGAAAATAAATAGAGAGAGCCAAGAATTATGAGGGGACATATAAGTATGAGAGACAATTATGATAAGCAGACATGCATGACAAAGAAGTAGAAGAGGGTGAGAGACATGAGCTATAAATAGAGGATAATAAGAGGTATGATATAATGAGAAGAGGGAGGGAAGAGAGTGAATCAAATTGATTAGGGAGAGATATAAAATGAGTGATACACAAAGATAGTAATTTTAGGGAAGTTATGGTGAGAGGGAGAGATGAAGAGAGATGGTGTAGAAAGCAAAAGAAAATAATTAGGATATAGAATATAAATAGATGGTTATGGAGAGAGAAAGAGAGAGAGAGAGAGAGAGAGAGAGAGAGAGAGAGAGAGAGAGGGAGAGAGATTTCAAGGGGATATATGAGAGATGTTATTGATAATTATAAGGGGGAGAAAGAGAAGTTAAAGAGGATGAGAGACATGAGGTTGACATAGAGGATAAGAATTAGATGATATGGTGAATGGAGCATAGGAGAGAGAGAAGTATAATAGCTAAAGAGAGCTAAAAAGATAGGGAGAGAGAGAGAGGATAATTATAGGGAAGTGATCATTGGAGGGAAATAAGTAAAGAGGTGAGGAAGAGTGAGAAAGAGAGTGATTAGGGAATGAGAGAGAGAAAAAGAGAAGGAATGAATGGTAATATTTGGGAGGTGAGGATTTGAAGTTTTATTTATGGGAGAGAGATACGATAAAGTGATAGATGAGGCTATAAGTAAAAGAGAACAAGGAGAGAAATATGATAGTACTTGACAAAGAGGATGATTAGGGATTATGATAGAAATATATGGTGATAGGGTGTAAGTTATAGATTTTTAAAAAGGGGAAGGGATATGAAACTTGAGTTAGTGATATGATTAAATAGGGATCTAGGGAGAAATAGTCAAGGGGGTGGGCAGAGGGGAAATTAATAAGATAAGGAAAGGGGGAAGTGAGAGAGTGATTATATACCAATAAAGGAGGATGATTAGTACTCAAAATAAAGGGAGGGAGTGAGTGAGGGAGAGAGAGAGAGAGAGAGAGAGAGAGAGAGAGAGAGAGAGAGAGAGAGAGAGATGATAACTATAAGGGGACATATGAGATATATATGGTGATTATGAGGGGACATATGAATAATATTGTTGATTATTATGAGGGAAAAATGTGAGAAAGAGAAGTTAAAGAGGATGAGAGACATGAGGTTGACATAGAGGACAAATATGAGATGATATGGTGATTGGAGTGCAGGAAAGAGTGAAAGAGAGTAATTAGGGAGAGCTATAAAGAGAGATGGTAATTGTAGGGAAGTGAAGGTTTTAGAGAGAGAGAGAGAGAGAGAGAGAGAGAGAGAGAGAGAGAGAGAGAGAGAGAGAGAGAGAGAGAGAGATCTTGAAGAGGAGGGGAGAGTTAAAGAGAGTGATTAGGAAAATATGAAGAGAGGGCTAGAGAGATAGTAATTTTAGGAAAGTGATGATGAGAGGGAGAGAAGGAAAGAGACAATGAAGAGAGAGAAAGAAAATAATTATGATATTAAAATAAGTAGAGAGAGATAGTAATTATGAGGGGGCATATGAGTGTGAGAGAAAATTATTATATGGGGATATGTGTGACAAATAATTGAAAGAGGGTGATAGACATGAGGTAGAAATAGAGGATAAATAGAGGTATGATATAATGAGAAGAGAGAGGGAAGAGAGTGAATGAGAGTGATTAGGGAGAGATATAAAAAGAGTGATACATGGAGATAATAATTTTAGGAAAGTTATGGTGAGAGGGAGAGACAAAGAGAGATGATGTAGAAAGAGAAATAAAAATAATTAGGCTATAGGATATAAATAGATGGTTATGGAGAGAGAGAGAGAGAGAGAGAGAGAGAGAGAGAGAGAGAGAGAGAGAGAGAGAGAGAGAGAGAGAGAGAGAGAGAGAGAGAGAGATGGTGATATTTTTTATGGGAGGGACAAAATAAATTTATGGGAGAGAGATGCGAGAAAGTGATAGAGAGGTTATGAGTAAAATGGAATAGGAAGAGAGATGATATAGATCTTGATAAAAAGGACAATTTGTGATCAAGATAGAAAGAGATAGAGATAGGGTCTTAGTTATGAGGCAAACACATGTTATAGAATTAAAAATGGGGAGATGGTGATAGATTTGAGTTAGATATAAGAGTAAATATAACTCAAGAGAGTGATTGGGGATTGAAATAAAATCAAACCATTTCACTTATCCTAATTAAATAAAAAAGTCCACTAAACTAAATTGAACACTAGCCATAGCACTAATTGAAAACTAAATTGTATTTAACCTATCTCATAGATTAATTATTAATTTATTCTAAAATGCTATGTGTGGTTCTATATGTTATCCTATAAAAAAAAATTCTAAATATAATCTAGACACTCACACAAATCAAAATTATGATTTTATTCTTAGGATTTTCTCCTCCAGATGCTACAAGCTATATAAATTATGTATTATATAATATATATAAAATACCAATATAAATATAATTTAAAATAAGAAAATTGTTATTAATGGGCACTAGTGTATACTAATTAAAGAAAATCAAAGTAAACAATAGAGAATAAGGCTAGATGGCCCAAATTAAAAACAATTAACAGACAAATAATATTTTTTTTGAACTTTTAAGAGAATAAGATTATGTGGATTAATTGCTTTGCAGTAAACATTCTAAAAAATGAAAATTATTTTGAAATCTAGGCAAAATTTGTGGAAGGCTCCTAAACAATTGTTCCTATAACACAAATTTGCATGACCAGTCATATTTCAAATAAATCATTTGAATATTTGAAAAAAATAAAAGAAGTAAAATCAAACTTTATAAAAACTATGATTAGTCTTTCAAATATAAAAATACAATATTTTGATTGGTCCAAACTAATTTACTAATTGGTAAAAGTGAATGCAATAATATTGCCTACAACAAGTGAAAAAAGGAAATCAATTTTTAGACTTAGGTTTAGTAGGTAATGTCTCAATTCATTACAACAACATTAATAAAAATGTTCAAAAGAGGGACATACAAACATAAATAGAGAAGATACATTCTTATACCAATAATATGATTTTTAGGGTTTAGAAGAAGAAGATGCAACAATTGATAATGAGAGACCAAGTAAGCAATTAGCTAATATTAATCGGATACCTAGTCAAGAAATAGAAGAAGGATCTAGACAATGGAAGAAGAAATACATCAAAACTTAGATCAGAACCAACTATATGGTAGGAAAAATAATAGTAACCATTGTGATATTAAAATTGGCTTGGAAGAGATGGAAAATGATGTGGTGGATGTTGAAAAATAACTTCAAGGAATCCCAAAAATTGATGAAATATAAATAGATTAGAACAATGCAAAAAATGCAAGCATTAAAATCTAAACATTGAAGATATCAGGGATAACATTTAGGACACATAAAAAACTATTAAATGGCATCATGTTGATTCACAATGACATCCGTGACCAACTCATCTTATGGAATGATGTTCATAAACCTCACCTAAATTTGAAGGAGCAATTGTTAATTAAACATAGGAGTATCTATAAGGAAGAAACACCTAATGAAGACATAGTAGTTGAAAACCAAATAGCTCAGTTAGAAGGAGACTCAAACAAGATAAGAAAATATTTAAGAATAGAAAACCAAAATTTTCAATAATAGGGCTATCAAAGAAATTCCATCAGATCCACAAGGTTAGATTAAGGACCCTTATGCAAATAATAAGTTAGAATTATTAAAGGAATGGGAGAAACCACTATTACCCTGACACCAACATGGGAATATATTAGAGGAGGTTATATATTTAGAGGACAAAGATCATTATCATCAAGCAAACAAATCATTAATAAAAGAAACAAAATCACAAAGATAAATTGAACTCCAAAAATTTGATATAATCCAAATATCAAAGACAAAATGAGTAAGCCTAAGAGGAAAAAAGGAAGAAAAAAGAAGAAATCACCTATAGAGTCAGGGCAAGGGGTCAGTTCAATAAAAAAAATGATGAAAAACCCATTTTTGAGGAAACAATGTTAGATAACCCAAAAGATATTGGAAAAGATAAATTATCAATAAATCAAGAATAGATAATTAGGATTCAGATAAATCAAATGGAAAGTGGAAATAGGATGAATTTTTGAGTAATAAAGAGAAAGAGAAGTAAATATCTAACAATATGTTTATTGAAGTAGAAACTATCCTTGGGAGAACTGAAATGAGGATTAACTAGGTGGAAAAAAATCTAAATTGGGAAGAGTTTGGGGTACAAGGAGTGATAGAAACTTAGCAAGAGAATGATACTTTAGTGGATAAAGGGAGCCAAGAAGTACAATTAGATCCCATATCTTTGGATGACGGTAATAGAGGATTAGATAATAGAATTAGCAACACTATTATTCAATAATTAAAAGAGAATCAAGAATATAAAGAGAAGGATGAATCCAAAGAACTTAGTGTTAAAAATGCATATAGTAACCCAAATAACCTAGGTATTGCAACAAACTTGGAAGGTATACAAATATCCAAAATGTGGAAAGCAAATAAAAAAATATGACAAAAAGTCTTTGGTTGAACTGAGAGAAGCTACATGAAAAGCTAGTGACCAAAAAAATTAATGACATGCTCCATGCAGGGAAGACAAATTTCCTTCCCAAGGAGCCATGAAGTTGACCACATGGAATGTTATGGGTTTCAATGCCCCTAACAAAAATCATGTACTCAAGCACAACTTAAAATTGTTTGAATCACATTCATGCCTGTAAATTCTTTCTTTTTAGATACTATGGCAGAGCAAGGTAGAGTGGAGTGGGGAGGAATTTTGAATAGGATTTTGAGTAGGAATTCTACCAAAATGGGGTAGGGAAACCATTCTATGGGTTTTGAGTAGGGCAAGGATGAGGGAAAGGGGGATGCTACTAAATATGGGGACCCACGTGCTTTGTAGCCACACCCAAGAGAAAAAAGCATCTCTGTTTGCAACCAAGGACATTAGGAGGATGGGTCCTAGGGGCCTGGGGAAGATGGACTAATCTTTTTGGAGTCAAACCTTTAGGTAAATCAGCTTTTCCTAAAGTTATAGACAAATCTAATAAGGAAAAGGGGATTTTTACCATTGAAGTTCCCACTGAGATTATTGACCACAACATTCTAGGTATGGCTGCCACCCTAGTGGGTAGATTTATTGGCCCCCAACCCAATATTGATTTGGTAAGGATTTTTGTTAGGAAAAAATGGGAGTCAAAAGGTCAAGTTGAGGTAATGGCTATGGAAAAATGCTTTATGTCTTTTGAGTTCTCATGCCCAGAAGATTGCTCTAGGATTCTTTGTGTGGGAAACTGGATGATGGGAAAATCTACTCTTATTCTCCAAAAGTGGACTTCCAACCTTTACCTAAACAATGACTTTCTAACCCAAACCCCGGTCTAGATTAAGCTACTAGAGCTATCCTTGGAATATTTTCATGAAGATTTTTTTGATGAAATTGCCAACTCTTTTGGTGAACTGTTATTTATTGATCCTATTACTGCATCTAAGAAAAGAATCAAATATGCTAGAATCTATGTTAGAGTGGTTGAAGGCTAGGATATTCCTCAAGTGATTGAGTTTCAATCTTGTCTGGGTAGACGAGTGCAGCAGATTGACTATGAGAATGTTATTTTTTCTTGTTTCCACTACAAAAATGTAGGACATAAAGAAAAGGCTTGCCCTATTTTCAGAGAGAAGGAAAAGGTGTGTAAAGTTCAAACCAAACAAGTGAAGAACAAGGAAAACCTAGTTGATGCTCCCAAAAAGGTGTGGAAGGAAAAAGATACATAAGGAAAGGCCCTAGGGGAGAAGCTAATGGAAAAAAGGTCAAGGGGGATCATAACAATCTAGAAGTAAACAATGATCCTGAGAAGGAGGCACAACAAAAGACCAATAGGGTCTTGATTGATGTAGTACCAAGTCCTAAAATCACCTTACAAAAGAATGGAGGGAAGGATATTTAGTTATTATAGTGGTGTAGGAAAGAATTCCTTTGAGGAAACTATAGAGATGGATACTACCGATGCCTCTTGTGTTCCATAATCTCAAGTTGGGCCTTTTGAGGAGGAGGTGAGACATTCATAGGAATCCAACTTCAGCACAAACAAAGGGGTCTCCCCTATAGTGGTCAATTATTTCCTTGAAAGGGTCTTGGCCACCACTCCTAGTCACCTCTTCCATTTGGAGGCCTTCTTTGATAGCTACAAGGAAGCCAATGAAGCTCCATGGATATCAATCAAGAAAAAGAAAAAGAAAAATAGTAGGGACCCTTCGCTAGTATCACCTACAACCACCAGAAGTAGGGTGAAAGATGATATTGGAAGAAAATCTGGTACCCTAGGGAGAAAAAAAAAGAATCAAATCAGAAAGGAAGAAACAAGGAGGAATATTCTGGATGGGACCCAAAGAACCATCTAGGAATCTTGTAGCCAAAATAAAGCATGAAGATCATTTCTTGAAACATTCATGGACTGAATGGAATCCACAAATAGGAAATTGTTAAGAATATGATTAGGGATCATAGGCCAAATTTATTTTTAATTCAAGAAACTAAAATGAAGGAGAAAGTTGACAAGATTTCCTTTGGTAAAGGAATGAGGAAGATGGCTACAAACTCAGATGGTGCTTCGAGTGGTCTGCTAAAAATATGGAAGGAAGCCTTTGAAGCCAACATCATCTATGACGAAGGTAATATTTTTCTCATGAATTTTTTTAATCCCAAGGATTAGGATAAATGGTTTCTTTTGAACCTCTATGCTCCTAATATTAAGAATAATAGAAGAATTTTTTGGAATTTTTTTTTATTTGGTTGTCTAGATGGACGATTCTAAGGGAATTGTTATGGAGGATTGCAATACCCCTCTGTTGGCTTTTGAGAAGTTAGGAGGGTTACCACCAGATGTGGATAACAAGCAACAATTGGCCAACTTGATAAGGGATTTGGCTCTTCTAGATGTTGATCTAGGGGGATGCAAATCTACCTAGTCCAATAGGAGAATTGGTTAGGAGTGCATCCAGGTGAGATTGGATATAGCCCTTATTACTTTGGACCATTCCCCTATCTCTCTTATTCTTGATAGAGTCAATAGAAAGAAGGCTTTTCCTTTTGGATTTGAGAAGATGCGGTCAGCATGCCCTGGCAAGTATGACAAAATTAAGGAGTGGTGGGGTATTGAGGTTGATGGTACAACCATGTACAAGGTTGCTAAGAAACTTAGATTCATTGAGTTAGAAATTCAAAAATGGAACAAATTGGACTTTGGCAATATATTTGATGATAAAGAGAGGATATTGGAGGAACTTTTTGAGGTGTAGGAAGAAATCCAGACCTGGGGATATGATGAAATAATGATAAGTAAATCCTTGCTAAACTTTACAACATAATGGGTAAAGAGGAAATGTTTTGGAGGCAAAGGTCTAGGTCGGTTTGGCTCAAGGAAGGGGACAAAAACTCTAGATTCTTTTACCTATCCACTATGAAACACATGGCTACCAACAAAATTTGTGAGATTAAAAAAGGAAATGACACTATCAAGGAAGATAATGAGATAGCGGAGGAGGCTATTAGGTACTTTTCTTCTATTCTTTCTCAAGATTTTAACTCTGATGTGGAAGATCAAAATGTTATTCTTAACAACATTCCTAGTGTTATTAGTGATGCTCAAAATCAGGCCTTAGTGGCTATCCCAAAGCATGAAGAAATTAAAGGGGTAGTTTTTGCTCTGTTGACTGAGAAGGCCCCTAGCCTAGATGGTTTCCCTACCTTCTTCTTCCAAATTTTTTGGGATATTATCCAATTTGATCTTGTCAAAGTTGTTCAGGAGTTTTTTGATGCCAAGAACCTATTGAAAGAAATCAATGCCACCTTTTTGGTTATGATCCCTAAAGTCACTAGGGCTGATTATTTTGGATTTTTCAGACCAATTAGCCTCTACAATTATTTCTATAAGATTTTTTTGAAAGTCTTAACTAATAGAATTATCAAATTACTCCTGGAGATTATTGCGCCTCAATAATCGAGTTTTTGTCCCAAACAGAAAAATTCTGGACTCCATCATGGAGGTCCATAAAGTTATTCATTCCCTTGAAGTTGGCAAATAGGAGGGTTTTCTGCTCAAACTTAATCTATCTAAGGCCTATGATAAGGTGGATTGCAGGTTTTTGGATAGAATCCTTGAAGCTTTTGGTTTTAATTCCAGAGTGAGAATGATCATCTCCTAATTGGTCTTCACTTGCCCTTCCTTTGCGGTCATGGTGAATGGGACCCCCTCTAACTTCTTCAAATCCTTTAGGAGTCTTTATCAGGGGGATCCTCTATCACCGATCCTCTTCATCATCTTTGCTGAAGGTTTGGGTAGGCTCATCCATTCAGGAGTAGAGGGGAGCTGGTGGGTCTGAAACCTTCTTCTAGCCCCTTGGTTTTCACTCACCAGCAATTTGTGGATGATACCATTTTAGGAGGTGAAGCCTCGGTGAGAGAAGCTAGGTCTATGAAATGCATCCTCAATACTTACTCTAAGGCCTTTGGGCATCTCATCAACTAGGACAAGAGTTTTGTGTTCTTCTTCAATACCCCTTTTGATAGACAGAAGAAAATTGTTGACATTTTGGGTTATTCTATTGAGACCCTCCCTTTCATCTATTTAGGCCTCCTCTTGGGGATTAGACCTCCTGAGAGCTTCTAGAAAAATCTAATTGATAGATTCAGTAGAAAGCTAGCAAGATGGAAAGGTATAACTCTAAGTCAGGCTGGCAAAGTGTTGTTGATCAAGTCCACTTTGTAGAACTTACCCACTTATGCTCTCAGCCTCTTCTCTATCCCTTCTAATGTTGTTGATCATGTAGAAGCTTTTTAGAAGAATTTCATGTGGTTAGACACTAATGAGAACAAGACCCTTCGGTGCCATGGGAGAACATTTGCAAATCTACGAAGAAAGGGGGTTTGGGGATTAGGGGATTAGGAAGCTAAAACAATTCAACTATGCTCTTTAAATGAAATAGATTTGGAGACCCTTTAATACCAATGGTGAATGGAGAGATATTTTGAAGTTAAAATATGCTGCCAATCTCAATCTTAAATAGTTCAATAGTAGGGATCCTGACCCTAGAGGATCTAATATCTAGAATGGCCTTCTAATCCCCTGACCCCCTTTCTTTGTAGATTTGCAAAATGGCAACTGGGCAATAGTGAGGATATTAATTTTTGGCATGATCAATGGCTTAGGTCTGGACCTCTTTGGGATATCAAGCCTTTCAAAAGATGGGCTAATACTTAAATTTAAAGATTTTAGAGTAGGATGACTATAGATCTCATAATAACTAGATTGATCTAACAGAGATATCCTAGGAGCTCAAGCCACTAATGGACATGGTCAAGCATATTCATTTGTCACATAACAATGATTCCATTATCTAGGGGGAGACTATGAATGGCACTTATATAGTGGCCTCAGGCTATAAGACTTTACAAAACCTTGGCCTAACCCAAGTGTTGGCCAAAGCCTAGTACTTGGGGCTAATCCCAAAAATTAACATTTTCTTTTGGATTATGCTCCAAAATCATATCCTTACAATGGAAAACCTCACCAAGGGGGGGAATATGATGCCCAATAGATGCATTTTTGATGCAAGAGCATCTTGCATGGGAAAATTATTGGGGAAAAAAAAAAGTTGAAAAAAAAAATTGTGGAGGAGAGAGAAAGTGACGAAAAGTAGAGGAAAAATATTTTTTTTTAAAAGGAGAAAAGAAACAAAAAGAGGATTTCTATTTTTGAGGTGCATAGGTGGCATAATAGAAAAAAATAAAAAAATAAATGGTTGTCATTCCATTTATCGAGGTGTGTGGGTAGAATTCTAGAAAGTTATGAATATTGTAGAAAGTTGTGGATATTGTAGAAGGTTATGGAAGTTGTAGAAGCTTGTGGATAATTCATGCATGGGGTGGTAAGTGCCTATTTAAGCAAGGCATATGAGCATTTCTAATCAAGCTCAAGGAGAAGCTTGAGGAGTAGAAGCTCAAGGAGAAGCTTGAGAAGTGGAAGCTTGAGAAGGAGAAGCTTGGGAAGTAGAAGCTTTGGAAGGAAAGCTTGGAAAGGTGAAAGTTGTGGAAGGTGAAGCTTGGAAAGCTTGGAAGGATTCAAGGTGTGAAAGAGCAGGAGGAAGTGAAGAGTGAGTTTTCCTGAGTCTGTGGACAGAGCACCGAATGTGAGGCAGTTTATAGCAGGATTGTGATAGAGTTGTGAGTGTGTAGACAAAGTGCCGAATGTGAGGAAGTTTACACTTGGATCTTGATTAGGTTTGTGAGAAGAGCTAGTGACTGCAGTTTAGAAACAAGGAGGTTTCTTGGTGGCTTGCGAGCACAAGTTGAGATCTCAGAGGTTTCTACCAGAGTGTGGATCTGGACTAGCTTAGGCTTGGATTGGATCTTGAGAGATCTTGTAGAAATGTTATTGTAATTACTACTAGATTTTCAAGTATAATAAAATTGTCTTCATATTGTTGCATTCTTGGTTGTGATTTGGTAAGGGTGTGTGGCCCTCTATCAATTTTATGTGAAAATCACTATGAGAGTGTTGAGCATATGTTTATCCACTATCCTTACATTAGAACCATTTGGTCTCTTTTCCTATCTTTTTTCAACATGTCTCGGTGTTTCCCTGGTAACATTTTGGGGCTCTTTTAATAAAGGCACCTTGGGATGTTGGGGAGCAACACAATGGCTTTGTGGAACTGGACCTTACCCCATGTGTGCTAGGGGGTTTGGAAAGAGTAGAACAATAGAATTTTTAGGGACAAGGAGACTAAGGTAGACATTTTTTTTCACAAATGTCTTAATCCCTTGATGGAAAACTACACCAAAATCAAAGGCTCGGTCTCCCCTTCTCGTACTAAGGGCAAGGATAATAACAAGAGGGATGGATGCAGATGGTCTCTTCCACCTGAGGGATGGCATAAGGGTAATTTTGATGGGGTGGCCAAAGGCAACCAAGAAAGGCTAGGGTGGAAGGCATCATCAGAAATGCTTTTGATATAAGGATTGCTATGGTTGCAGCTCCCCTTGGAATACAAACTAATCATTATGTGGTGGCTATAGTGTTTCACTAGACTATTAAACTGGCAAGAGAAATGGGAGTTAAATTTCTCTAGCTAGAAGGAGATTCAAAAAATATTATTGATTGTCTAAATGAGAAAAATAAGCCAACCTGGATGACTGTGAATATCATTAATGACTATATTCAATATCTCAAGACCTTTGAAAAGACCTTTGTGGCACATGAGTACCAAGAAGCTAATCAAGTGGCAGATAGGCTAGCTAACTGGGTAGTTAAGCACAATGAAGTGGCTAAGTGGATGGAAGGCTATAATATCCTATCAAAAATTAATGATTTAATTGAAAAGGAAAGGATCCTAAGAAGATTGGGTATCTTAAAAAGCTCATCATGATTGTTAACAAGTTATGGAAGTAGTCAAAAATATGATGTGTAGATTTATTATGCTTGTTAGTGTGTTATGGGGAAAGTGCAAAATTGTGATGTGGGCATGCTTATACTTCACACATCAACAATTTATATCAACTTATTTCAAGTATCAATTTTGGGCAAAAAATTAACAAGGTGGAAATTAGGCCCAAGAAAATGGGAGAGCCAAAGTTTTTCTAATTTTGAAGGGCTTTGATATAGGTTACCGAGCTTGTACAAAGGAAGATAACATAGTGGGAGAAAGACACGGGAGGGAACTAGAGGAAAAAGCTTAGAAGTGGTCGAGGCACTCCAAATTGTGGAACATTTTGAGAAAATGGGAATCATGAATTTCATTGAAAGATTTCATGGGTGGAAACCCTCTATTACCAAGAGAATGGTTAAGAGCTAGAATGAGGGAATAGTTAAAATTGATGGGGTGGATTTCATAGTGATGGAGGATGTCATATCTATTGTTACTGGCATTCCCATCATGGGAAAGAAATTCTACAAAGATAGGAAAATCTCAGGGCAAGCAATGGTGGACTTTACAAAGGATCAAGAGGAAAAAAAGGCACTAGTGAAGAAAGGAATGCATTACCTCCCAATCTCCATAAAGCCGCTATGCAAGTTCATGTTGTGGGTCATCATCAAATATTTATCCCTCAATACTAGATTTGACCACCTTTGAACCCACCACTTTGTGTTACTTAACCACTTTAGATATGGGGTGAAAAATTCTATTCCCTTCTACATATAATCTTTTATGAATGCAAATATTAATGATCTTCAAGAGAAGTGTACTAGGAATCTGGTGCTCCATGAGGGGCTCTTACTGTTAATCTATGAATTCTTTAAGGCTAGAGCAATGGGGAAACAAATTAAGTATAGGAAGGAGGGAAAGAAGGGTAGAGGGGACTCTAAAGAATTAGAAGAGGACTATTGGCCTTTTGATAGTAAGGATAGCCTTGAAATGCATAGAGACTCGAAGGGAGAAGACTCCCCTTAGTAGGGCTCTAGCAAAAAAAATCATCAACATGGAAAGGAAGGAGAAAAAAGCTCTTCCTGAACCCAAGCAATGCCTTGATACCTCCTTGGACAGAGACTATAATGAAAGGTTGAAGGAATGGACACTGGGTAATAAAGTGCAAAAGGAGAGGAGGATCTTAGAGAAGGGGAAGACAAGAAGAGGAAGAGTGGTAAAAGAAACATCATCATCAAAATTTTGACTAACAAAGAGGAAGAAGCCATGACTTCCTAGAGCTAAAAAAGGAAACTCTCTGAGGCCAAGGAGGATAAATAGGAGGTGGAGAAGGAGGGGGTGGAAGGGGACCCCAATTAGAGTGATAGGGAGGAGTAGGATTAGGGCCATGAGGAATTTGACACTAGCAAATATAGATGCTCAATCATGGCAAAGGATTGGAATGTGGTGTGGCATGGGGATCAATTGTGAGATGATCAAAACTCTTGTCAAAGAGAATGAGGAGAGTAAAATACAAATGGAAGAGTTGATATAACCAAACCTAGTGATTTTTAGTGACACCACAAAGGAAAATCTGGATATGGATGTCCTCAACAATTCCAAAAACAACACGGTGGACAGCTTCTGCACCACCAAGTAGATTTTTCATGAAATCCAAGATCTTAAATATAGGGTGAGTAGCTTGTAAAGGGAGAACTTAAACTTAAAGAATAGGATAATGGAGGAAGAATAGAGCATGGACAATAGAGTGGAGGAGGTCAAGAACAGGACCCTAACAATGGAGAGATCAATGCAGATTATAGTGGAACAAAGCTATAATATTCTCAAAGAGGCTGATGAAAATATTAAGTTATTCATTAACAATATAGAGGACCAAAGAATCAGTAAGGAGGATGACCCTACCCCCCACAATGCTAAGGACAAGACCCTTGAGGGTAGCTCAAGGAAGTGCACTAGATCCAACATGAGGAAGAAGGTTTCCCTAGAACTTGACCAGAAATTGTCAAACTTAAAGGAGGTGACTGGTAGACTAACAAGGTTGGAGATAAGTGTAGCAAAATTGCTGAGAGATATCTCCTAAGTGCCCTAGCTTTTTTTGGCTAGTCCTAGTTTTTTGTCTTGACTCCCTAGCTTTTTATAGGTCTTATCTTTTAGTTTTGGGGAGTTGTTTTAGTTGTTTTCTTTTAGTTTCTTTTGATACTTCAAGCATTCCTTTTTGTTCATTCTATGTACTATAAGGGTTTCAGGGCCCAGTTAAATCCTATTTTCCTTAATCAAAAACATTGTTTGAATCACATATTGTACTAATACAAGAGACAAAACTTAGTAAAGGAGGAAAACAAGTAGAAAATTGGGAATCTGGAAAGCTAAACTGGTTGATTTAGTACAGGCCATCAGAGTAATTTGTATTCTATGGGATCCTGACTTCACACTATATATATTTAATAATAGTTGGATAGGGGGGAAGTCTATAGCTTCAAAAGAGAAGTTCTCTCCAACAATAAATAAGAAAGAAGTGTAGAATGAGATTAAAAAAACTTTATGGAGGCAAACCCTACAAAGAATGTCTTTATTGGGGGAGATTTTAATTCCATTTTATTTTTCAAAAGATAAAGTAGACCTAGAACCAAAGAAATCTCATAGACTATGCTAGATTTCAAAGAATAGTTTAAAAAGGAAATATTTCTAGGTATCCCAACCTCAAATGGGGTGTTTGCACAGAATAACATACAAGCTAGTTTCTATAACACAACATAAAGATTGGAAAATTTTATATTTAGAGGTAATTTATTCACATTCAACCACTCTTTTAGTTTGACAATTCTACCAAGTGTCATTTTAGATCATTACTTGGTTTGACTTAAGATAGGAGAACCTCATTAACCAACTAGAAACCCATTTAAATGCAAAAGAATGTGGTTCCTAGAGAATGAATTCTTAAAAAATATAAATTAGTGGTGGTATGAAGAGAAATTTGAAGGATCCAAGTTGCTCATTTTCACAGCAGAACTGAAAAAACTAAAAGGAAAATTTAATAAATGAAACAAAGACTATTTTAATAACATATTTAAACAACATTAGAAGTTGAAGAAGAACTAAAAAATCTTAATGAAGAAAATATCAGGCTATTAGCAAAAGAAGAAATATATTGGAAACAAAAGTCAAGAGTGACATGGCTATCAAAAGGAGACAAAAAAGAAAAAGAAATCCATAATAGTACACTTAATAAAAGAAAAATAAATTGAATAATTAAAATTAAGGATAACACATGAAATATGACTAGAAACCCAAATGAGATAGCATAAAATTGTGCTAATTATTTCATTGACACTCTAAATAACTTTGACTCCTCAAACTTAACAACTCAAAATAAGATGTTTGGTTCAATTCCCAAGTTAATCACTACATAAGAAAATTAAATTTTAATAAATAAATTCACAAAAGAGGAAATAAATGAATCTCTTTTCCAACTCAATCCAAATAAAATCACTAGGCCATGATGGTTTTAAAGATTTTATTTTTTTCAAAAATAATGGGATACATTAGGACATAATTTGCACGAGGCTATTAAAGCAACTAGAAAATTTGGATCCCTATTAATTGAAATCAATAATACTTTTTTAGCATTAATTCTAAAGAAAACTAATTTTGAGGAGCTAGGAGATTTTAGGCCTATAGCCTTATGCAATATCATCTATAAAATTCTATCTAAAGCATTAGCCAACAGACCTAAAAAAGTTTTACTAAAACTCATCTCAAAAGAATAGATAAACTTCATTACCAATAGATCAATTCTTGATGGTATTATCATAGTTCAAGAATTAATTCTTTCTATACAAATTAATAAGGAATCATACATGTTAATATAGTTAGACATTGAGAAAGCCTACAACAAAGTGGATTGGAGATTTCTTTGTAAAACACTCCAAGCCTTTGGCTTCTCTGATCAATGGATAAACAATATATAAATGTATTTTGATACACAAATTTTCACTACTCATAAATGGTATTCCTAAAGATTTTTTAACTATTCCCAACATTATTAGGCAATGGGACCCAATATCACCTTTTCTCTTCATCATTATGGCCGAAGTATTTGGTAGAGCCATAAAAAAAGCATAAACAAAAGGAAATATTAGAGGCATTACATTAATAGTGGAAGTCCCTAAAATAACTCACTTCTAATTTGTTCATGACACCATTTTACCAGGAGAAAGTACCTTGGAAGAGACTCAAAATTTTAAGAAAAGCAATAAAAACTTATATAGGGAAGCATCAAGGAAAAAAATTAATGCAAAAAAATTAGAAATTTTCTTTATTAGTACCAATGATGAAACATAGAGAAATATTTGCAATATAATGGGATATTGGAAATGAACTTTCCCATATAAATATCTTAGAATCCAACTAGAAAAAGGAGTTATAGAAGTCAAAACTTGGACTATGATTATGGAGAAAATAGATAAGAAAATGGAGAGTTAGAAAGGAAAATGGTTAACCAAAGCAAGTAGGATAACTATGATCAAAACAATTATATCAGCCATTCCTACATATCATATGTCTTATATTTCCCTACACAAAGGAGTTAAAAGGAAATTGGACTCTAATCTAAAAAACTTCTTTTGGAAAAGTATGAAGCTAAGAAAAAATAGGCATTGATAAAATGTGATAATATTTGTAGACTTAAAGAATATGGAGGCCTAGGAATTAAAAAATTGAGTTGGCAAAATGAGGCTTTAGGAGCAAAACTATTACATAGAATATATAAAGAGTATAATAGTAAATGGGCTAAAATTTTATTTCATAAATACTTGAACAACTCTATCCCCCTTTGCTTTTTCTAAACTATAAATCCTCCAAAAGGATTTAGAAATTGGAATTTAATGATGAAATAGTGTACTAACTTGGGATATCGAGCTAGGTCAGGATGATTTATTTTGGGACAATTCATGAGATGGAATTTCTTCTCTAGATAGTTTTAATTAACTAACCACTATCAAGAATATCCTAACTAGTATCTATGGACATCGAGTTTGTGATTGTAACATTAAAGTAAATAATAACTAGTATGAAGGATGGTAAAGAAAAACACTAGAAGGAACACCTCTATCATAGTAGGGAAAAATTGCATGCACTCAATTTCTAAACAAAAGGCAAGTCAATCATAAAGAAAGGGATAATAAATTAATATGGGGACCTTCAAAGGACATAAATGGGTATGTGTGGGATCACGGTGGGCCGAAAAGTGGCAATATGGAAAAAAATCACATTTCTTCCAATTTTGATGAAATTTCAAGGGTTTCTAAAGGATATTGTCATCTTTCTATTGATATAATTGCTATCAAATTATGAGTTTAGTAAGTCATTATTACTTATTTCTAATGGAGTTACATATAAACTATTGATTTACATACTAATTGAAAAAAAGTTATAACTTTCAAATGGTATAACCTTGTCAAAATCCAAAAGATGTGCCACATTCTATGCATTCCTATTATGAGGAAAACAAAAAAAATCTTAATTTTATAAAGTTTTGAATGAGTTAAGTTGGTCAGACATGAGATTTTTTAATTCCAAAAAATATTGTCTTCGAAAATTCAAAACTAATTATTTACTTGGAGCAAAATTACAAAAAAAATATGTATCACATCTGGCTATGAGTCTGCTTCTTATATCTAGAATCTTAAAAAATAAATTATCATTTGATTGTGATTAAGGTGGTCAAACATACACCTACTTCTTATTTTTTCCTATAATATTTGTACTTTTGCATTGAAATTCTAAATTTTGAGTAATTAAATTATTTTTTTATTATAAAAGTGTTATCATTTTAGAAACTATGTTCAATTTACTATAGATTCTATTCTTACAATTTTTATATATAAGGTTCATAACTAGTTCAAGATTTCACATCAAGTTGACTAACATTGTTGTCTTGATTTTTCATTGCCACTTAAGGCTATAGTTTGGCCCACCATAATCTTGCACATACCCAAATGAAAAAGTTAAAATAGGATATGAAAAGATTTTAAACTCCTAACAATGGGAAAAGATAGATGTTCCCCTTAATCTTTGTTTGGATTCAACATGCCTTCTGAAGGAAGGAATCTTTCTTTGGGCTTCCATACAAAAATAAGTAAAAAACCTAAATAATGGACAAATTTACCAAGATTGATTTCAAGGGTCCATCAAGATGTCCATTATGTGAAAATGATTCTATAAAAATTGAGCATTTGATGTACCATTGTTCATATGCAAGGAATAGTTGGCAATGATTATGTCAAAAACTAAACTACCAAACAACATTTACTAAAAATATATCAAACCTTCTAAGGAGCTAGCCTAATCAGAGGGAATCTAGAGTTTATTATAACCCATATAAAATATACCCCTCCATTCTACTATGAGAATTATGGAAAAAAATAAACATAAGGATATTATATAATAAATTGATGGTTTAAGCATCCTTCCTTAACAAGATGGAGGCTAGTATCATAGAGGTAGCTAAGAATAATCTCTAGAACATATATAGGTAGGAAGATACTTTTATTGAATGGATGCAAATTTTGGCATAATGATTTACAAGTTGTTGATGAAGAAAGGGAAGTTATTTATTGGATTGTTAATCAATTATACTATTTATCATTAATGTCAAAAGCTTGACATGTTATTTCATGTTGATACCATATCTTTAGCAAATATATTGTTTGGAGCACCAAGGAATTGAGGAGGAAATAAGAAAGGAGCCTTATTGGGTACCAACTAAAATTATCAATGGAAGCAATTTTGCGTGGTGAATTGACTTTTTGGATTATCAAAGAATAAGGCTTATTAGTGAACTTATCTTAAATTGGAGCAGTGGAAAAGACAAGCTTTAGGTTAAGAGAAGGAAGATTAGTTGAGAAGATTCTACATGGATAGAAATATGTCTTTATGTGTTGGAAAATGAAGATGGTGTAACTGAGAGGGGAGGGGTGAATCAGTTACAAAAAAAACATTTTCAAAAGTCCCAAAGATGCCTTAAACTTAGTTGCTGGTGCTACAAAAAAATCACTGCTTAAATCTTGATAGATGTTTAGTTAATTTATGAAGCATTTACTAAAAATAAGCAATTATGCAAAAGAAAGTAATCATTAACACAGTAGACACCAGATTTACGTGGAAACCCAATATGGGAAAAACCACCAGCAACTAGTCACCAATTTTCACTCTTCTGAAGTGAGCCCTATTAGGAGCCAACCCTATTAAAGGTTACAAAACACACTGTTAGGTGTGACCCTGTTAGAGGATTTAATCACCCTGTTAGGAGTGGCCTTGTAAGAGGTCTTTTGAACAATTCAACTGAATTGCCACCCTGTTAAAGGATTTATGAAATGGCTGTCAAACCAACTCTGTTAGGAGATTTTGGAATCACTGTTACAATGGTTAGAAAGCAACAATAAATGATCTGAAAATACATGCAACTTATCTTGCTGAATACAGATCTTAGTTTTGCTCCACAAGATCCTTACTAATCAAATATATCTCTGCAGCTCCAAGATTTCCCTCTGCTCAATTCTACTTAGGCACACGCAAGTCTCTTCCTTGCACTTCCTTGCACTTTTCGTATGTTCATTCTCTCTCTTCTTCTTTTTTCTTGAGCACCTCTTTATATATTATTCATAATACCATGTCAGCCCAACCAACTTGTTAATACAATTCCAAAGTCGGCTTGCCCAAACAACTTGACTAAACATATTCTAAAGTCGGCTTGAACTAAAAACTTTCACTGGCCGATGTTGCTCGGTCAATACAGAACAAAAACTTCCTTCCTGTGTTAACCGGCAGAACTCGGTAAGAACTACAATTACTGGGGAATTCGGTAAACCTACCACTTCCTTTGGAAACTGACTGGACTCGGTAAAAGCTGTCTTCGACTACCGAGTGAGCTCAGTGAAAACTCGGCTTTCCTTAGCTTACCGTGTGAACTCGGTTAACACTAACCGTTTGCTAAACAATCCTTTGATACCCGAGTGGTCTCAGTAAGAACTAAAATTTCCTTAGCTTACCGAGTGAACTCAGTTAACACTAACTCACCGTGTGACATACAGGAACGCTCGGTATATACTGCAAAAGGCTTTTACTGACCGACTGAGCTCGGTAGACTCTGTAAACTGTTTTCCTGGTTGATAGAACTCGGTAGACTCTGTCTGATAACTGATATGACATTTGTGTAACATCAAAGACAATACACAATTACTTAATTGTATCCAACATTTATGATCATCAGATCTAGGTTTAGGGTTTGTGGTATATAAAGAAGAAAGGAAAGGAAAAGAGGAGAGGAGTAGTGATTGGATGAAGTGATAGAAAGGAGAAGGAAGATAAAGCGACTAGAGTACATAGGAAAAGAGTGTTTAGCAATTGTAAAAGAATGGTTAATGATATGTTTTTGTATTAAAGAACTTTATTGGATATGATATAGAAAGACAATGTAAATCACATATCATTTTTTTATTCTTTCTATTACTTTCTTACCATTGTAGCAGTCTAAATCCCTTGAAAGGGTGACCTTAATCAATTTTTTGTAGAGCCTCTAACAATGTCACATTCCTAGATTAGAGTGTTGAAATCTTTTAGTAAGGTTAATCCTCATAGAGTAAAGATCCTAATAGAGGTACACCTAACATTTTTTGTAACCCTTAATTAAGCAAGCTCCTAACATAGTGTATTCTAGATGAGTATAATATTTGTCAGCACTATTCTCACACCATAGTTTTCACCCAAGTCAGGTTTCCATAAGATGAATACTTATGCTACTATTTCATGGATTATTTTACTATTTATTTTGGTTTAACATACATCTAACTGATAACAACATTATAGGTATAACTGAATCTTATTGGTAGATAGTTTAAAATTTATTAATTTGGTGATTACTAATTCACCTCCCCCCCCCCTCTCAGTAATCAATCCTATACCTAAAATTGGTATCAAAGATTTGGTCCCTCAATTAGAAGCCTACCTACTTTGGGAAAATATCTCAAGAAGTATAAGAAGGAAGCACCAAAGTTTAACAAGTATGAAGATGATTTCAAAATGTGGGAAAGTTGGATTAAACCACACCTATTCAGTTTTGGAGACAATGCACAAGACTCTCTTACCATAGGACATACATAACCTATTGGTCCACTAGATGATGCTCAGAAGAAGGAAAAGCTAGTATGCAAAAAATTAATGATACAACTTGCTAGCACATTAAAGAAGTTAGAGTATGTTGACATTCAAAATATTTCGACAGCTAAGAAGATCTAGGATAAACTATTATGAGTACATGATGGATATATGCATGTTTTGGAAGCCAAGGTAGAAGGATTGAAAGGAAATCTAGATGCCATGAGAATGTGTGAGAATGACAATATTTCACAGTATGAAACAACATCAAAGAAATCATTGTTGCAATCAAAGGAGCTAGATGAACTATTGAAGAAAGTGAAGTTGTAAGTGAGATGTTGAGAATTTTACCTAACCAATATGCAATTAGAGTCTTTTCTATACAAGAACTAAGAACTATTGATAAAAGTAAGATTACCATTGATTCACTTATTGGGAGACTAACATTATTTAAATTTAGCAATTATGATAATAGTCAAACAATTGGTGAAGTTGCACTTCAAGCTTCAACAACCAAAGAATAATATCAAAGAAGGAGATTTGTTGATGATGGAGAATATGAAGGTCTAGAAGTAGAAGAGAAAGAGTTGAAAGAGCTAGAAACCCTGATTGAAAAAGTATTTCCCAAAGCTAAAGGCATATACAAAGGAAATTGTCCTATCGCATGTTGGAATTGTAGAAAAATTGACCATTTTGTACATAGTTGTCTTAACAAACCAAAGAAATAGCAAGGTGAGGAAAAGATAAACTAGTATAGGAAAAAGAAACACTTTGGAATAAAGGGAAAGATGGAATGTTATATAGTTGAGAATGAAGACAATGAAGATGATGTAAATGGAGATGATGAAGAAATATTTTTTGTTGTCGTAAAAGAAGAACCAACCACCAACAAGGAATTTATTAGAGAACAAAAAGCATTAATCTCATGTGTGGATAAAAAAATGACTAGATCATTGACATTGGCTACACTCATCACATGATCGGGGCAAAGGACAAATTTGTAACCATGAAGGAATGAGATAGAGGATTGGTAAAATTTGGAAATGAATCACCTGGCATAATCAAAGGAAAAAGTATAGCCAATCTAACTAATGATATTGTGTGTGATGAAGTTTATTAGAATGACAATTTACAATACAATATTATGAGTGTTTCTCAATTGAATGACAAAGGCTTCAAGTTTAAATTTAGTAATGGAAAATGTAAAATATTTGAAAAGAGTGAAAAGTTACTTGCTACCAATGAACAAACTAAAGGCAATATTTTTAAGTTGGAAACCTCATTAGGTCATTGTTTGATTTCTAAAATAGAAGAGAGTTGGTTATGGCATAAGAGACTATCTCATATAAACTTTGAAAATCTAGAAAAATTAAGCAAAAAGAAAAGTGTGAGGGGAATGTTGATAGTAAACAAAATGGAAAATGTTGTATGTAAAGAATGCCAATTTGGAAAAATGTTTTTTTCAAGTTTTTCAAGTAAAGAATTCTTGACCCAAAACATATCGGATTTAGTTCACACAGATCTATGTGGTCCTATTGGTCCTAAAACTATCATGGAGATAAATTATTTATAATATTTGATGATTATTATTCAAGGCTAATGTCCATTATGTTCTTGAAAGATAAATTAGAATTATTTGATATGTTCACAAAGTATAAGGATAGGGTAAACTGATCTAACTTTAAAGTATCTCAGATCAGATAGAGGAGGAGAATTCACATCTAATGAGTTTAGTCAATACTGTGAAGAAAATGAAATCAAAAGATAGATGACAGCACCAAGAACACCTCAATGAAATGATATTACAAAAAGGAGAAACATATATATATTTGAATGTGCTAGAACATTATTAAGTCAAAATAATGTACTACACAAATTATGGAGAGAAGATATTAGCACAATAGTCTACACATTTAATTGGGTACAACTTGGGAAGGAGTAAACATGACCCCATATGAAATTCAGTATAGAAGAACACCTAATGTAAGCTATTTCATAATATTTGGAAGGAAGTGTTACATCAAGAAAGATGAAAGGAATGGGAAGTTTGACACCAAAAGTGAAGGAGGAATGTTTGTGGGATACTCAACCAAAAGAGAAACATACAATTGTCTAAACTTCAAGAAAAACAAAATGATTGAAAGTGCAGATGTGAAGATAGATGAATTCTCTAAACATAATGAGGAAAATAGTACAAGGAAATTAGAGGAATACAATGAATTGATATGGTTTGAATTTGAGAATATAGGAACATGACAAGAAATTGCACAAACTAATAACATTATACCAACAATGCCCTAACAAGAACAAATTGAAGAGGAGAATCAAAACACAAAACCTATAACACCAAAGTGGGCCAAGATCAATCATAGTTTTTCAGACATAATTGGAGACAAAAATGAAGGAGTGTTGACAAGAAGTTAGGCAAGAATAAGGAACACTACATGTCTAATATCAGAAATGAAACCCAAAAAGGTGAAAGATATTATGAAAGATGAAGATTGGAAATAATCTATGAAGGAAGAACTGGACTAAATTGAGAAAAATAAAACTTGGTCACTAGCTCCTAGACCCAAAGAAAAAGACATTATGGGAACAAATGGGCATTTAGAAATAAATTGAATGAAAGTGGGGAAGTGATTAGAAAAAAGTAAGATTATTCTAGAAGGGTTATGCATAGGAAGAAGGTTAGATTATGGAGACACATTTGCACTAGTAGCCAGATTGGAAGGAGTAAGAATACTACTTCCATATGCAACCTATAAAGGTTTTAACATCTATCAAATAGATGTAAAATCTACATTCCTAAATGGAGTATCAAAGGAGGAAGTATAAATTGAGAAACTAGAAGGTTTTGCTACAAAAAAAGCAAAAGATATGGTGTGAAGATTACACAAAGCTTTGTATGGACTAAAGAAGGCATCAAGAGCATGATATGAATTATTACATTCATATTTGATCAGAATAGGATTTCTAAGAACAAGTGATAATTGTAACTTGTATCTTAAGTCTATAAGGAAAAATAGGGCCTTAATTACTGAAATTTTGTGGATGACATAATATTTGGAGGAGATGAATCATTAAGTAGGTCATTTGCAGAATAAATGAGGAATGAGTTTGAAATGTCTATGATTGAGAAATAAAGTTTTTTATTAGAATTCAAGTACAATAGATGAAGAATGGCATTTATATCACTTAGTCAAAATACATAAAAGAGATATTGATAACATTTGTGATGGAAGAATCTAAACATGTAAGTAAACCAATGGTTATTGGTTGTAAGCTATCTAAAGAAGATGAATATAAGGAAGTGAATAAAACATTATATAGATCTATGATTGGGAAGGTATAGTATGTTGTTCATAGTAGACCTCATATAGCTCAAGAAATAGGAATTGTTGTAATATTTTCATCACAACCCAAGGAATTGCATTTGACAATAGTTAAAAGGATATTATGATATCTCAAAGGCACTCGAGATTTTTGTTTATGGTATGAAAAGAAAGGAGACTTTGATCTTAAGGTCTACATATATATAGATTGGGGAGGCAATATTGATGACATGAAAAGCACAACTAGTGGAGATTTTTACTTGGGAGAAATATTAGTTTCATGGATGAGAAAGAAGTAGAATTGTATATCACAATCAACTACAAAAGCTAAGTAGGTGGCAACTGCAATCAATTTTCAACAAGTTGCATGGATGAAACAAATTCTTGAATAAATACAAGAAATAATTGAAGAACTAGTTGTTAAACATTGTGAAAATACCAACACTATCAACATATCCAAGAATCTAGTAATGCACTCAAAAACCAAACATATAGCAATAAAGTATCATTTTCTAAGAGAGTAAGTGAAAAATAAAAGAGTTAGACTAGAATATATTCTAACCAAGGAACAAGTTGTTGATATATTTATAAATCCATTTCCAAGGTATAGATTTGAGTACTTGAGAAGAAATATAGGGATTATACTCTTATTTGAAATCAAATAAGTAGATGTAGTGTGCATCATTTGATGAAGAGCCTAACCCAATATTTTTTGCATGGATTGATGTAAGTATGGGATGCCTATAGGTAGAGTAGTCTAAAAGAGAGGATACATGAACATCATCATCAAAGTGAGAAGCAAGATTAGAAAAAGGTTTAACACCTTTCACATTGTTGTTAAAGGGGGAGAAGATATGAAGTCAAAGAGAGATCATGTAGACAAAGATGGGAAGTTTGAAGAAAAGATAGAAACAAGGGAGCAAACTATGATGAACATGGAAGAGAATCTAAAAGGAATCACAAAAGAATGAAAAGATCATATTGTATGGAGGAGATCAATTTTTTGGCACATGATCACATTGCTTATTCTTAGTTTTCCATCAATGTCAAAGGGGGAGATCGCTCGCATAATTGATTTACATGTTCCTGAGGAAGAAAGGGAAGCTATGTATTGTATTGTTCATTAGTTATACTATTTTTATTGATGTCAAAAGTTTGACATATTATTTCATTTTGTTACCATATCATTAGAAAATAAATTGTTTGGAGAATTGAGGAATCAAGGAGAAAATAGGAAATGCACCTTATCAGGTTGCAACTAGAATGATCAAAGGAAGCAGTTTTACATGGTGAATTATCTTATCAGATTACCAAAGAATAAGGCTTATTGGAGAAGTTATCATTCTTCACAGAAGCTGAAAAGACAAGATTTAGGTTAAGAGAAGGAAGATTGTTAAAGAAATTTCTACATAGATGGAAAGATGTCTTCATGTTTGTCCTAGATCTATGTTTAGGGTTTGTGACATACAAGGATGAAAAAAAGGAAAAGAGGAGGGGAGTGGTGATCAGATGAAGTGACAAAAAGGAGAAGGAAGAGAGAGCTATTGGAGTACAAAGGCAAAAAGTTTATTTCAATTATAAAAGAATAGTTAATGGTATGCTTTTTTATTGAAGATCTTCATTGGATTTGATATAGCAAGACAATGTGAAGCACAAATCATATTATTATTATATATGTTACTTTCTTACAATTGTAGTAGTCTAAATCCCTTGAAAGAATAATTAGTCTGTTGTAAAACCTCTAACAAGGTGGCATTCTTAGATTAGAATGTTGAAATTCTTTAGCAAGGTTACTCCTAATAGAGTAAAGATTCTAATAGATCTAAACAAAAATCTTGTAACAAGGTACACCTAACAATGTTTCTAACCCTTAATTGGGCATAGAGCATATTCTAGAAGAGTACAATATTTGTGAGAACTATTCCCACACTATATTTTTCACCCAATTTGGGTTCCATGAGATAAATACTTGTGATATTGTTGTGTGCATGATTTTACTATTTATTTTGGTTTAAAGTACATCTAACCAATAACATCATTATACGTATAACCAAATATTATTGGTAGACAATTTGAAAGTTGTTAATTTTGTGATTACTAATTCACCCCCTAGTAATCAATCCTATACCTACACTAGAGATGCACAAGAACTGGTTCAATTTAATCAATCCACCAATGACTTATCCAAAATAAACAATCTAGCAAGGGTAGAATGCAAATGGGAACCTCCCCCAATTGGATGGGCTAAGTTAAATTTTGAAATGGCTTCTATAGGTAACCCAAGTCCTACTATCTTAGGGTGTATTTGTTGAAGTTGATGAAAGATCAACCCCACATCTCCTAAGAATCACTTGCATGAAAACACCTATCATAGAAAAAGAGAAGCAAAAGCTATGGAGGCTAGAATTCCCAAATCCACAAATGAGACATTCTTGATAAACAAAAAGAAGATTGTTATTATCAAAAGTGAATGAATAAATTAAAAAGAGATCAATCCTTATAAAAGGAGATCAAAACCCTAACAAGTAACTAACCTAGTTTGAATTATAATAATTAATATAAGAATTAATTATTATATGCCCAAAGTTTAGCTTAAGTAGACTAGAGATAATAAGTGACTTAATAATTAAATCAATATGATTTAATTAATAAGAAAATAATTTATTACTTTAACACCCCCACTTAGATAAACTTAGGAGTAGCTAAAAACCTAGAAACTTCTACAAAAAGAAAATTTGGGTCCTGACAATAAAAGCCTCATGAGGTACCCAAGCACAACCAAATCTCTTAAAAGAGGAGAAATAGACAAAACCACATGGTAAAAACCTTACTCCAAAAAGAGATGGAATAATGCTAAAAAGAACTAGTGAAGGACTAAAGAAGCCTCCAAACTAGGAAATGTCCTAAAAGATAGGAACAAAAGGTGATCATGAAGAACGCCACTAAAGCATGAAGTTGCGAACACTACCAAACTGCCAATCTGAAGAACCTCCATTGTATAGAACATGACTAGGTAGAGAAGACTAAGTCTGATGAGATGATCAATCAAAGTTGGAAGGTATCTTCATGGCCTCCAAAAAAAGGAATGAAAGAATGTCTATATGGTAAATAATCCATCTCACCGAAATGCATAGGTATCCGTCCACTGCAATTGCCTAGTACATAGGATCAAATACTGAATACATAGCTCACTCCATTGAACCAAGAAAGTAATAGAACCAACATAACCCCCTATAATGTTGAGAGGTAAGATATGAACACTGAGACTAAATGCAATATCTCATGCAGATAGAAGAATCAGGAACATTGAGAGTACAAAAGAAGTATAAACACTTGTAATGGCATGTGTCATTGACACATCATGGGGATAATATCATGGAAGGAAGATTCACTTGACAAAGGAAGATGGTGAATATGTCCAACATGAAGCCCCCCAAGGCACTTTATAATGTAGTGCGAGTACAAAAAAAACAAAGATATGCAAGATCCCAAAATGCAATAGAGTGACACTTTATCTCAGTGCATTTGCAAAAATACTACAAAAGGATGTCAACAAAGATCAAAAAAGACATAAGGTTGATACAAGAGATAGTACAACCCATGAAAAATTATTTGAAGCAACAAAATCGATCTCCAGACTTGAAATAATCAAGATATCCACTAGAATGCAAAAAGAACAAAAAACTAAATGGGATGTGCCTAGAGTAGAATTTGGAAAATAGAATGTCTCAATCTATGTCTCCCAGAGTGCAAAATAGAATCTCTAAATTTGAATGCATAAACCATAAACTAAACATCATCAAAAGTCCAAATAAACTGCACCATTACGACAAGCTACAAAAAGTGAAATCTGGATGATGTAAAAAAACCACATGTAGGTAAAAAAAGTGTTGGAAGGGCAAAACAAAAACAAAATTATTGCCTTGAGATTTGTGCTAAATGTCTCAAAAATGTTCCCACTAGTACCAAAAATTACTATGGGAAGCATGCTAATTTTGTATAAAAATGTCTCGATTTGCATGCCAAAAATATTGGTATGTATGCAAAAATCTTGGTTTATGTGCAAAATCTCGATTTTCATGTCAAAAATCTCAATTTATGTGCCAAAAATCTTAATTTTTCGTGTAAAAATCTCAATTTTCATGTCAAAAATATCGATCTACGTGCCAAAAATCAAAAAATACCACCTTGGGAAACATGCCCAATCTGGAAGCAATATTATTTTGCCTCTAATTTCAATTGGGTCCAAATTGGACAAATTTTATTTGAAAATAGGGGTTTGGGCGCTTTGAGTGCAACGATGATGACTACTTGGTCTCAAAGTGACCCAAAAATCAGTGACCCCCTAGATTCAATACAAAATAACTCTAAAAAATGAAAGCCTCTAAAAGAAGAAGCACAAATCAAAAATCCAAGCCAAACCTCTCATAAACATAATAGGGCATGAAGATTTGAAGCTCTGATACCATATTGAAATTGATGAAAGATCAACCCCACAACTCCTAAGAATTGCCTGCTTGCAAACACCTATCACAAAAAGATAGAAGCAAAAGCTATGGAGGCTAGAATTCCTAGAACCATAGATAAGACATTATTGATGAGAAAAATAGAGATTTCTATTATCAAAAGTGAATGAATAAATTAAAAAGAGATCAATCCTTATAAAATGAGATCAAAACCCTAACAGGTAACTAACCTAAGTTGCATTATAATAATTAATAAAAGAGTTAATTATTATATGCCCAAATTTTAGCTTAGGTAAACTAGAGATAATAAGTGACTTAATAATTAAATCAATATGATTTAATTAATAAGAAAATACTTTATTACTCTAATAGTATCTAGGGATAATGTCTAATAATCTAGTGAAGCTAGAGGCTTTGATCGAACATTTAAATATCAACAAAGAATTTGGAATTAATAAATTTGTTATAAAAGGTGACTCACAAATTACCTTACACTTGTTAAGGAAAAGGAAAACTCCTAATTGGATTCTCAACTCAAAACTTGAATATGCATTAATCGTAGTTGATAAATTTGAGGAAATAATCATAAAACATAAATATTGAGAAGAAAATAAAGTGACAAGAAACCTCACCAAAAAAGGTGTAGATGGAGAAGACCTTTTTCTTAGATTGTCTAGCTGACAAAATCATCTTACATTCCATATCTAGATTCTATATAGTTTTAATTCATAATCAATAGTCATTATGATGCAGCCAAAATTCCTCAAATAATTAACAAAAACTTAAAAGAGAAAGAACACAAAAATAAATATTAGAATCCCAAATTTTTCTTTATTGTTCTTCCAAATCCTTCTCCTCCTACAATGAGAGAAATTACAATTTTAAATACAAATCTGAAATTACCATTTTTGGCATTTTTTCATAAAACTATTTTTTTGCCATTTTTGGTAAGATGAGATGAACTGCCAACTAACATTTGAGATTGGAAGTAATATTTTGAGGTTATTAGTAAAAACTAACTTTCTAGAAACTAAGAAAGACATTAAAAGCTATAAAAAAAACTATTAAAAGCTCCTACTTAGAAAGCCAAAATAAAGGAATTATTTGAGGAATTTTGCTAATTTATAAATTGTAATTTATACATTGTAAATTGTATAAATTATTTTAGGAACTTTATAAATTGTAATTTATACTCAATTTAGATAAAATATTCATTGATTATTACTAACAACAGTCTTGGTCAAAGAGGTGAGTGTGTGGATGATAAATAAAGTAGCCAATCTAACCATAAGTCAAAGTAGCAAGAAGAACACCTACTAAAAAGGGAATAACAGGATAAATAAAAATGCTCTAAATTGTGTAAATGAGGAACAATCCTCATAATCGCACTATTTATGTAAATAGGGGAATGCCTCTATATTGTTTTGTATCTTTAGTGGATGTAAGTCCTCAAGCAAGATAGGAGGTTTTCTTGTCTCTATTCTTTTCTACCAGTGCCCACTTGAAGGGAGGATTCATGTGTAAATTTTATTAATAAATAATAAAAATCTTGGCCTCAACCTTTTACTGATTAAAAAAAACATTAAAAGAAGAAAATTATTTTTGAGATAGAACATTACAAGCCTATCTTAATTTATTTAATTGTTTTGGGAAGTATTTGTTTAACCTAATCTTTTACTTCAAAATAAAATATTAAATAATAAATAAGTGAAAATCAAATACATGCATTAATAAAAATTGTGCATTTGATAGGTCAAAAAGGGAAAATGATTTAATTGGGTTTGTGTGCCCTGTAATAGGTCAAACTTGTCAAAACTACGACCCTTGTTCTCTGCCAATTCTATATGCCTAATGGACTTCATTGTCCCCATTATGTCACACACAGTCTTCTTATAAGTTCTACACCTTGGATGTGTACCCATAGGTGATGTTAGCAAATGAAATTTTTTTTGGGTGGACATATTTTGTGGAGGCCCCATGTATCAACAACCCTTTATTTTTCAAGCCTCTGCACCTTGTCTTTCATTCAAGATTTGTTTTTTTCACTAGTTTTTTTTTTTTTTTTTTAATTTAAAAAAAACTTGGACCTAGATGTGCATCGATGGTTTTTCAACCCCCATCAATAGTATTTTTGGTTGTGGGTCACTTTGTTTCAAACGCAATGCTCAAAGCCCTTGGAAGGCTCCCTCAGTGCCTTAGAAAGTGGATTTTTGGGACATGTATTGAAGGCATTGAAGGTGAGTTACAATAGCAGCAATTTGTGTTATTTTTTGGAGTCTTTTTTGCCACTCCCCCATGCAACTTGTGATTTGTGGGATGTTTGATCCCCATGCTTGGAGTCCCCTTACCAATGTGTACCTCTTCTAGGGCCTTTAAAGGCATATTATTTTTTGGAGATCTTTGGCATGTGACTCCATGCATACCATGATCCAAGGCCCACCCACTCCATGTAGGCCCTACACACCATATACCTTCAATGAAACAAGGTGGATTGATAGGAATTTTTGGCCTTTCTATCCATGTTGAGAATATGTTGGTGGTTTTGCCCTTGTGGGACTTTCCTTTCTTGCTTGGAGGTTTCACATTTTTTTTTATGCATGAAAGTTGGTTCTAGAAATCTAGACGTGGTTGTTTGCCTTTGTTGAAGCAAATGTTTTTGGCACATCCTTTATTTGGACCACTAAGTTATCTTTTTGGCACCGACCCTATTGTTTTTGATGAAAAGAGTTTTTTACTAGCACATGGGGATATTTTTAGGCTTTTTTTTTCCTCGTTGGCCATTTGACTATCAATTTTTGGCTTGTATCCTATCGATGTCAACATTCCATTAGCATGCATGTTAGCGGTTATGGTTTTGTTTGAACCATCTAGTTGTTTTTTGCTCATATCTTAGGCATACAAACTATGTTTTCTATGAACAAGATATCATCAGAAAGTTGGTTCAAAGCCCCTTCATAGTGGTACATGTATTTTATAGTTTTGATTCTTTTTTTTATAGCTTTTTCAGCTGTCAAAGTTAGGATTTATATTTTTCACTATGGGGAACATATCTTGAGCATCTGATCTTTGATTAATTTGGGAATTATTTATATCATTGGAAAGGTCTTTCTATAATTTTTCCAATGATATTGGTTTTTTTTTCTAGATTATACTCCAAGTACATTCTATTCAATTTTTTGTAATTTTGTATTCTGGTGGATCTCTTGGTTGTTTTAGGCCCAAGGATCATTTTAGTTGCTTTGGATGACTCGTCATGGGCTATGCTATCTTTGTATCAGCCTTATGCCTCTTTTGATATTTTTTGACATCCTTTTGTAGCATTTTTGCAAACACACTGAGATAAAGTGTCACCCTATTGCATTTCAAGATCTTGCACATGTTTTTGTTTATTTTATTGCACTACATTATAAAATGCCTTTGGGGGGTGCATGTTGGTCATTTTTTTCATCTTCCTTTGTCAACTAAGTGTTCCTTCCATGATATTAGCTTCATGATATGTTGATGACACATGCCATTATAGGTGTTTGTACTTCTTCTGCACTCTTGATGTTCCTAGTTCTTTCTGCAAGAGATATTGCATTAAGTTTTAGTGTTCCTGTCTTACCTCTCAACATTATAGGAGGTTTATGTTGGTTCTAATTCCTTCTTGTTTTGATAGAGTGAGTTATATATGGAGTATTTGATCCTATATATTAGGTGACATCAGTGGCTAGACACCTATGCATTTTGTTGAGATGGATAATTTATATGGACACTCTTTCATTCCTTTTTTTGGAGCCATGAAGATATCCTCCATGTTTGATTGATCAGATCTTTAGGCTTAGTATTCTCTACCTAGTCATGTTATATATAGTGGAGGTTCTTTGGATCAACAATTTGACAATGTTTACAAAATCATGCTTTAGTTGTGTTCTTCGTGATCATCCTTTTGTTACTATCTTGTGGGTCATTCTTTCCATCTCTTTTTGGAGTAGGGTTTTTCTCATGTGGTTTTATCTATTTCTTCTCTTTATAGATATTTGGTTGTTCTTGGATACCTTATCAAGTCTTACTGTTGGGACCCAAATTTACTTTCAGTAGTTGTTTTTAGGTTTTTAGATACTTCCTAAGTTTATCTTGGCAGGGGGGGAGGTGTGGGGAGGTGTTAGAGTAATAAAGTGTTTTCTTATTAACTCTATTTTACTTTAGCTAAACTTTTGGCATATAATAATTAATTCTTTTATTAATTACTATCATGCAACCTAGGATATTTCTCTTTTGGATTTTTACCTTTTAGGTTTTACCTTTCTCCTTTTATAAGGATGGTAAATGTAAATCTATTCATTCAATACAATTTACAATTTATTTATTGCACATCAAGAATTTTTCATCTTTTGTGGATATATGAATTTGAGCCTCCATAGCTTTCTTCCTCTCTTTCTGTGACAAGTTCTTACATGCATTGATTCTAGGGATCTGTAGCGTTGATCTTTCATCAACTTCAATAATATATATAGGAATGAAAATAAAATATTTATTGCAGCAAGAAAATAAAAGTAGCACTAAAAGATAATGAAATACTTATCTCATTATTCAAAAGAAATTGCTCATCCACATCCCATATTTTCCAGATCAATCCTTTTATATGATGCATAGTCACAACATGCATTAAGGAAATATAATATATTCCACAATATACACAGTGCCTCCTACAAAATTAGAAGTGTTTCCATGTGCCTTCACACTACTTGGAGATTGATTTCCATAGGTGATTATTTGTGGAAATACTTGTTTTACTAACATCTCTTGAATGTAGTTCCATATGCATCAAATCAAAAAATGTCTCTAAAAAAGCATTTGTCAAACAATGGGAATAAAATATCAAGCGACATCCAATACACTTCAAGCCAAAATATATATTACTAGAATGTTCAAAGTTGTATTTTCTCTTATTTAAGTCCATGATGAAGTCATATGAAAACTTGTAAGAATTTGTCTTAGGGAAAAATTCACCAAAGAACTAAGAACTCAAACACAAGAAAAATTGTAGACTAGAAAGGAGTATGATTAGAATAACAATGTATTTGATTCAATATGTGCATGGAAGTACACTAGGAGTGCCTATATATAAAAGCATTTGAATGCCTAAGAATCAACTACATCATAAGTCATACAACTAGGCACATGTCAACTAGATATGGGTTATCCTCCATTAAGCATGAAAGTAAGTGTGATGATGAGAGGATAAGGTTACAATGGTGTAACACAAAAATTAATGTTGTAGACAAGATGTGCTAAAAAGGGAGTGCGAATAACTGTGTTGTTTACATGAAAACTCAGTGAATGATGCAAACTTCAATGTTGTAGACACCATGTGCTAAATTAGTGTTGTGTACTTCTATGTTGTCAACATGACAACTCATAAAGGTGCACAAACTCCTAAGTGTCTCACAAAATAAATAATAAAATAATACATTAACCTAAGTAAACTTAAGTAAGTGTAAATAGTAAATAAATATTTACACCAATAGCCCCCCTTTAAGTGCAACTTAGGGGAATGCCCTTAAGCTTACAAAAATTAGGATGAAATGTAAGATGGGTCCTAGCTACTAGGCCATGTTAGGTACCCATGTACATAATAAAAATGCAATCTCTCATAAAGTGGAGAAAGAGGGAAAACCCCATGGGAAAAACCCTCTCCCAAAAAGAGAGATGAAAAGACAAGATGCATGGATGGATGGAGTAATCAAGACACCCCCCCCCAATTATGACATACATTGAGTATATACAAAAGTGAAGAATGAGAAGAATAAGACCTCATAAGAGGAAAAAGTCCCCCCCATAAGAAAGAAGAGGAAGAGAGACAAGGTGGTGCCCCCCCCCCCCCCCCTCCCCCCCCCCCCAATGAAGAATGTCGACCATTGATTACTGCTCCAAGGAAGAAGCTGGTCCAAGAATGTTGAATGATGTTTCTCCCCTTTGGAATAAACAATGGAAAAGGTACAATCTTGAAGATGTATGTTGGCCTTGAAACCTACTCAAGTGTCCCTATGTTGATGTTGATGGTCACCCCTTCCAATAGTACTGAAAAGAAGGAATGCAAATCTGGCAAGGATGTCTATTGAACCTATTCCAATGAACCATATGTCTCCTCAACTAATAAAGAGACCTCCAAAAATTGTTGTTCATAAGGATCCACAATCATGACAACCTATGAAGATTGATCATGTAGAGAATGAACATGAGGGTCAGAGTGAGCCCTCACAACAACTATAGAAGGATCATCATCATCAAAGAGAAGATGTAAATCATCAAGGTGGTCTCCCAAATCTAAGGTGTGTGACTCCATGAACAAACCTACAATGTTTGCTAAATAGTCATCTTTTGTTGTTGGAGCTGGAAGACTAAGTGTACCCTGTTGTGCTGGACCTATCATTGTGGCAATATATGCATGTGGAGTGTGTTAATGTCATGACCTCTCACTGAAACTATTGTTAGAATCCCACATGTCTGAATACATTGAAGCATTATCAATCATGTCACTATCAGTTTCCATAGTGTATGAAGTGCGGAGAGGATTAGAGGATAAGCTGGGTGAACTTTCCTCAAAGTGAACATCCTTCTCCACAAAAATCTCATGAGTATTTGGATCCATAAGTTTGTATGCCTTAGCTCTATCTTCATATCCTATGAAAGTACAAGGCCTAGGTTTTGGTGCCTTGCATCCCTTAGAAGATAGGTTTGTCAATGTTAGACAACCAAAGACTCTGAAGTGGCTCACAACTAGTTTTCTACTACACCATGACTCAAAAGGAATCTTGTCATCTAAGGCATTATGAGGAGACCTGTTAAGTATGTGAGTAGCACTACTAATGGCTTCAACTTCAAGTGTAGGATCAAGAGACTTGGCTTTAATCATGCAACTTGCCATGGTTTTAAGAGTTCTAATCCTCAATGCTGCAACATCTATCTTGTGCAGATTGAATGCTGGTGGATTATGAATATCAATTCCCTCAAGTTTACAAAAATATTTAAGTCTTCCATTTATCATACTTCTCCTTGAGATGCATATCCACTAAACATGATGAAAACTCACCCTTAGAAAATTTGATGTTAGGTAGACCTTTGACCATGTGTTTTGAGCAAAGTTTCTAAAGATAGAAAAAGTCAAGATGACCAAACCACTCATGCCATAGTTTGATTTGTGAATGTGAGTGAGTTAACAAGGCTTGAGAAGGAGACTTAGGCACAAAGTGGGAGAAGGAATAAAGTCACTTGTCATGATTGAATTTCCCCACTACAACCAATGAATCATCTCTAAGACTGTGCACCATCGCTGAATCTAGAAGGAACTCAACTTTGTGACCATCTCCAAAGTGAGTGATTTGGTAAACTGAGAGGAGATTGGAGCTAAGGTTTGGAATGTAGAGAACATATTTGAATTCCCCATTGTCCATTTCCACATGTCCTTTCCCTTCAACTTCCATTTTAGTATCATCTCCCATGAAGATGTGCGATACCTCTGTCTGCTTCAAAGAAGAAAAATCTTCCTTTAAAGAACCCATATGATAGGAGGCACCTAAGTCAAGTATCCATTCCTTAGAAGAACTTGTATTTTCCATAAGTCCTTTCCCTTTTCCCTTTGAAGAGGTTGGAGTTGAATCCTTGGAAGTACCTAGCACTTGAATTTTGTTCTTCATGAGTAGGTTTTCCAACTCATCAATTCTTTTAGTCTTGCAATGATGCTCATCATGATTTGGCTTTTTGTAGTATGCACAAAAAATTTTTTCCTTCTTTTCATTTCTTCCCTTCTTGTTGGAAGAAGAATTTCCTTGCTATGAGTAGGATTGTTGTGTCTCAGATTGTGATTTCTACTTCCACTGCTTCTTCTTATTGTTGTTAGAACTTTTGCCTTTTTGACTTGATTGGTGCTCATCACTAGCCACCCATGCTTTTGTCTTTGATGATGAAAGAAGTCCCAAATATATCAAGTTAGATTGTTCAACAATCAAAATCTCTGCAAATGCATCAAATGTATGCTTCTAGTAAGAACTTCCCATGGTCAACCTATGAGTATTATAACTCAAAACAAAGGAAGCATACTCTGAAGGTAACCTCTTTAGGATGTGATGAATCAACTTTTCATCCTTCATGGGATTTCCCATAGTCTTTAAGTAGTTCCCTATACTCATTGGATTTGTTGATGTAATCTTGAATTGCGTTAAAGTTCTTTGGATCCAAGAGAAATAGATCATCCTCAATCTGAAATCCCTTTTCCTCATCCACCTTACCATACAATGATTAATTTTTTTCCCATGTAGGTTTGGATTCCTTGAAACTAGAAATGTGGAAGAAGAGATCTCTATGTACACAATTCTTGATAATTCCTAAAGCCTGCTGGTCTTATTGTTGCCAATTAATGAGTTCTTTACCATTAGTGGGTTTTGGTATTGTACCATCAACATAAAGACTATAACCTTTTTCCATTAATCTACTCCATGCAATATATTTCCAAGTTGAATAATTATGTAAAGTTAGAAGTGGACATTTAGGTAACCCATCATGTAGATATGAAAAGAGCACAAAAGAGACACACAAAAAATATAGTACACCCCTCCTTTTCACTCAATCAAAAGACCCCCCCAAAAAGGATCCTTTTGGCACTTTATATGTAGTGCATGTACAATAGGCCACTTATCAAAATGTACAAAGTGGGCTTCTGATTTTTCTTTTTACAACTACCTTTTAAGGCCCAAATCTAAGACTAAGCATTGTAGCTAAAATGTACAACAATTCTAAAAAGTAATCAAATCATTACAATGTAGAAAAACCCATAATTTTGAAAGTGAGAATTTTGTCCACACAACCCTAGAATTTGACTATAGATCTAGAAAGTAGACAAAAAATAATGCACTTTCAAAAAAAAGAAACCTGTTTCATGTCCATATGAGCCTATACAGAGCATTTGAAGTTTAAATATGTAGGATTGAACAAGTATAGTCACCAAAAAAACATAATTTCTAAAAATTCCTTGCACCAAAACTAGAAAAGAACACCACCACTAGAAAGTTCAAGAAATTCTACCCAAAATCAAAAAAAATTGCACCTAATTTGGAGTCTAGATGACCAAGTTATGGCCTCTCAAATTCAAGCTACCAAATCAAAAAGCAATTTAAAGGGGGGTCTGGAAGGAAAATTGTGTGCTTAAATTTGGTATTCAAATGGTCATCACAGTAGTTATAAAAGACCTAGTCCTGTCAATTTTAACCTCAAAAAATGCTAATGTCAATGAAAAATAGTCACCTGGGCTGACATGGCATGCTAACTGGACTGTACAGTTATACATGGATGAAACATGGTAGCTAAGTTAGATGATTCCTCCTACATTTCCACTGACTAGTTGGTATGATGTTGCATCCATGTGTTCGGGTGGTTCATTGGCCGATGTGACACATGGCAAGTGCAGAACAGTCCACATATTTGTTGTGTTGCATGGTTAGAGATTTAAAAATCTACCATCATCGAACCTGTGGGGTATTGGGAATATAGATTCTATCACCAAAAAAGATAGTTCATAGGCTAGGAACTTGTCATGGGTGTGCATCAAAAAAACCAAGTAGCGTGCCGAAAACCTGTCATGTGCATGCATCAAAAAAACCAAACAGTGTGCCAGAGTTTGATTGCGGCAAAAAAGGGTCGTCGTTGGTGGGCAAGTAGTAGACCAAAAATTGGAGATGGCAGCCAGGGGTTATGTTGTTATTAGTCCCACATTGGTGGGGATTTTAACTATGATAGCAATTAAAAAGAAAGGGTCACAAGCTTAATACAAAGAAGCTCACCGCTTAAAAGAGTTGGTCACCAGTTGTGTGGTGAGATCGGTCAGATTATGTTGTATAACTAGATTTGATACAGCCACTAGTGGATTGTTGACACTAGATTATGCAAAGGCCCATCGATTAATGCCATCATACTAATAAGGGAATATTCCTACGAAATATTCAAGGTGTAGGGCCAAGGTTTGACTGCCTGGTACCTGTACCAAAAAAAATTTCTTTGCTAGCCCAACTGGGCAAAAAAAATTGAAAATAGAAATTTGAAATAATTGCACAAATTAACAGATCCAAATTGAATAAAATTCTAGATCTAAAATATCATACTTGTGTTGCAAATCAGGGCCTTCGGGTGCCGATTTTCAAAAAGAAATTGCCTCACAATCAACGTTGGCCTAGGGTAGCCAAATTTATAGTCAATTTGCACCAAATCAACATTCTGGATGCAATGGCAAGGTCCATTCTAGCTCTAGACACTCCCAATTTATGTGATACCCCAAATCTGGGTCGAGGTGCTAAAGCAACAATGGTCTTCAACAGCTATGTGAAGAGAGGTTCTCCAAGCTCTGATACCATGTAAGAATTTATCTTAGGGAAAAATTCACCCAAGAACTAAGAACTCAAACACAAGCACAACTATAGACCAAAACGGAGTATGATCATAATAACAATGTATTTAATTCAATATATGCATGAAAGTACACTAAAAGTTCCTTTATATAAAGGCCTTTGAGATGCATCTAAAATGCCTAAGAATTAGCTACATGATAATTCATACAACCAAGCACATGTCCACCAGATATGGGTTATCCTCCATTAAGCACAGAAGTAACTGTGATGATGAGAGGATAAGCCTACAATGGTGTAACACACAAATTAATGTTGTAGACAACATGTGTTAAAAAGAAAGTGCAAATAATTGTGTTGTCTACATGACAACTCAGTGATTGATGTAAACTTTAGTGTTGTAGACATCATGTGTTGAATTAGAGTTGCATACTTCTGTGTTGTCAATGTGACAACTCATAAAGGTGCGCAAACTCCTAAGTGTCTCACAAAATAAATAATAAAATAATGCAATATAACAAAATAATGCATTAACCTAAGTAAACTTAAGTAAGTGTAAATAGTAAATATGTATTTACACCAACAAACCTCAATGTAGTATTATCAAACTTATTAAAGTCCACATCAAGACTTAAAAATGAAGAAATTTACTAAATTGGGGCCCAAGAAATATAAAAAAGTGTTCCTCTATATTTGATTATAAAATTCTTCAAACCTGTAGATACCTTTGAACTACAAGGCCATTCTGTTTAATAGATAAATAAACTTGGCCCTATATAATCTCATCATTAAATTTTGAAACAATAAAATAGGTCCATAAACATAGCTCTACACAATAGATGTTTCTCTTAATAGATTGCACTAGCATGTAAGAATGATTCTCTACAAACAACTATTTATTTTCCAATGCTAGGAAGCTAAGATGATTCCATTGTAGTATAATGATCATGGGTTCATCATTGCTTTTTATACAATAATAGCCTCCATTTAGTATTGATCATGCCACATTGTGTCTGATATATATGAAAGTCAAGGTGGTAGCATTGGAAAGCTGCTAAAAACTAAACTAATTTTTAGATCCGCCCTCTATTTTAAATCTTTTCCCATTAGGTTTGACTAATAGCATATCAACCTTTAACTAGAGAGGATGCACATAGATTATAGTTTCCATGCACAATTATGTCACTGAATATAGATCACTTGTTTATCAATTTGTGCTCAAGTTCAAGAAAATCTTCCGCAGGCTTAAATAGTGCCCTAGAGCAATAAGTCATAGAGGGAAATCAATTTCTTTCATATGTCTTAATTCTACCACGCAGTCTCATATGCAACACATATTCGCAAAGGCCAAGGATCTTCCTTAAAATTAAAATCCTCCTCAATTCCACCCAACAACGCTAAACATGAGGGATCAAAGATTGTTGAGGATATTCTAGCCAATACATATGTATAACAAAAAATTTGGAAGGTGTTGTTCATTTTGGTGTAGATCCCTGATAGCACTACATTGCTTTGATTACTAACATTGCTCTCAATAGATGAAAAAATTCTAGGACTTAAATTTCTTCTTTATTTGCCCATCTTAGGCTTTTCTTTGATACCATGATGAAGAGATAATGCTTAATCAATTAAACATATTGAATATAGATTCATAGGTCTGAATCTGAACTAGTGGTATTTGATCCCCAAAAAGATAGAATATTTATTGATTTTGATATTCTCTCTTGGTTTGATCGATTTTACATTAATATTACCTCATATAGGCATGATCACAAAAGGCATGTCATGAGTGGACATGTCTAATGTCTGCTCACAACATGACTTTATATTTAACAACTTAGTTAATGTAATCTTTAGTTTGTATAGTTAATACATTGCCTAATACGGCTCTAGACAAATTATGAATGAACCTAGCTCCTAGTAATATGGAATAGGGTTGAATTTACCATTTAGTCTTTAATGCAAATATTTTGTAATTACCAAATTAAAATCACTTATATTATTCTTTCCTTATTATTTAATATTCTTATTTTACATGAATTTTCACATAACTTCTTATGCATATTTATCTATTTAACATGTCATACTTAAAATAACTCATTATGATTACAACATATTATTTTAATTTATTATATTTAATATGCTATATTAAAATAAACTTAGAACATACATAGATTTATATATATGACCAATACCGTGTATATAGTTCCACATCATATTCTACTATATGTAGACTTATTTTTCTAATAAAAAACATATTTCATATTCTTTATATAATAAATTTTATCACCTACTAGACTATTGATATTAAAATGATTCATAACTTATTTGAAGTTTACATAAATAGTGGTCATGTTATTATATTTGCCAGAGTTACATACTATTGCAATCACTTGTGCATAACAAGTGATTAATTCTTCCTACTTCAACTAATGAAATGTAAGCATTTTTATAATTAAGTTAATCCTTTAATTTTTTCTAATGTTTATATGTCAAATATTAATTTCTAAAATAATGAAAAATATTTTAATTTAGTTTGGCTCATATTATTTGAGTCTTATAGGAGCAGATTTCTAGGAACCACTACCCTATATTCAAGGATGAAATATATAAAATATGAAACACATAAGGCTTATATCAAACTCATTAAACTTATCAAATAATTTTTTACCTATAATAATTACATATTATAATTTGAAAAATATTTTTATGTTAGAAACTATTATATGTAGTTTGAATGATAATTGATTTTAATCTTAACAAGAGCTCTCCAATCTCACCTAATGTGAAAAGAAAAAGTTTAAGTTATTGTTAAAATTATAAAAAATGATTAACTATAAAAATTTATAAAATATTTATAAATGTATTTATAAATAATAAATATAATATAATATGTATCAATATTTTTATATTTTTATATTAATAAATAATGAAGTAAAAATAATATTTTAAAGAAATATTAAAAGTTTAATCAATTATTTATTGCTTACATATTTGATTATTATTATTTTCAAATCAAGGACATTTTAAAATCTTGACTTTGAAAAATATTAGAAATCTACGAAGATTTTTTTATTTTTACTTATTTCTTACTCTATATAATACATTTTTCAAATTTTTAAATGGAAAATATAAAAGAACATTGACAAAAATATGAATAGCTAATGAAAAAAGAAAAATATTTAATGAAAAATTAAAATTAAAATAAAAATGAAATCAAACATTACAATTCTAGTTTAAATTTGTGGAATGAAACAAGATCTTTTAGATTTTTTAATGGAAAATATTAAAAACCACTGGCAAAAATATGAATAGTCAATGAAAAAAGAGAATTATTTAATAGAAAATTAAAATATAAATAAAAATGAAACCAAACATTACAAATTTAGTTTAATATTGTGGAATGGAACAAATCAAATAATACAAATTTGAGGTGAAAACATAAGTCTTAGGGGGGCTCATAATTTAAAGAGAATGAATGAATTCTAACACTAGCTATATACATATTATATATTTATATAATATATATAGAAAAAGCCGAGAGATATCAAGGCTTTAATTTTTTAGATATTATTTGGTGTAAATTAAAGCCTCGATATCTGTCAGCTTTTTCTATATATATTATATAAATATATAATATGTATATAGCTAGTAGCATCCAGAGGGGATGTTAAAAATATACAATTCTAAGATTTATTATATTACTACATAAATTTTTATAATATGAATTTGTATAATTCTATTATGTATAAGAATAAATTTCAAATATGTGAAATAGCTCTAATTTATATATCCAATATTTATCCATTTATCCAACATATTTCTCTCTCTCTCTCTCTCTCTCTCTCTCTCTCTCTCTCTCTCTCTCTCTCTCTCTCTCTCTCTCTCTCTCTCTCTCTCTCTCTCTCTCTCTCTTTGTCCCCTAGAGATTGTGACTATTTATTCTCCCATTTAATCTCATGTGCATGTCTCTCTTTCAAGTAATCATTATCATTCATTCTCTCTTCTACCTCATCTCACTATCTCTGACCCCTTATTTATCCAACATATTTATCTCATCTCTCTCATCTCTCTCTCTCTCTCTGTCTCCCTCTCCCTCTCTCTCCCTCTCCCTCTCCCTCTCTCTCTCTCTCTCTCTCTCTCCCCCCCCCCCCACCCTTTCCCCCCTCCCCCCTTTAATATTATCACAATCTCCCTATGTCTCTCTCATGTATCTTTTTTCCTAACCCCCAAAACATTATATTTAGTTGTACTGAAAACCAAAATATAATGTGTCCATTGTAGTGCGTCAAAAAAATTGAGAACCAAAACATTATATTTTGTTGTAATGCAAACCAAAGCATTATATTTTGTTGTTATGAAAACCAAAACATTATATTTTGTTTTAATGAAAATCAAAACATTATATTTTTTCGTAATGAAAACCAAAACATTATATTTCTAAATATATATTCAAATTAAAGACACAAATAAAAATGTCAACAAAACATTAAGTGAACATAAAGCAATATTTTGAACCTAGTTTGGATGGTTGTTAAATGCTTTCTCGCCCAATCTCCTTCTTTTTTTTGCTCTATTTTTTTATTTCTAAAATATGACAATGGCACACAACTTAGTGGTTGTAATTATGCGAAGTTTAGATATTTATATTTTGTAAACAATACTATGATTATTTTTTAGTTGTATTTTATAATTTATCTCTTCTATACACTACTAAAAACTATAAAAATTAGTATACCTCATCTCTCTCTCTCTCTCTCTCTCTCTCTCTCTCTCTCTCTCTCTCTCTCTCCCCTTTAATATTATCACAGTCTCCCTACGTCTCTCTCAGGTATCTTTTTTCCTAACCCCTTAAACATTATATTTTGTTGTACTGAAAACCAAAATATAATATGTCCATTGTAGTGTGTCAAAAAAATTGAGAACCAAAACATTATATTTTATTGTAATGCAAACCAAAACATTATATTTTGTTGTAATGCAAACCAAAACATTATATTTTGTTGTTATGAAAACCAAAACATTATATTTTGTTGTAACGAAAACCAAAACATTATATTTCTAAATATATATTCAAATTAAAGACACAGATAAAAATGTGAACAAAATATTAAGTGAACATAAAGCAAGATTTTGAACCTAGTTTGGATGGTTGTTAAATGCTTTCTCGCCCAATCTCCTTCTTTTTTTTGCTCTATTTTTTTAATTTCTAAAATATGACAATAGCACACAACTTAGTGGTTGTAATTATGTGAAGTTTAGATATTTATATTTTGTAAACAATACTATGATTATTTTTTAGTTGTATTTTATAATTTATATCTCTTCAGTACACTACTGAAAACTATTAAAATTAGTAATGATGAAATATAAGAAAAAACATACATGTGTCAAGTTGTACATAAATGAAAGTGTGACATATGTCAGAAAACATAAATTTAATATTATGGTCTTTTTATTAGGTATGGATCCAAACTATAAACATATATGTAAACAAATCCAACCATAAAAAGTTACGATACAAACTAATTGTTACAATGCAATGACCTTATAAAATAATCACCAATGAGCATAGTGTTACGGCCTTCATTCTCATTATGATCCCGTTGCACTTCTTCCAAATATTCTGTAAATCGAGATACTCGATTAAACATCTCCCGTATCTTATCGACAACAATTTGCATTCACAAAATATCATTATCTAAAACATAATCTATTGACAATATTGCAGATTCAAAATGTTGAATCATTTGGTAACAAGATTGTAGCACAGACTTTTCACATTTATCGATTGGTGTTTGAGGTGAGCCATCTGAGTTTAAAGAAACAATGAGACTTGGTGCAATAATTTCAAATTCATTGTCTGATAAATCCATTTTGTAATCGTTCTTGAAAATCAAAATATTTGAAGACAGAGTTAGATTCTATTATTACTTATCAATTAAAGAAGGAAACAAATATATAGTTGAAAAATAGGAAAATAATATTCATATAAAGCTTGAGACATAGATGAAAGAAAAGGAATTTGTAAAAAATATATATATATATATAAAATAGAAAAATACTTGTAATGTATAACATAAGGGCAACTGAAAAGATAACATATGTCAATTGAAAAGCTGAAGAAAAAAGGCTACAAAATTTAAAATTAAAGCATCATGGTTGTATAGTTTAATAAGGTATTTCTTACAATTGTTAAATAATATGCATTTGTATATAGACATGTTATAAACATAGCATGTATTCTATTTGAAAAATAATAAACATATTCAGTTTGAGACATAAAGCAAGGGAAAAAGAAGTCTAAAATGTATATTTGTGAAAAATGAATGTAATGTATAACATAGGTGAATTGAAAAGATAACATATGTAAACTCAAAAGATAACGAAGAATTTTTTTCATAATTAATGCAACATATGAATTTTCAATAATTAATAACAAATTCAACAACAATTGAAAACATATATTTAATTTTTTAATGCAATGGAAAAAATGTTAAACTTACCATATATCAAATTATTACACCGAAAAGGATATAAATCATATATTTGGAAAAATCAAATAGACATGGCTAATATGTAAATGTAAACTATAATATTCATAATAAACTTTATATATAATCCATATAAAGATAGTTGAAATGTTCACCAATTTTATAGTAACATCAAGGGTACATTGTTCTTGGAAAGTAACAGGGAGAAAAATATTCTAATTAGAATCACTATCATCATCAAATTGAACAATATTTTGTTGAAATGAAACAGAGTCTGTAGGATCTAAAATATCGAATCAATATAGATTTTCATAAGTTCTACGTTGCAAACACCATGTGTTTGTAACTCTTAGCCTTATTCTTTGAAAATCACAAGTAGTTTGTGTCCATGTTGGTATTTGCTCTGCAATAATCTTCCTTGTTCTTTCATGGATCGGTAGAGTCAGGAAGACCCCTTGAGGTCCCCATCTATCTACCACAACTTGATTCCATAGGGTGTTTTGTAATCCACCAAACTGCAATCTAAAAATTTGACCATGATAATGGTAGTTTGGTAGACCGTGAGTACTTATTTGTGGAGAACGAAGCATTTTTTCCAACCAAATAGGACCATTTTCTGTAGAGTCTATTGGATAATGAGATTTCTCAAACCAAATCTCTGAAGGAATAGAATAAAGCTCTGTGGGGTCACATTCTTCACAACAAAGCAAATGTGAAAAATCAGGATTTGGGTAGAAGTGACCAAAATTTTGAAGAGTTGGTGGATAATATTTCAACAACCCTATTTCTAGAAGATGTCTTTTACAAGATAAATAATTTGTTCTTTCCTGAGTGTGTATTCTTTGAAGATCAAAATGATGATATATGTCATCAACTTTAATTGTTCTTTGCCTCAACATTCTTTGTCCTTGTAATATCTGTAAATTAAAAAGAATAAGCATTAAAAGAGACAATTTATATTTTCTATCTATTCTATAAATAATATTTCTTGTACCATGTTAAGTTCAAATATTTCTTGGATAAAAATAATTGATTAACAATAATCAAAAAAAATTGAATGAGAATATGAAACATTCCAATTTCATTTTTTTGGTAAATCTTTAACAATTGTTCATTATTATATAAAAAAGAAAGAAATTATAGAGGAAGTACAACCTGCATTGAAAATGATGCACATCAAAGTAATAACATATTTGTTTTATTAATTTTTTGTCAAATTTTGTATTCGTTTATCAAATAGAATATGTGCTATGTTTTTAACATGTGTATATAGAAATGCAATTAATTTAGCACTTGTAGAAAAGACTTTATTAAAGGATACAATCATGATGATTTATTTCTAAAGCCTTTAACCTTTTTTCTTCAGCTTTTCTTTTTTCTAACTGTTTTCCATACTTCATTTTCTCATATCGATCGAAAGAAAATGGTGGCATTATCCTCAAACCCTGAAGTGACTTTACACGAGAAATTGCAACAAATGTCATTCCTGTTCTTTCTCTTGGTCCGATATCGATTGTTTCTTTTTCAAGTGTCAAACCTTGTGATTTATGTATTGTCAGTGCCCATGCTAGTCTCAATGGTATTTGAGTGGTTGAACCTCTTTGTACAACACTAATAGGTACTATTTGAGGATGTTCATTATTGAATGGAAAGCTAGAGTAGGCATCAAATTTTACCATTACATATAATGGTAGCTAAGGTGGTGTAGTACCTGGCTTGTAGACTATTTCCTCAACATAACCCAAAGCTCCATTTACAAGGCCTGCTTCTATCCACAAGTTTGATTTAAGCATGACTCTTGATCTCTTTGAAATCAATAATTCAATATCAAGTTCATCTATACAATTATCATCTATTGAACTATAGTTTGACAACTTTGTAGCAATTAGACGTGCAACTGGTTCTCGAAGAGAATGGAGTTTTCTTCAATTGTGTTTGTGAACATTGTCATTTGTAGAGAATAAATGAAAATTGTTGTCAAAATCATCATTTAAAATTTTTGGAATATTGACCGTTGTTCGTGACATTAGTAATTTCCAATCATCAATTGTTGGTTGAGCATCTCTAATATTTGTGAGCAACTGGCGAAACTTTTTCTGATCTAGATTCTCTTCGTCTTGTCTATAAACTTTTTCCAATGTAATCACAATATTGAAGTCTTGCCATAGTATTTTTGCACGTCTCCTACTGTCATATGGTACCTTGTCTTTTACAAGAGGGAGTTGGCCAAGATCACCAACCAAAATTAGTGAGATACCTAAAAAGATATATCAATTATTTAGTAGCAATTCAATAAAAAAAAAATAGTCATCCTTATTTTTCATTTTTCTAGTAAATCAATTGTAATTTGGAAATAAGAATACCTCCAAAGTTAAGATGGGAATTTTGAGGAAATGCTTGACGAAGTCTAGAGTCTATATTCTCAAGCAACTTCTCCCCAAGAAAGCTCATTTCATCTATTAATATGTATCTTATATGACTTAGTTCTTCTTGAAAACTTGTCAAACACATTCCTTCCAACTGTCTAAAATCATTTACTTGAATCTTCAATTTGGAATGTACAGTTGAACCACCTATATTGTATGCAGCCACTCCTGTTGGTGCTAGAATTAATAGTGGACAATGGTCAGGGAATGCAGATTCTTTTAAAAATTTATTGATTGCACCAATCAAATATGACTTTCCTGTACCAGCTATACCCTGAATTATCATATATAGGGGTGTTACAATATCACCACCATTATAGTGTCTCACAATAACATCAAATTCCATTTTTTGTTTTTTACCCAATTTACTACTATTGATTTCTTGTTCACGTTGAAGATTTGGAGTGTATCCACTTTCTTTCATTCTATCAATAAAATTGATTGCATCTGAAGTATATTCATTTGACTTGTATTGCTCTGACCAACTATGTTGCCTATCCATATCCCTTCTTCCTAGCATATCAACTTCAGAAATCTCCATTAGTTGACCATGATGCATCCATGAGATGATTTCCCATTCATGCTCTATAATTTTAGGAGGACCCATTTCATTGTTGTCACTTGCAGATTCAGATCTGTCATCACTACTTTCTATGTCCACTCTTCGTTCAACATGCCATGGAACATAATCTAGTGACTCCCAATTTGAAATTATTGTTATATTATCATCACCAATATCAGCTTGAATGTCACGAAATGGTTTATATAACAATAGTTCTGAAAAGAAAAAATCAACAAACTTGTTTGATACACATGGTGGAATCGAAACAAACCTTGGATAGACTCTAACAATTGCAGCTATTTTTCTAGGCTTCCACTTATTATCTTTCTTTCTATTTTTATTATATATCCATGCTCTTGAATCATTAATCAAGGAGATGGAGTCCATAGAAACTGGTCTTCTTCTATATGAATCTATGAATGATTCTTTTTTCTCTTCAATACAATCTTCATTCTTTGTCTTAACAGGTTTAAATATTTTTTGGGAGATATTTAGATTAACAAATCTTCTACTGCATTCCACCAATGGAAGTTCTAGGAGCACGTGACACGTTTCCTAAGCTCCAACATCTCTTTCAATAATAGTCTCAGTTAAAATTTTTTTGTATACTTTGGATGAAAAGTCATCAGGATTCTCTATATTTGCCAACCGTGTCAACATTTGATGGTAGGTCTCAGAACTTTTCTCTGCTTTGGATGCATACTTTGCAATATATTTAATAATAGCATGTGCTGACAAAATAGGTTGCCAGTCTATATTTGCTCTCCACAATTGCAAAATGTAACGATTATGAGAGTTGACTCTATCATCATTCCTTTGAGGTTCAATTTTTTTTTCTCCACTTTCTGCATCCTCATACAATTTTGATCCATTTATATTTAATGCCCAAGGAGCATTATACCTACGATTTGTATGCAATTAGTTAGAATGCAATAAATAATTTATTCTAATAGTTTTGTTAAGAGAAATTAAATAGATAGTACCTGCATGTCATTTTTCCCTTTTTTTTCTGAGACATGCTCCCTCTTTACAAATTGTATGTCATTGCACAGTATTCAATATTTCTTCATAGTCCTTGTCCACATTCATTTCTAGTATTTGGCTTCTATTTCTAAGACATGGATGTTGTGCACAATTCTGCAATGGCTTTATGAAAATAAATACATTTAAATTAAGAAAGAAAATATGGTTGCAAACAAATAACAATTATAAAAAATTAATTATAGAAATGTTAATAGAATGAAACTTAGTCTACAATAACCTACATATGTTTTTCAGTGTGACATGCCCGTGGATTCCATGCATGGACAATGTGATGGAAAAAAGATTCAGCTTCTCTTGTTCTTCATTATGCCAATCTAACTTATCCATATTTGGAGCACCATGAAGCCACAAAAAACCATGTACATGTGGAGATCCCCTATGTTGCCATTCAAATCTTGACCAAAAGTCTTTAACTTTGAAGCCTTTCTCCAAAATTTCTTTACAAAATATTGTATGCCTGAGGTGCATGTAGTGCGCAACAATATGAGGATAATAAATAACATTTTGTCTCCTCCACTTCTGAGCCTCCCTTGGATCTGACGGTTGAGTTCCAGGCATGAGTGCATGTAGATTGGGCCAATACAAATCAGCTGCACTCAGTGTAAAGAAAATTATGGGGGTCCCTAGCTGTTTTAGCAAATCGTATAATTTTGACTGACTTTTTTTCCAATATGACCTTGTACCTCTTAAGGTTGTTCCAAAATGCATCAATTTATCAGCAAGATGTGTGCCAAAGGAATTTTCCATATGTTCACGTAACTCATCAATGGTCATTGGCAACTCTTCAATATTTCTTTTTACGAAAACTGAACTGGAATTTTGTGCACAGTGCCTCATTATCATGTTTTCCATGTAATATCTAAATCAGGGTTGTCTACCAAAGCGATGATCCCTATACTGAATTAGATGCTTCACATATTCATGAAGGTATACTTTTCGTAGACGTGACTCCAACCAGTCACATTTTCCATTTGGAAACAATGTTGGAAATGCCATATCTATTAAACTTGGTGTAACATATTCATTAACTAGAGATGTACCTATTGATGGCCAGTCAATCAAACTGAGAGGATCCATGTTGGGGTTATTAATCCATGCATGTATGAGTTCCATTTCCTTTTGAAGATTCAGTGGTCTTGTTGCCATTGATGTGGAATGATTTATGTTTTTTTCATTAGCCTCATCCATCTCAGTTTGTAAACATATGATTTGTTATGAATCACTCTCAACATCTACATGAACAGTCTTTATTTGATGGAATATATTACAATCAATATTTTTTTTCAATTTCATCCAATGCATGAGTATCCACATTAACATCAGCATAAAATTTATCATTCTCAATTTTATACCTCAGAGCATGGTAGACCTGATTTTTGTTAACTGTAAAGTCATAGTTTGTACCGCGTTGATCTTTTTTTCAAACTATTATTATAGGAAAGTCTTTTATTAGGTGCAGTAGACTTTGATATACATTATCTATATTTTGAGGGAAACATATTGTGTGTCCCTTGTATTTATATTGGCCCCCTACTGCATGTGTCACTTGCAAAATTGGACTAACACGCACAATTAACATTTCTTCAACCTGAGTCAAATCTGCAAGTTCAGGTGGTTGTGAACTCGGGTCCATATTGTTATCAGTTGAAAATATGTTATTTCCTTTTTCTTTCTGACACCTACTACACATTGGACCTTCTTGTGTATGCTTAACTTTAATGCTGACATAACACTCTTGACAGATGTAGCACATTGTAGGCATAAACAAATTATCTAATTGACGTCGAAAGAGTATCTGAAGGTTTTGGTAAGTATTTCCAATCATTTCATTGTTTCTCCTCTCAATATTTATATCACAACCAACATCTTCATTTTGTTTATCAAAGTTTCCAACTATAGAATTCAATTGTGCAACACTTGTCAATGCAGGACAATCATTTTCAATCACTGATGTAGTTGTTGAACCATTGTTATGCACTTGTATTTCTTCTAGTATTCTATGTGTTCTTCTTTTAGCAACACGTTGTCTATCTTGTTCATTGCGAATGAGACATTTATTTTCCTTTTCAACTTCATTCATTTCATCTTGTCATCGTTTTCTATAATCTTTACAATATTGCATCCTAGAATTCCTTCTACCCACATTTATTTTAGACAAGTTTGCACTTTGTGTTCCTTCCAACATTCTTTGCTCCATGTCTCCAACATTATGTTCATTATCTTGTACAATATGGTCATTGCAATTATTTTCTTTTTGACCTTCATCTATTTTGTCATGCTCCCCTGATATGTAGTCCATTTGATTGTGAGATATTTGAGGCACTTGGTTCTTTGTAGAATGAAAGTTAAAAGATGCAATTGAAATTTGTTCATTTTCAACTTGTGATGGTCTATATTGTCCTGAGACAGTTGGACTGCCTAAATTACTTGTAATACTTAGAAATTTTTTCTGATGATTTGTTTTTGTACCCATCATGTCTTCTTTTTTTCTAGAATATCTCTGTCTCTCTCTTTCATTATGGAGTAGACGTTGTTTCTCCCTTTCTGTATCATCCATCTCTTGTTTTTTTCTATGTCTATATTCTCTTTGATATTCTCTTTTATATTGTCTTGTGTCATCTTTAGACTGACAAATAGCACGTCTCAGTGCCATATCTATCTCGTCCTACTCACCTGATATATAGTCGATTTGATTTTGAGATATTTGAGGTACTTCATTCTCTATAGAATGAAAGTTAAAAGATGTAATCAAAATTTGTTCATTTTCAACTTCAAATTGTCTATATTGTTCTAAGACAGTTGGACTGCCTAAATTACTTCTACTACTTAGAAATTCTTGTTGCTGATTTGTTTGTGTACTCATCATGTTTTCTTTCTTTCTAGAATATCTCTCTCTCTCTCTCTTTCATTATGGAGTAGACGTTGTTTCTCCTTTTTTGTATCATCCATCTTTTGTTTTTGTCTACGTCTATATTCTCTTTGATATAACTTTTTATATTCTCTTCTCTCATCTTCAGATTGAAAATTAGCACATCTTGGTAGCATATCTAGAAATTGAGAAGTAAAGTACTATTCAGACTATGTTTCTTTACTTTGATTGTTAGACCAATTTAAATAAAATAAAAGAGTACATAATTTTATGTAACTAATTATGATTTTAATGTATTTTACATAAAGTTAGATTGTCTTACTATACATAACTTTTAAAATATCATAAAAAATATTTATTGTATTTATTCATTTACATATAAAATCACATTGTTTCCATATTTAATTGTATCTTTCAAAGAGATAATCATAAGACTATATTTCCCTTGTTCTAAATGAAAAACCATGTTTAAAAAAAGAAATTTTTTTTATTGGAAAACATAATAAATTTGAAATATTACACTATAAAAGCAGGCCAAAAATATAGTCCATCATTAAAAAAAGTATGGTGTATTAGTCACACATGAAATGACTATTTAATAGTGAAATTGTATGTAAAACATCTAGACATGTATATATTAAATATGTTTTTAACAAAGAAATAATAGGACTCTATTATAAATAAATAAAATTGCATTACATGTGGAAATATGTATTATAGAATTGGAGTATTCTCAAAATATATATGATTGTGTTGACATTGTTTGTCATCTATACAGAATAGTGTCATGCAAAGGCACTAAAAACTTCTCTCAATAGGTTCTTGTCAGGACCCAAGTGGTACTTGAGCTTCACGTTCATAGAGTTAATTATGTTTTTAACACCTCTAATAGTATCCACAGCATCTGAACTTTGTGATTGAAAATCACATATTATTCTTTTTCTTTGCATCATAATATCAATGTCCTCTTTCTGTAATTTCTTGCGCATTGACTCATAAAATTGTTGAATAATCTGATCAGAGGAACACAATGCTAAAGAACTATCAAACAAATTACAACCCAAACCTTCGATAAAATTTTGTATCGTAGTCATCGGTATATCTGGAAAACTTTTTATTGTGTGAAATTTTTTATGACAGTTCATTAATGTTGATCTTCTCAAATTACATACCTTTAACAATTCTTGGAGTGAGGCTTTGCTATGACTTATACCAATTGAGACTAATTGATCAACAGGCATTGTCTTTACCTTTCTTATAATTGGAATATCCTCTTTTAAGAAATCAAGCTCCCCAACTATTGTTTCATCAATATCCCGTGCCACAATTACCTTGTCAAGGATGCTTTTATATTGTTTGATTTCCTTTTGAATCATGTGAATACCTAGAATTTCCAAATCATCCCTCCATTCTATAAATGCAGTGTGTATTCCATCGTCATTGTTATTACCTGAATGAAATACAGAGTCTTTGACCGACGATAGAGAACATTGCACATGTTCATATGATTGAACATGAGGTGAACTGCATGTATTTTCAACATTTTGCAGAGATTGAACATGAAAATTTTCATCTTTATTCAAACCAGTAGAAGTCACATCATTGTTGTCCACTTTAAGAGGAGGTGAATTACCTTCATCCTCATCTATATTGTCATCATTGATAATCAAATCCTGATGTACACCAAGAACTTCATGTGAAACCATAGGTGGGCCCACTGTGACATCACCTCTCACAATATCCATTGCATTTGTGAATTTTTTTGTATGGTATTCAAACGTGTGATATACCGAGTGCATTGGAAGTAATGTAAATTACTTTTCAACCCACTCTATTGATAGTAATATGACATCCATTGAACGACTTTCAATCGAAGTTTCTTCATGAGAGTACCAATCTATTGGATCAATTGGGAGACCAAATATATTCTATGTTTCATATAATGGAAGCAACCGATTCTCATCTTCTTTTAGGCCTTCTGGAATATTATGAATATTACAAGATTGCATGAGGTCCAGTGACAATCTACAATAGTCCATTTTCCTAATTTGTTTTTCATTTACACAATTTGCCCAGTGGTCCTCTAAAGTAGCCTAGTGTTTGTAACTTCCATTTACAATTCCAGATATCTTCCCTGTTGAATCAAAGTTATATCATACATCGCCAATAGTATTAATCCGAAGATGAGCCACATCTTTTTGATATTGTCTCCTACAATTCCTTCTACCCACATTTCTTTTTGACACGTTTCCACTTTGTGTTCCTTCCAACACTCTTTGCTCCATGTGTCCAACATTATGCTCATCTTGTTGAACACTATACTAAGTGCAATTATTTTGTTTTTGGCTTTTAGCTACCTCTTCATGTTCACATGACATATAGTCCATTTGATCTTGAGATATTTGAAGCATGTTGTTCTCTATAGGAGGAAAGTTAAAAGATGTAACTGAGAGTTGTTCATTTTCAACTTCTGATGGTCTATATTGTTTAGAGACAGTTGGGCTACCTAAATTGCTTGTACTCCTTATAATTTTATGATCATTATTTATTTCTGTATCCATCATGTATTGTCTTTTTCTAGAATATCTCTCTCTTCGTTTCTCATTATAGAGTAGATGTTGTTTCTCCTTTTCTGTATCATCCATATTTTCTTTTTGTCTATGCCTGTATTCTCTTTGATATTCTCTTTGATACTTTCTTCTCTCATCTTCAGACTAAAAATTGACACGTCTTGGTGGCATAGCTAAAAATCAATAAGCAAAGTATTATTTAGACTATAATCCTTAGATTTAATTTTTCTACAATTTCAAATACAATAGAGGACTACAAAATTTTACACAAGTAAATATGATTTTAATGTATTTTCTAAAAAAGTAGGAAGTATTAGCATATAAAATTTTTAAAATATCAATGAAAATAATTGTTCTAGTTATTCTTTTACATATAAACTGACAATATTTTATCCTTATTACTATTATATGTCAATGATATAATCGCAATAATTTTTTCCCCCTTTTGTATTAAGTTGAATACTATCCATAAAATAAAATATATATAATGAGAAAAATAATGAACTTTTTAATACATAATAGAATTTTTTTTACATAAAGATTCTATTTAACTGATGTTAATTGGACAACACATGAATATATCTGTCTTAATTAAAGGCAAGAATTTGAATAAATTTAGGGTTCTTAACAGCTTATTAAAATGTATTTAAAAGACACTAAGTGTGTTTTGGTATTTAATATTAATAATTAAAGTAATAATAATGTAATAAATAAATTATCTGATGTTCATCTGTAATAGAAAATAATATTGAACTCTTAGATTGTGTTGGATACAATTTATTGGCATTAGATGATGGATTATAAGTAATCACAACAGTAGTGTTAAAGAAATAAATATATATTATGATTCATATTCATAGCTAATGATATCAGTTATTTAACAGCGGGCACTATTTTTATTCTAATGAGGGAGTTTTTAAACAGTTTTTTAACAGCTAACAGCTATATAAATTCCTCATATTAATAACAGGATTTTAACAGCTGGCACTATTTTTATTCTAATGAGGGAGTTTTTAAACAGTTTTATAATAGCTAACAGCTATATAAATTCCTCAGATTAATAACGAGATTTTAAAACAATCTTCTTTGTTGTTATTTTTGTTTTACTTTTTAAACAATTATATTTAAAACCATACTAACAACAGTATTATGTTATGAATTGTGTAATCTAGTTCCATTAGATTAAATGTAGAGTTTACTTTATGTTAGAGTTATAATAGCTATATTAGGGTTAAATAAGGTAATAAGCATTATTAGAGTTCAGTTATTATGAATGTTAGGGTTGTGAAGAAATGTTACTGCAGTAGATAGTAAGTCACATCCATTTTGTTCCATATGGTGGTGTGCACATCATTAATTGTCCTCATTACATGCGCATACCACATATACAAACTATACTGGCACTCTAGCTTTGAAAATGGACAGAGTTGTGGCCATTGATGTAAGGTGCATTAATGCCATCTATGTATGGCATGAGAGAAAGGTGGAAGACAGGATGAATACAGCCATGAAGAAATTTTAGAATACAGTAGGATTGGTTAAAACTAACAAGGGCCCGACCCTTTCTGATTAACAATGATGGAAAGGATAGAATCCATGTTGTATTTCCGTATAAACCAATTACTGAAGGATGTAGATAGGATACATAAACTAAAAATGGAAAAATAGGCTTGGAAAATGAGAATTCGATAGACGAAGAACCCTAATGTGCCAACAATTGAGGAGTTCATTATTATGTACAAGGAACAGAAGATAGCATGTCAATTCTAATACTCTGACGGACATGAAGAATAGCGTTGTTTATATGTAATAAGTGCAGACACATTCATACACAGTCAGAAGAAAATGTAATTCAATAAGTGCAAAGAAATCCAAAATTGATTGGCTCTTTTTATTCTAAGACAAAGGCCATGGTAATATGTCTTGGCACTGTGAGTAAATTTTCTATGAATCACAGATTTGTAGGTATATTTTTCTTGGTCAAACATTTCAACGCTCTGAAGTGGGATTCCCAAAGTCTTGCAGAAATTACCAGGAAACTTCTCCCCTTCAGTTTGACATTGGTGAAATTTTAAGAGAAGTGTGTCCTATCCACATCTCATTATTTGAAAAAGAACGACCACAAATGACCTAAGTCATTTACTTTTTAACAAAGATTAGCAAAAATACATATAAAACTTAACTGGGGATCTCAAACAAAGAAAAGGGTGAATAGCAAAAGGAGTTCTTCAAACTCATCACTTCACTAAAGTTGAAGGTGGCGATTTTCATCACAGGCAAGAGCATTCAACAATAGGAAAACTATGAATGTGAATTAATTCATGATTGTTTGTATTGAAAGAATGACAGAAATATAATGTGAATCTAATAAAAGTCTTTAAAAAATGATAAAATTTGCAAAGAAAGGCAGATTTGGAACCTGTTTGAGATGGTTGCGAACTAGTGTCAAATTATTTATCTCCCTAACAATAAATCGCTGCAAAAGTCCTGGTTGAAAGCAAACAATTTTACAGAATTTAGAAAATGGAATGGTAGACAGTAAGAAACAAATAATCGCGAAGCTGGTTAAGATCCTTACTCTGCAAGTTTGCGAGTTCCAAACAATGACGAATTAAAATCAATGCCCTGCAAATGTATATTAGGAGGCAGTTACGAAAAATGGTTTCGAATGGGATGGCATTGTTAGCGCACTTAGTTACGCAAGAGAGTGTGACTGGCAGGCCTAATGTCGACTGGTGTGAATCTCACAAACAAGAGACTATTCGAACCAATGTAGTGGGAACTTTAAATTTGCCACACGTGTGTAGGGAGCAAGGGATTTTTCTCATAAAGTTTGATACTGGATGTAAATTTGAAAAATAGACAGGAGGCATTTACGCAAAACGATTTCGGATGGATTATTACGTGTTGGTTTGACACCTGTTTTTAGTCTCCGCATTATAAATTGTCGAAATTTGATGATATCTAAAATGTTTGTTTCACCGTGAAGTAACTATAACCTATTCACACAATAAAACATTGTCATTCTGGTGCGGTGTAAGCTCTCTTCCAACTATAATATGCTGACAACGCATTGTTACATGTTTACGAATTTGAAATCTGTGTAATTCATCATTTTATTTTTTTAGATGATGAATTACACAGATTTTTTTTTTAAATGATGAATTACATAGATTTTAGGTGTTCCACGGTTTGAGTGGGTCTCATATGAGACTGAAGCAGCCTCTCGGCTAATTACACTTATATGATATATTTTTTTAATTATAATTTTTTTAGAAATTATTATTCTTCAATATTTAAATATGTATGAAGATAGTTTTTTTTAATCTTAAAAAATATTGATTAAATTATATTAAATTAACATCATTACACTCACTATTAAATTTTTATTCTTCAACTATTATAACTTACCTCAACTCACTATTTTCTAACTATTAAATTTTTAATATTAAACTATTACAATTTTAGGAAAATACAAGCCACTAGGTGGCACTTGTTATTTTTATCTTATTCATAAAATTGAGAACAATATATTAAACCAAAAAAATTAAGTTACTGTCTTTATAATTTTGGCTTTCCTTTTATTTAGCCTTGTTTATAGCACAATCCTTCCTAAAAACATGGCTTGATGGATATGTTTTCCTCCTTTTATGTTGGCATTTCTTTCTTTCTTGTTCTATTATTGAATGTTTATTTCTCATTCTCCAATCTTTTATTTTTTAATATTTTAGATGAGTGATGTGTGTCTTTCCTTTTTAATATAATATTTATATGTGCATCCATTTACTTTAATTTAATGTTTTATTAATTTTATTTTACCCATCAATAATATATGGTTTAATTTAAATATTACTTTGCTTGTTAGTAATTTATTATTGATAGTAATTTCTATTATTATTATTTCTTATTTCTTATTTCTTGTTTATAATTATATAATTGATTATAACTTTTATTATTAATTAGTTATAAAATTAATTTTTATATGTATTATTTGTTTATTCTTTTGATCAGTTTACAATAAATATAACACTTTCTATATACATCAATTATGTGTCAATAATATATTATTATAATAATAGTAATACATTATATCATTAGACTAAGGATATATCATATTACTTTATATCTTATATTATTATCTAGTATGGCTCATTTAGTATTTGTAAGTGCAAATAGAGTTTTGATTCTAATATGATGTGAAAGAATTATAGTCATACAATTTATTACCCAAATATCTAACCAAGTTACAATGTCTTAAAATATTCTTATGATATTTGTTAAGACATTGTAACTTGGTCAAATATTTGGGTAATATAAAGCACTTTGGGAGTGACAAAAATGTGATGGCATGCGACAAGGGAGTGAGAGTCAAAGCGAGAAGTGGAGAGATCAGGACTTTGAATTCTACTTCGGGTGGTTCTGTCTAGGATAGAGTAGAGAAGGGCTTAAGTGCCTACTAGGAGGAGGATGAGCAAGGGAATGAGGGCCCACAGGAATCAAGGTAGGTCCTAGGGAAGGAGGCTTTGAAATCTAGTTGGACAATGTTGGGCCCGCAAACTACTTGGAATGTCCTTGACTCGGGTTCGAAAGGCTGATGGTCTTCTCTCTTTGGTATTAAGCTCACAGGTAAGTCTTCCTTCCTAGAGATAAAAGACATCTTGGGAAAAGAAAAGGAAAATTTTTCTATAGAAATCCCTGATGAGCTTGTAGATCATAACATTGCTTCTATGGCATCCTCTATGGTTGGGAAGTTCATTGGCCTAAGACCAAATATAGACATTGTGAGGACCCATGTAAGAAAAAAATGGGACCTAAAAGGGCATGTGGAGATTGTGACTATGACAAAGGGTTTCCTCTCCTTTGATTTCTCTTGTATGGAGCATCTCACAAGGATTTTATTTGTTGGGACCTTGTCCTTTGGACATTCGACTCTAGCCTTGTAGAAATGGACTTCAAAGCTGGATATCAATGACTCTTTCTTTGTTCAAGCTCTTTTTTGGGTTTGTCTACCTAAAATTCCAATGGAGTTTAGGTATGAGGATGTTTTTGATGCATAACTAAATCATTTGGAGAGCTCTTATCCATAGCCCCTATTATGGCATTGAGGGGTTAGTTAACATATGCTAAGATATGCATTGGAGTTAGTGAGGGAAGAGATATGCCAGAGGTGGTGTATCTCCACTCTAAGCTAGGTACCCATATCTAGAAGCTAGATTTTGAGAGTGTCCCATTTGCTTGCTTTCATTATAAGAAGGATAGCCATGTTGTTAAGCTTTTCCCTAGGGTCTAGGAGGAGAAAGGTAGGAACTAGTATCAAAATAAAAGTAAAGTCAAGGGAATAACAAAGGAAAAACCCAATAGCTCCAAAGAGGGAGAGAAAGTTTGGAAACTAAAGGAAATAACTAACAAGAAATCTACTCCAAAGAAACAACAAAAGAAATTGGAGGTTGCTCCACCATTAGTAGTTGATGGAGTCCCTGGGGCAAAACCCACAGGTTTCGAAACTATTTGGGTTGAATCACAAATGCATGTTGTTGAGGAGAAATGGTTAGTTTCTAAACTAGAAGTTCTAGAAAACTTATTGCAATCATGGCCTATGAGGGAAATAATCCAAGGGGATCATTCAGGGTTAGCAAGAACTAACCCAAAAATAGGAGAGGAAATATCTAATGTCCCCATTTCTCATGACTTGGTTAAGAGTGTGGAGGTAGCTCATTCATGTAGGCCTATCCTCAAGAGAGTTGGGTAATCTTAGCTAGGGAATTGCCTCTCTCAAGAAGATCTCAAGAGTGGTGGATTCGGTAATATCCTCTTTGTTGGGTTAACTTACTTGAATGGACGCTCAGTTTACAACTTGTATGGATGAAAGCTAGGGGGAATGGAAAACTATTAGAAAGAAAAAGAAGAGTTGTGACCCTCCCATAGTCTCCCCAGCTGCAATAAGAAGTAGAGTGAAGGATGATGTTGGAACAAAACCTAAGACTCTTGGGAGAAATAGTCATAGTCAGAACAGGAAAGAGGAGACAAGAAGGAATCTAGTGGATGGGAGCCAAAAGACCATCCAAGTGGCCTTCCTATCAAAGAAGAAATGAAAGTCGTATCTTGGAATATTCATGGGCTAAATGGAGCCCACAAACAAGAGGTAATAATAAATATGTTAAGGGATCATAGGCCAAATTTCATCCTTATTCAAGAAATCAAAATGAGAAAGGAGGTGGAGGAAAGAATCTCTTTTAATAGGAGTTTGGAGGGCTTTGCAATGAATTTGGATGGGGCTTCGGGAGGTTTTCTTACTCTCTATAGTTATAATCTTTTCAAGTCTCATGTTTTATATAGTGAAGGTAATATTCTCCTCATTCAAGTTGAAAATATTAAAAATAAAGAATCCTGGTTTCTTTTGAATGTGTATGCTCCCAACACTAAGAATGGTAGGAGGAAATATTGGGTTAAAATTAATAATATTTTATCTAAATTCCAAGTGGGAATTTGTATTATCATGGTTGACTTCAACTCCCTTTTAAGGGATGATGAAAAATAGGGGGGATTGGCTCCAAATCTAGATAGTAGGTAGGACCTTTCTAACTTTATCAATGAATTGGCTTTATTGGATGTTGACCTTCAGGGAGGTCTTTTCACTTGGTCTAATAGGAGAGTGGGTAGAGATTGCATTCAAGTTTGATTGGACAGGGCTCTTATTTATTTAAACTGGATGAATTCAAACTATTGCAATCTTTCTTTAATGGTTCAGACTGGCTCAGATCACTCTCCCATTTCTCTTACTTTGGACCCCATTGCTATCAAACGTAACTTCCCCTTCATATTTGAGAGAATGTGGACCTTCCACCCATATAGTTCTCTCCATATCTTGGAATGGTGGAACATCTACATAGAGGGTTCTACCATGTTCAAGGTGGCTAAGAAGCGAAAAAATATAAAGCTAAATATTAGAAAGTGGAACAAGTCTAATTTTGGTATCATTTTTCACTCCAAAAAATAGATCTTAGAGGACCTATGCATCATTCAAGAAGCTATTCAAAAGGAGGGGTATAACGAAGAGAGGCTGGAGGTAGAAAAATCAATTCTAACTGAACTTTACAATGTTATTAGTTGAGAGGAGGCCTATTGGACATAGAGATCAAGGGTTGTCTAGTGAAAAGAGGGGGACCAAAATACTAGGTTCTTCCACACCTCTACTCTGAAACATAGAGTTCATAAAAAAATAAAAAAAATCAAGCAGGGGGAAGTTGTTTTGGAAGAGGAGAATGAAATATTAGTTGAGGCTATTTCTTTCTTCACTAATCTTCTTTTGAAAGATCCAAGTCTCATGGATCAACATAAGTTGGAAATCATTTAGAATATCCCAGCTCTGATCCAACCTAAGGAGAATGATATAACTGGGGCTATCCCTTCCCCTCTGGAAGTTGAGCAAGCTATCTTTTCTCTTGCAACCAACAAGTCCCTAGGCCCAAATGGTTTCCTATCTTTTTTCTTTCAAATGTTCTAGAATGTGGTCCACCAAGATGACACCAAAGCAATGCAAGAGTTCTTTGGTGCAAAGAGTCTACTCAAGGAGGTAAATGCCACTTTCCATGTGCTTATTTCAAAAGTGGCTAGGGTAGATTCTATGGACTAATTTAGACCTATCAACCAGTGCAACTCATTTTACAAGATTATTTCTAAAGTGCTAGCTTCAAGGATCATCAAGGTACTTCCTTTCATTATAGCACCTTAGCAATCTAGCTTTGTCTCGAGGTGAAAAATCTTGGACTCAATTATGATAGTACACAAAGTTATCAACTCTTTGGAAGAAGGTAAGAGAGAAGGTTTCCTTGTCAAGCTCAACATGTCAAAGGCCTATGATCGTGTGGACTAGTCCTTTCTTTTCAAAGTTCTTAGGGCCTTTCGGTTTAATTCTAGGGTCATCAAACTTATTAACCAATTGGTGAATACTACCTCTCTATTTGTGCTGGTAAATCCAATGTCACCCATTCTTTTCATTATATTGGTTGAATGTCTTGGAAGGATGATTTTTGCCAACATAAATTATGAAGCTCTGTTTGGAATCAAAAAACTTCTTATAGTCCCCTGGTTTTCTCCCACCAACGATTTGTTGATGACACTATAATGGGAGGGAAAGCCATGGTTGGTGAAGCTAAGGTGGTGAAAAAGGTCTTGAGCTCTTACTCTAGGGGCTCAAGGTAGCTTATCAACTAGAACAAGAGCTCTATTTTCTTCATTAACACTTTGATTGAGAGACGAGGGAAGATTACTACTATTCTAGGTCGTGAACTAGGAAGCCTCCCTTCAATATATTTGGTTCTCCCCATGGGCTTGAGACCCCCATATTCTTTCTAGAATAGCCTTATAGACAATTTTAATGAAAAATTGGTTGGCTAGAAAGGAGTCACTCTTAGCCAAGCTAGCAAGATTTAGTTGGTCAAATCTACTCTTCAGAATCTCCCAACTTATGTGTTGAGTCTCTATGGGATTTCCAACAAGTATTCAAATCTTTTGGAGAAGATCTAGTAGACTTTTCTTTGGTCAGGATTGAAATACAATAAGAGGTTTCCCCTGGTGGCATGGGATAATGTGTGCCTCCCAAAATAGAATGGGGGACTGGGGATAAGGAAACTAAGACCTTTCAATAAAGCTCTCCAAGCTAAATAAATTTGGAGAATCTTCTCCAACAAGGGGGGTTGGAGGGACATCTTGGAAGGCAAATACCTTTGAAAACCTTCAATTAGAAATTTGCTCTTTGGAGGGTCAATTCCCAATGGATCAATTATATGGAAAAACATTTTAGGTGCCAGAGAGATAGTTAATAGTAGGACAAAATGGAGTGTTGGTAATGGGATGAACACCCTTTTCTAGCGAGACAACTAGCTGATCCAGGGGCCTCTTCTTAGCATTCCTAATTATGAAATATGGGCTTGTATTTGCATTCCAAATCAAAGTTATCATAATTGGGGGGCTCTGTAGCATGTTTTCTAGGTGATTGGTAATTATTATTATTATTATTTTTTATCGAGGAAAGAGGCATTTTTGTGAAAAAAACTAGTGTTTGGTTCACAATGCTTGGAGAACACAAAGGTTTTGTTCTTCTTTCTACAACATAATGGTAGGGGAGAGGCATCGTAGAGAGCCAGAGGATGAAGTGGAGAAGGGGAAGAGAAGATTGAAGGTGTGGGAGAAGTTAAGGGAAGGTGACATCTCAACCTTCATTGAAAAACATCATGGTTAGAATCCTAAGACAACTGACCTTATGGTTAAGTCATGGAAATATGGGAAGGTGAAGATTGATGGTATAGACTTCTAGGTCAATGAAGGGGTCACAACATAGGTCATTTATTCTCCTAATCAAGGCATAAAATTCTATAGGGATAAGAAAATCTCCCTGAATTTGGTGAAAGACTTTATAAAGGATGCCAAGGAGATGAAGGAATTAGTGGAGACTGGAACCTACTATGAACCTGTATCAATTAAGAAACTATGGAGGTTTGTCCTAAGGATGATTATCTCCTACATAACACTTGAAATTAGGTTTGACAAGATCCATACCCACCATTTTTTTATCCTAAACCACTTCAAGTATGGAACAAAAATCTCCATCCCCTTCTACCTATTTTTCTTTGCAAACAAGAGTATCATGGGTTTTAAGAAGAAAGTCTACACTAATCCTACCTTTTATGAGGGTCTATTATTACTCTTATATGAGCATTTTAAAGTTCAAACCTACGAAAGGGTTGTTTCCCATAAATTGGAATCCTTAGAGGAAATGAAGACCTCTTATCTCCCTTTGGATACAGAGGATAGTGCAGGTCTGCATGAATGATGAAGAGGAGGTGGCCAAAATTATGAAGGACATGGGAAGGAAGAAGGAAAAGAAGTCTAGGAAATGAATGGAGAGAAAGATAAAGCAAGAGGTCAACTCAGAGGAGGATTACAATGATGAGGAAGAGGAGGGAAATGTGAAAGAGGTTGGCACTAGTAAGGTTAGGTGAGCAGGAAGGATGACAACCCAATCAAAAGGTGAAGGGGTGGAGAGAAGGAAGTAGAGAAGGCACTCAGTAAAGGTGAGGAGATCAATCTTGAAGCTCAAGAAAAGAGTAAAGAGGAATATGGTTCGGCTAAAACCACTATTATTCTTGGCACAAAAGGTAGGAAAATTGCATGGAGAAACTTTCATTCTAGCACTGCAAAAAAGGGTCTAGTTAGAGAGCATATCCACCTGGAGGTTTTGGAGGGAAGGGATGGAAAAATTCAGTTCGAGTAGCTCATCAACCCAACTTTGGTGATTCTAAGTGAGAACATGAGGGAATTAGGGATGAACCTCCTAAAAAATGCCTAAAATAGTATTGTGGAGAATTTCTAGTCAATTAAATGGATTTTCCATGAAATTGAAGAGATTAAGTTCAGGATGCAGGGGCAGGAAAAGATGAAAGGCGGGGGGGGGGGGGGGGGGTGGGAATGTCAAAATTAGCAAGTTGGATGTGTGGATTTATGAGATTGAAAAAAGAGTGGAAAGGATGGAGAGCTCTCTCCATAGCTTAGCTAACTAGAGCCTCAACATTATCAAAGATCTAAATGAAAATATCATTCATCTCCACTCAATGATGGAGGAAAGAAAAAAGGGGAAAGAGGAAAATGACAAAGAGGAAACCAAGGCTAATAATAAAGATGATTCCTTATAGGTTGAGAGCCTGAGCAAAAGAAGGAGATTAGAAAAGAGGAAGTATATCTGGATGATAGTCAATTTAAGACTGATGAGGTTGAGACCATGGTAGAGTTAAAGCTCACGAATGCGAAGCTAGTCAAGGAAATGGTGCCTTGATCAATGCTCTTGGTTTTTTGTTTATACCCTAGCTTTTGGTTGTTTTTATTTTATCTAGTTCTAGTAGCCAAATATGGCCTATTGTTTTTTTTTTCTTTGATGCTAGATTTGGACTTATAGTAGTATTTTGATGTTAATCGGTGGGTTTCAGGAACCCCTGTAAAAAACCTATTTTACTTAAGAAAAAAAAATGCTTATGATATGAATATTTCAACCCAATTTTTTACAACCACTACACACATTCAATTTAAATTTATTCTACTAGAAGTGGTAGAAGTGTTGGATATGAGACCCTTTATCCCCTTACCTCTTCATTATGGTGGTAGAAGTGTTGGGTAGGTCAATTAGCAAGTTGGTTGCATTGGGAAACTTAAAAGGCATCCAACTTGCTACATAATTGTCTCTCGAGGTCATACAAAAAATTTGTGGATGATACTTTACTATTTGGCAAGTTCTTTATCCACGAGGCTAGAGCTTGGAGGAATCTACTCACCAACTATGAGGATTGTTCAGGTTAGCAAATAAACTTGGTCAAAGGTAAGGTATATTTTTTAACACTCCTAAGGTCTTGCAAGTTAAAGTTTAAAATATCTTGGGATGTCACTTAACTAACCTCCCGAACACCTAACTAGGTCTCCCCCTGATGATCAAGGATGTCTCCACCACCTTCTAAAACATTATTCTAGAAAGGATGCAAAAGAAGCTTGTTGGGTAGAAAGGTAAAATCCTTACTAATGTAGGGAAACTCTAACTACTAGTGGTGGCTCTGTAGCGAATACCTATCTACTTTCTTCCATCTTGAAGATAAATTAGAGTATGGCTAAAAAACTCAAAAAACTACAAAGGAACTTCCTATGGTTAGGAACAAAGGAGAGAAAAAAATGGAACCTTTTCAATTGGGAGACTATTTGTAAACCCAAAGATAAGGGGGGGTTAGGAATAAGAAGAATTATTGACCTAAATAAAGCCCTGCTCACTAAAATGGGGTGGAGATTCTTGGAAAATAAGACCAGATGGGGAAGAATCATGAGGGATAAATACCTTGCCAACACTGAATTCAAGTATAATATCCTCAATAATGACTTCCCAGGTGGCTCTAAGGTTTGGAATAACATCCTTAAAACTAGGTCCCTTCTAAGGAAAGGGGTGAGATGGTAAAAAAAAAATATTCTAGGAGGATTACTAGCTAGGGGGGAAACCACTTATCTACAACAAGTTCAACAGTCTTTAGGAACCTTGAAAAAGAATGGTGGGGGATAAGGTGGTTGACTATATCAATGCCCAAAGGAAATGTAAGTGTTTATCCACTATTGGTATTCCTAATAGGGATGACCCTTTGGTTAAAGAGATGAAGGAAACAATTAGTTACCACAAACTTCCCTTACATGCTCAACCTGATAAGGTGGTTTGGGATAAGAGTACTAATGGTCAACTCTTGGTTAAATCTACCTACCTCCTTATATTTGATAAGGATCAAACCCTCATCAGCTAGAGAAAGATCTTGAATAGTCATTTTCTACTAAAAGTTAAGTTCTTTTAGTGGATGGTCATGCATGACAAGATCTTAACTACTAACAACCTAAGGAGGAGAGACATGCCGATTACTAATAGATGTTATCTCTACAAAGAGGAAGAGGAAAGCATTGTGTGCCTCTTTCGTGAATGAACCTATACTTTAAAAATATGGTTCTACATTTGGAACAAATTCCTGTTGGTTTGGGTCATGAACAAAGGAATGAAATAATTTGTGGAGAATTGGAATTGCCCCTTCTACCACCCCCGGCTCAAAATTCTTTGAAATATCTTCCCCCACATGTTTGTTGGGGTCTCTGGAAGGAGAGGAATAATAGGATTTTTAGGGAGGAAGCAAGGGGGGAGGAGGTTGTGGGGGAGATATTGAGGAAGCTTGTTCTGGTGGTGTACTACAAAATGCTAGAGGAGACATGTTTTTAGCCTACTTAGGGAATTTGGGACAAGGAACCAATAATGTGGCTGAGGTCACTGCAATACTTTAGGGTCTAAAATTTTTAGTGGAGATGGCGTTTAGGAAGTTAAGCATAGAAGGTGATTCTAAACTCATCATTAACTCTATCCAAGGGCAAGCCCAACTAGGTTGAGCTATACATAGCATCTTGGGAGACATTTGGTGATTCCTGATGACCCTTGATCACTATGAGTTACAACACTCTTACAGGGAAGGCAATGCAGTGGTAGTTTTGAGATTTGATTTGGGTAGCCTAAAAGGCTAGACAAGCACTGAAATGCTACCTAACTATAATAATTCCCGCATTGGTAGGGAAAGGACCCCTCCAAACTATGTTTGACGAATATCCAAAATTGGAGAATTGGCAATTTTGTTGGCCTTTGTAGTTGTATTACTCTAATGGTTAAGACTACCTTAAATTTGACAAGACATTTTGTCGAGATCAATTATGTGTATTTCATCACGCAAGGGAACAATAAAAGGAAAGGAATTGATAACCTTGGCTTTAAAAAAAGAGCCATCATTTTTTTGTGGCATTGGCTAATTATGAAAAGAGTTATCATTGTTATTATTATTAGATCATTAAGGGATTATGCTTGGATCCTTTTCACTTCTTGTAATGATGTTTTAAGACTGCGTAAACATTTTAGATATTACATCCCTATGAAGTGTAAAGAAGAAGCCACTTTAACTTCTAGACACATTATTTTTAGCCTTGGGTCTATGAAAATCTAGGCGGTGTTTTTCTTGCAAATAAAAATTACTAAGCTTATTGAAAGTAACATCACTAAGGAGTAGGATTCCATGGGTGGGGACCTTAACAAACTGGAGTCCACGAAGATGGAGGATTTCTCCAAAAGGAAGGAAACCTAAAAATGCTAAAGGAAGGTGGGTTTGTCCCTTACATGTAGGCCATAGCTAGTTATGACGAGAACTCTTCTCAATAATTCATTAATAGTTGGAAAGACAGGAGGGTCATTATCAATGGTATCACTCTCCAAGGGAATGAGGAGACCATAGATATGGTGACAAGCCTTGAAATAACTAGAAGGAAGTGGCAGAAGACCATGAAGGTGATGGATGAAGCTAACCTGTCTAGGTTTTTTAGAGGAAATGAACTCTTGGACTAATATCATGGCAATTTTTGGAGGGATAAGTTATTGGAGCCCTAGGACGATGTGTGCTTGTTCATAATGAAGTATCTCACCCTAGAAGGTCAATATGGCATGTAATATTTTTACCATTTCCCTTTTATTAATCACTTTTATAATAGGGAGTTAGTCTGTGTTCCCTTTTTTTTATGCATACTCTAGAAGAGATGATTATGGATGTTAGGGAAAAAAAGGGGGGGCGGGGGGCTAACTTTACTATTTTATACTAAGGGATCATGTTTCATCTATTCCAGTTCCACCTAGCCCTATGCCCTCCTAGAGTGATTATCATTGATAATTTCCTCCCCACTGTTGATCCCCTTTGTTTGGAGTTTGTGGGTGGTAGTTATGCCCCTACTCCACAACCCCCACCCAAAAAAATCCTAATCAAGAGAAAGAAAAACAAACACTAGGTTCTAGAGATGGTTGCTAATAAGAAAATTAAAACTGAAAAGAGAGTAGAGGTGGAGACTGGGGACTCAAATGAAGAGATCCATGAGAATAGAAGAAGATCAGGTAGGCTTTCCAAGACCAAGGGTAGATTCAAACAAATGGCTAGATGCTTACATGAGGATGCAGAGGAAGATACTAATTTAGAGGAGAGTGTTAAGATTTTAGGGGATGGTAAGGAGAAATTGAAGAATGGTACTAATAACAAAGAAGAGGAGAAGTGGGATGACACTATTGATGGCACACATGATTTTGAGGTGGAGAACCCTACCAAGGACCTATCCCAAGACCCCATTCATATTTCTACCACTTTCAACCTGATATTTGCTGCTAACCAAGAAGACCCAAAATTTGATAAAGCTTCCCCTAACACTATTTCTTCTCCCATAAGGAATGATGGTATGGAAATCTTAAGGGCTCCCACTAACACTCTAGATGTGTAGGATAAGAGGAAGTCACTAGTGAATTGCAGCAAGGCAATAAATTTAAGTAAGGTAGAGGAGGTGGCTAGTACTCTTAAAGACTTCTAGGAACTAAAGGATCAGTGTAATGCACTAGAGGAAAGCTTCACCTTCTCCTCCAAGTTCACTTTGAAGGTGACCCATTTAGTTGCGACCACCCTCCAACTTTTGGCTCATGACAAGGAGGAAGAGGGCCTTAGGAATGAAGATTTGAAGTTGCTCTATAATTTCCTTGCGGAGGACTGGGCCAAACTTCTTTTGGTTGGGAAAGGCAAGAAGATGGTTGCCAGTTGGTGGCCTTCCCCCTGATGGTCCTTTGGTCTTATGCCTAGTGTTTTTTTTGGGGTCTCTACCTATTGTTTCTTTCTACCTTTTTTTGATGGTTTTTCTTTTTCTATTGAACTTGGGTATGGGTTGTAGGTGGTATGATGCGTTGACCACCCACATGCCTTTTGTGAATTTGTTAAACTTTGTTAATGTTAGGTGTATGAACTTTAGTACTTTTATTTACTATTATGATTCTACTTCTATTTTTGATGTAAATCATTAAGCGGTCTATTTGGTTGTTTGTTGGTTTTCTATTGGTAGTTTTGCCACTGTTGTAAAGGGCCAGCCCCCTTGTTTTGGTTTCTTTTATATAAAAAACACAACTTCTTATTAACAAGTTTATTATTATTGTATCATCAATTTTTATAAACATGACTTAGCACTTAGTTTGATGTGGCACATTCTAATTTTCTTTATACAAGCTATTGTTTGTGTAATATAATATAAGATGAGTGTGACTTATATCTCCTCTCATATTTCAAATGAATTTGGAACTAGGGTATCCCTATTAAATGCAATGTGTATATGGTTTCTACCTTTGGTATAATTATACTTGTTCCTTATTCAGTAGTGACAATAGTAATTTTCTACACCCTTTGCATAACATTGTTTTGTCTTGTGTTACAAGTCGAGCCAATAGAAGGCTTTCCACTGTTTTAAATATTTTCCCATCAGGCCTATAGTAGCATATCAACCTTTAACTGGAGAGAATGCACACAAATTGTAGTTTCCTTGCACCAATTATGTCATTGAATATAAATCACTCATTTATCAATTTGCACTCAAGTTCAAGAAAATCTTCCTCATGCTTAAATAATGCCTTAGAGCAATAAGTCATAGAGGGAAAGCAATTTCTTTTAGATGTCTTGATTCCACCACATGGTCTCATATGCAGTGCATATCCTCAAAGGCCAAGGATCTTCCTTAAAATGAAAATCTTCCTCCATTTTGCCCAACAACGCTAAACATAAGGGGTCAAAGATTGTTGAGGATATTCCAACCAATACATATGTATAATTTTTTTTTTTGGAATGTGTTATTTTTTTTCTATTGTAGACCCTTGATAGCACTATACTGCTTTTATTACCAACATTGCTCTCAATACATGATAAATTCTAGGGCTTGAATTTTTTTCTTCATTTGCCCATCCTAGGCTTTTCTCTAATACCATGGTGAAGACATAATGCTTAATCAATTAAACATACTAAATATAGATTCATAGATTTGGATCGGAACTAGTGGTACTTGATCCCCAATAAGACATAATATTTATTGATTTTGGTATTCTCTCTTGGTCTGATTGATTAGATATTAATATTACCTCAAAGAGGCATGATTATAGAAGGCATGTCATGTGTGGACATGTCTCATGTTGGCTCATGACACGACTTTATATTCAACAACTTAGTTAATGTAATCTTTATTTTGTATAGTTAAGCATTGCCTAATATGGCTCTAGGCATATCGTCGATCTGCCTATAAAGAACCTTGCTCCTAGTAATATGGAATAGGATCAAATTTACCATTTAGTCTTTAATACAAATATTTTGTAATTGCCAAATTAAAATCACTTATATTATTCTTTCATCATTATTTAATATTCTTATTTTACATGATTTTTCACATTATTTCTAATACATATTTATCTATTTAATATGTCATACTTAAAATAACTCATCATGAATACAACATACTATTTTAATTTATTATATTTAATATGTTATATTAAAATAAACTTAGAACATACATAAAACTATTATACCAATACCATGTATATAGTTCCACATCATATTCTACTATATATAGACTTAATTTCTAATTAAGCCGATAAGCTTTATGTGGGAGCTTTGCTCCCAGAAATTTATTTATTGACAGAAATGTTGTAAGACTCCTCATTTTTTCACTAAGCCGATAGACTTTATGTCTAGAAATTACTTTTTTGATGGAAATGTTGTAAGACTCCTCATTTTTTCAATTTTCAGATTGTTTTTCTGATAAAAAATCTTTTCTTAGAAGTTTCGAATAAATTAACTTTATTCTTCTCATACTTTCCTTTTACTAGGTTCCCATATATCTATAAAATATTTTAGAATAGATTCTTGAATGACTTTTTCTTATGATGTTTTCTTTTATCTTTTTGATAGTTTCAATTTCGCAATGTTGCCTTATAATATCATTCAAGATATGAAAGTTAGATTTGTACAATACTTAAGAAATTGTCCGAAGATTTTTTTAAAATAATTTATGTAGTTATTGAAATTGGTTTGTTGCAGATGGAGCAATTGTAAGATAATTGGATGGAGATTGTAGCTTGTCACCCACCTATTTTAATTTATGTTATCCATGAGAATGAGTTTAAGTGACTTTGTATATTGGATTTTAATAATTTGGTTAATATTCAATAAAGCTTGAACATTGTTATTGTGAGTTAAAATTAGGCTCACAATTTTTTTAAAATGTTAGCTTGTTATGCAATGAAATAATTTTGAATAATGTTTAAGAAGATCAAAATATATTTAAAGACTTCATTTAAGTTTTCTCCTTATAATGTATTTTACAATTGAAAGAGAATAAATATAAGCTTAAATTTTTTTAATGGTAAACAGTAAAATTGTTATATAAAAATTATATTCTCTTATAAAACAAAAAAAAATTCAATTATCATTTCTTAGATAAAATAAAAGAACTTTTATTTACATTCAATAAAACAAAAAATATAATATGCATATAATTTTGTTATCTTTCTCTCACTTTTATAGATTATACTAGGAAACTTTCTTCTAAAAAAATACATTTCATTATAGAAGCTATCATTTTTAATTAGTAAAAGAAACTTTCTACTAATTTTTTTTATGATTTTTAAAATATTTAAATTAAAAAAATTCTATTTTGACATATTTAATTTTTTTTGATTAATAGTTTGTCACATATTCTTCATAGATCTTCTATCTTTAGGACTTGATTAATGTTATATTATTAAAAATAATCAATTTTTTTTTACAATTTTAATTTTTTTGTTTTTCAAGTTTAAGTTAAAGAATGAAAAAGGTATTTTAAATTATAGATACCGACTTATTTGATAAATGAAATAATATTTTTTAAGTACAATTTATATTTATAATTTTTTATTTATTGTATTTAATTTGTAATTTATTTTTTTCAAAAGTGTGTAAATGTGTAATTTTCAAAAGTATGTAAGTGTGTAATTTCAAAAACAATGTAAACAGATAATTTCTAAAAATTATATACATCAATAATTTTAAAAATAATTTTAAATTTTTTAAATTTTTTATTATATTTTGTTCTAGATCTTTTACTAATTATATAAGGAATTCTTGTAATAATAAATTACAATAGTCTTATATTATGTGCTATGTTTATTCTTTAATGTCCACACTACCTTTTACAATATTTATTAAATCAAAGTCTTTTTTATTATCATTTTTTTAATTTCAAGATTATTTTTTCCAATCATAAACTTGACATTTGAATTTTATCTATATTTTTTCATATAATATTATTGTGTTTTAATAATCTTAAACCCACCTCTTGATTCATAGTAGGTCATGCATACTATTTTAAGCTAATAGTTGTAACAAGAATAATTAATCTTAATATTAGAATTAAGCTTATAATTATAGTGAAAATTTCAATTACAATTCTCTTAAAAAATGAGTATATGAAGTTTTTATACTTTAAACAAATATAATATCATTGATATTAAATTTTGATTAGAAAATGAAAAAGTACACTTGTTAGTTTTTATTTTATGTATATTCCTATATTTTCCTTTTCTGGTTTAGATTTTAGTAAATTTTTAAGATCATTTTAAAAAAAAAAAATTAATTTGAAAAATATGGTTTTATGAGATTAATTTTATTGATTTGAGTATTATTTATTACAAATAATTTATATTAATATTATTAATTTTTATTTTAAATCTTTTATCCCATTCAAATTTCATCTCCTTTTCTCTTCTTTCTTATTTCATGTATTTTAATAGTTTAGTGGAATGTTTTTAGTATTTATAATTAGATTTAATTATTTTAGTTGATTTTAATTATATAATTCTTATTAGTAATTTTAGTTTTAGATTTTTGTGTATAATATTATTGATCTAATTTTTACACAATCTCCTATCAACTTAGTGTTGCATGCAACTGCTAGTATATTTCAAATTCTTTATATAATAAATTTTAATAAATTTTATTACCTAGTAGACTACTAATATTAGAATGATTCATAACTTATTTGAAGTTTACATAAATAGTGGTCTTGTTATTTTTATCTTATTCATAAAATTGAGAACCATATATGAAACCAAAAAATAAAGTTACTTACCTTTCATAAAGTTACTCTCTTTATAATTTTGGTTTTTCTTTTATTTACAGTCCTTCCTAAAAGCATGGCTTGATAATATGCTTTCCTCCTTTTATGTTGGTGTTTCTTTCTTCCTTATTCTATTATTACTCCTTGCCTTATAGGCAGGAGACTTTAGTTTTCCCCCATTTATGCTATTACTTTTTTTTCTGGAAAAATCTCAAAACATTAATGAATATTTTCTATATTTTAATGCTATTTTTTAATTGGTTATGGAAAAAAATTTCACTGGTTTTAAAGATTTTTTTTTTTTTTTTAAAGTACGTCAGAGGCTTACCTATAAACAAAACTAACATTGGAAATGGATGGCTCATACGAGCTCTCCAGTAATGCAAGATGATTGAAGATGTCTGGTGTGTTGATTTCTTATCTTTGTACATACAAATAGACCATTCACGTGGGAACACATGGCTCACCCTGGGAAGCGATAGATTAATGAGTTGATGACAACACAACTACAATTTAGAATTATTGTGAGATTGCATGACAAATGTACTTCTCATAATTTGAGGATGGCTAATAACTATTCTCGTTGTGCCATTATGATTCCCACAAACAACGGTATTAATGTCGCATGATAGCTTACCCAAATTCTCTGATGCACTCTTCTCCCATGGTTATTCAGAGTAAACAAAATTTAGGGTGTGTTAGCATCGTGTGCCCAAGAATATAGGCATTCTACATTGCATGTGGGGTATTTTTGTTGTCTTTATCTGCTACCCCCATCAGTGACTAATATTTTCATAAGTAATTTTTGCATTCTCCAAAATTTAGCTATTCTTCGCATTCGTTCAAAGAATACCTATCCAAATTATGGTAATGTGCTATTTCATCAAATTTGTATTTATTTATATTCAATTGTTTTTCTGTTAAATATTTATCGACATATTAAAAATCTTGTGTTCCTTTTTCTCATTTTCTCAAGCCCCTCTAAGATTTTTGTCTATGAAGTTTTTCAAGTTTATACTTGGGGATTTTCTCTATTTGAAGGAAACCATCTGATGTTGTTTATTCTTTAATTATAGATCTTACTTAATGCTTGATGTTATATTTCTAATGATTCACTCTCTTGTTTTTTTGTTTTTTTTTATGAGGAATGAGTCTTCCCTGAAAACATATGGTTCTTGATTTTCTCGGAGAAGACATATTTTTGGAATATTTGAGATCTTCTTCCTTTGGCCATTGTCACTACCAAGCCTGTGAAAAAACCCTTACAATTCTTATTTTGAACATTGATCTATTGCAAACACTTTGCAAGAGTTTAGAGATTCAATGATTGCAGTTATATTTCTAATGATTCAACTTTTTATTTTTGGTTTTTTTATGAGCTATGTGTCTTTCCTTTTAGATGGAAAGGTTCTGGTTATGGGATTTTAAATCCATCTACCCCATAACACACATAATTTTATGTTATGGGTTTCTCACATTTTACTGCATGTCTTATGGCTAGTGTTTTGCATGTTTTTTTCTCTTTCTAAGTATGTACTTGTATGCTCATTATGGTTTTTTGATATGGTTGTTTGATATTTAATGTCTTTCTAATTTTTTTTTCTTTTTCAAAAAGGCCTCATATTAGAAATTTTCCACCAACAAGTTTAAACGATCTTTGAGCATATTTATGAGTTGTAGCCCAACCAATGAGACTGTATGCTCAATAAACTTTATCTTTTGGAAATATTAAATTGGAGAGGCTTGGTAGAAAATATTAAACTGGAGAGCCTCTTCCCATTATAAATCTAATTTTTCAATTATTACATGGATATGATTCTTTCCTCAAAATTGGGTCTTTCAACACTTTTTTCGTATCTTGTTGGAGTTGATTATCAGTGCCATGCTAGTATTTGGAATTCAACAAACTGATTCCTTTTTGGGCATCTCTAGCATCTTAGTTATGCCTTTACAAAAATGTGTCTAGTTTGATTTTGAACAAAAAATTAACAACTACAACAATTCTTGAAGTTAATAGAGTCAATATTGTAATGGGCACCCTGGAAATGCCCAAGAATTGAACCAAATGCTGAAATAGATTTTAATGTCTTAGCATAGATTTAAAACCACATAACACAAACAAGAAGGAATTTAACATGAAGATTGAACCGCTACCGAAATGATATTAGTTCTCACAATGATAAAATCAAGTACATAGCAATGTATTCTAAAGGCCAAACCCCAAGGGAATGACATCTAAAATGTTAGAAGAGAAGATGAACGTCCTCTAGTGCCAAGAAAGATATGTGACTAACACATCCAAGCTCTTATCAAATGCAATTCACAACCATCCGATGCTCAACAATGACTCTCCCACCTCTATTTATACTTTTCCTACACCCTTCTAGAAGGAAACCAAATATCAATTAATTGCAAGTGCTAGAAGCTTCCCCCTTCTAATAATTAATGCACTCTCTAGAAACTCCTCCCTTGCAATAGAATAATTAATTGTGCTTCTAGAAAATTAAATTACTAGAGGCTTCCCCCTTTCCAATAATTAATACACACTCTAGAAGCTTCTCCCTTGTAATACAATAATTAATTTAATTAATTAAATATAAACTCACCTTTTAATTTTTAATTTATTTAATGACTTTATAAGAAATTAATTTAATTGCTAAAGTGGGGACATTACAATCCGCCCTCCTTGAAATTGCTTGTCCTCAAGCAATCCAACAATACAATGAACTCCAACCTCCACCCAGATTCCAATTGAAATAGTATGTGACATCTCTATGGACATTAAACCAACTACAAACGAGCATCATCAGGACCAACCACATGTCTTGCAGCCTAGCACCCAAAACTTGTGTTGATGATGTAGAAGTCTGAATGTCACTAGAAGGCAACTCCATAGAAGATCTTTGTAACCTTTTCTTCTTTGTACCCACCCACATAATATATATTGGACTAGAATCACCATCACCAACATGCATTGAAGAAGATGTAACGACAAGTGAACCATATCCACTCATGCTAACTGTATCAACAATAGGTGTAGCCACATCAAAATATGTGGACATAGGAAGAAAACTAACTGTTGCAATAGAAAACTTAACCAAATCTATAGTTGATGGAAACTCATAATCAACATGTTCACCATCATTAGAACACACATCAACCACTACATGCATACTACTAAACTCCTCAGTGGATGGTTCAACTGACACAGAAGTGGCTCCTAATATGACAGTATCCTCGCATTCTCCTAATCCCACTATTGCTACATTGCCTTCTCCTGACAAAGCTTCATGCTCTATATGTGTCTTGATCCCACCTGAGGAATCAACTACCTCCTGCACTGGAGCAACATACAAATCGTCAATATTGATGCCCATTTGTTTAGCCATACGCTACAACATCATATCCATTTGCCTATTCTGCTCCTATAATGTATCCAGTAACCTGAACATTACATTTTCCTAATCTAGATTGATATACATCTTGTCAAATAATTTTCCCTCTATCCAACTATTCCAATTTCTTTATAAACCTCCATAGGATGGTAGGACTTATAGCTCTGATACCACTATAATGGGCACCCTAGAAATGCCCAAGAACTGAAACAACTACTAAAATAGATTTTAATGTCTTTGCATAGATTTAAAACCACATAACACAAACAAGAAGGAATTTAACATGAAAATTGAACCCCTACTAAAATGATATTAGTTCTCACAATGACAAAATCAAGTACATAGAAATGTATTCCAAAGGCCAAACCCCAAGGGAATGACATCTAGAATGGTACAAGAGAGGATGAATGCCCTCTAATGCCAAGAAAGATATGTGACTCACACATCCAAGCTCTTATCAAATGCAATTCACAATCATCAAATGCTCAACAATGACTCTCCCACCTCTGTTTATACTTTTTCTACACCCTTCTAGAAGGAAACCAAATATTAATTAATTGCAAGTGCTAGAAGCTTCCCCTTTCCAATAATTAATACACTCTCTAGAAACTCCTCCCTTGCAATACAATAATTAATTGTGCTTCTAGAAAATTAAATTACTAGAGGCTTCCCCCTTTCCAATAATTAATACACACTCTAGAAGCTTCTCCCTTGTAATACAATAATTAATTTAATTAATTAAATATAAAGTCACCTTTTAATTTTTAATTTATTTAATGACTTTATAAGAAATTAATTTAATTGCTAAAGTGGGGACATTATAGTCCGCCCTCCTTGAAATTGCTTGTCCTCAAGCAATCTAGCAATATAATGAACTCCAACCTCCACCCAAATCCAAATTGAAATAGTATGTGACATCTCTATGGACATTAACCCAACTACAAATGACCATCATCAGGACCAACCACATGTCCTGCAACTTAGCACCCAAAACTTGTGCTGATGATGTAGAAGTCAAAATGTCACCAGAAGATAACTCCGTAGAAGATCTTTGTAACCTTTTCTTCTTTGTACTCACCCACATAATATATATTGGACTAGAATTACCATCATCACCAACATGCATTGAAGAAGATGTAATGACAAACGAACCATATGCACTCATGCTAACTGTATTAACAATAGGTGTAGCCGCATCGAAATATGTGGACATAGGAACAACACTAATTGCTGCAACAGAAAACTTAACCAAATCTATAGTTGATGAAAACTCATAATCAACATGTTTTCCATCATTAGAACACACATCAATTACTGCATGCATACTACTAAACTCCTCAGTGGATGGTTCAACTGACACAGAAGTGGCTCCTGATATGATAGTATCCTCACATTCTCCTAATCCCACTATTGTTGCATCGCCTTCTCTTGAGAAATCTTCATGCTCTGTATGTGTCTTGATCCCACTTGAGGAATCAACTACTTCCTATACTGGAGCAACATACAAATTGTCAATATTGATGCCCATCTATCTAACCATAAGCTGCAACGTCATATCCATTCGCCTATTCTGCTCCTGTAATGTATCTAGTAAGTTGAACATTACATTTTCCTAATTTGGACTGATATACATCTTGTCAAACACTTTTCCCTCTACCTAGCTATTCCAATTTCTTTATAAAACCTCCATAGGATGGCATGGCTTATAGCTCTAATACCACTATAATGGGCACCCTAGAAATGCCCAAGAACTGAACTAACTACTGAAATAGATTTTAATGTCTTAGCATAGATTTAAAACCACATAACACAAATAAGAAGGAATTTAACATGAAGATTGAACCACTGCTGAAATGATATTAGTTCTCACAATGATAAAATCAAGTACATAGCAATGTATTCCAAAGGCCAAACCCTAAGGGAATGATGTCTAGAATGTTACAAGAGAGGATGAATGTCCTCTAATGCCAAGAAAGATATGTGACTCACACATCCAAGCTCTTATCAAATGCAATTCACAATCATTTGATGCTCAACAATGACTCTCCCACCTCTATTTATACTTTTCCTACACCCTTCTAAAAGGAAACCAAATATTAATTAATTGCAAGTGCTAGAAGCTTCCCCCTTCCAATAATTAATGCACTCTCTAGAAACTCCTCCCTTGCAATACAATAATTAATTGTGCTTCTAGAAAATTAAATTACTAGAGGCTTCCCCCTTTCCAATAATTAATACACACTCTAGAAGCTTCTCCATTGTAATACAATAATTAATTAAATTAATTAAATATAAAGTCACCTTTTAATTTTTAATTTATTTAATGACTTTATAAGAAATTAATTTAACTACTAAAGTGGGGACATTACAAATATAGTCAACAATTTCTATTTTTTTAATAAGATATTTCTCCTTTAAAAACTGGGTTTGTGCTTGATTATCTTACATGAATTTTATTCTTTTTTATGGCTAAAGATTTATCCATACCTACTCAGTACCTGGTTTCAGTATCATGACATTCCTAATAGTCATCACTGGTTATGGAAGCTCCATGTTAAATATATTGAGCTCAATTGTTAAATGGGTGGTGGCTGAATTCAACTATGGAAGAGGGCACCTCTAATTAAATGTTTGATAAATTGGACTATCCTTGCCTTGTATGTTGTATAAGCTCATTTAAAACAAAGCTTTTGAGAGAACTTTAAGTACACTCTCTCACTATCTTTTAATTTTCCTAGCACCCATATTGATTGATTTGATGACATCATTTTTATTATTCTCAATTAGGTCAAGTTGGTGGGTGAAGTTTATGAAAGATAGTCAAAGCTTTGGTTCTTACTACGAGTGCAAGAAGCAACAGACTTCTACAATTTCATGACACTCTACTTCATGACAACAAAGGCATTAGTTTAATAATTCTTTCATATTAATTGCTGCAAATTTTATATGCTGATATGGGCAATCCATATATGATGTACTTTAAATTGAACCAAACATTCATAAAATCAATACCTTTTTATAAATAAAAAAATCTCATCATTGATTCTGATCAAGTTTGTTTTCAAGAACTGTTAAGTCACAAGAGGTCGATTATATAATGACCAAGTATTTCAAGTTTTATACTTGTAATTTCCTTCATCATGGTTGTTCATTACTTATCACTCTATTCTATATTTACTTTTTATAAAGAATTTTAATCCCTCTACTAAGCATGTTGTTCATTAATTATCACTCTATTCTATATTTACTTTTTCTAAAGATTTTTCATCTCTATATTAAGCATGCTATGGACTTTATGGTTATTGAGGCCAAACATCATAACATCACACTGACATTTACATTCACCAAAAAGGTAAATTGGGATCATATTACTAGAAAGTCTGTGAGCTCACAATATGATTTCTACCACACAAAGTGGCTTCTATATATGAGATCTCATAATTTGGTAACTACAAAAAAAATCAATTATCAACTATTTCATGTTTGATCTTATAATTTCCTTCATTTTGGTTTTTACTTTTGATCTTATAATTTCTTTCATTTTGGTTAAGAAATGTTCAATATTAATCATCAGGGTTGGCTATTGATTCATATGGAACCTCAGCAATAATACTGGAGGAACTGTTGAGGTCACTAGCCCGAGTCACATGATTTTTAGAAGGCCTGACACTTTGACGAAGCTAGCAATATCACTACTACCATGGGCAAGGTTAAATATGTTCTTTTTAGAACTTTCCTTGATTGAATACATAGTTTTGTGATTTTATATACTACATGATTTGAAATTTGAGTCATTTTACAAGGCTTTGCAACTAGATCAACGACCTTAGTACCACCTGCATTTTTAATAAATTGCTTCCCAAATCAAAACATGAGATAATTGTCTTTGAAAATTACTCCCCAATGGCCTAGAGGAGGGTCTAGAACTTTACAATCTCTAACATGGCATTGTATTGGAGGAGGATATGCACCACTTTATGCAGGAGCATAAATAACTATTTTCCAAAGTTGCTTGCATGCTCTCCATCAATTCTTCATGTATTTATTCATAATCCTTTGTATCCAATTCATTTTTCAACACTAAGCTTGACAAGTTCAAAGGATTTCAACACCAAACTGTCACTTCAAAATGAATTTGAAAGGATCAGAATAATTTAAGACCTTCCATGTTCTAAAGAAGCCTGAAAGGATCAACAACTTCCCCTCAAAAATTATAGAAACAATTTAAGTTCCTTCAAGTTGACTAGGAACATTCAATCTAATGTCTCAGACAGCTAAAACAATGCAATAAATAGTAACAAAATTTTAGTTTGAGAATGTACAAAAATTGTAGGCATGAACACACCATCACCAATGATTATGCCTCCATAGAAAATAAAAGTACTAAAATGGAGCACATGTTTGGCCAATTAACTATAGGCTTTACACAGGTCATTTCAAAATAACTAAAACTTGGAAATAAACAGTGGTCCAAAGTTAATAGAAGGTGGAAATGTTTTTATTCATTTTCTTATTCATTTTCTTAAACAAAATCACAAATACAATAGGGACTTACATATTTTATGAATAATGTTATAAAATTGGTTCTCGACTTTTCAACAACTTTATAAACTTAGGATAGTTCTATGTTAATGAATGTTTCCTATTGCTCAATACAATGAACAACTTTGCAGGGAGCACTTGCAACTTAAAATAGGTTGTTCTCAAAATTCCCTTCCTAATTTTATTTTAGTTTATGGCTCAACAATTATTTGTTCAGAAATAGTTCAAATCAATGCTTACTATTTGATTATCTAACCAAAAGGTAGGGACTCTAGCTCTAGTAGAGCCCTTGTTTAATTTGGTCACTTCTAGGATGTTTATTTCTCATTCTCCAATCTTTTTATTTTTTAATCTTTTAGATGAGTGATGTGTGTCTTCCTTTTTAATATAATGTTTATATGTTGTTTAGCCCCTTGTGATTCTTTGGGGGGTTTAGTTTAATTTAATGTTTTGTTAATTTCATTTTATCCATCAATAGTATATGAGTTAATTTAGATATTACTTTGCTTGTCAGTAATAAATTATTGAGAGTAATTTTATTTTTTGTTTATAATTATATAATTGATTATGACTTTTATTATTAATTAGTTATAAAATTAAGTTTTATATGTATTATCAATTAATTGTTGTCTCTTATATTATAGTTCATTTATCTAATTGATTATGTCTTATATATTATTGATTAACATGTTTGTAAATGAATTCTTTTGATCAAATTATTATAACAATAATATTATATATTAATTAATGTAACACTTTCTATATACATCAATTATGTGTTAATAATGTATTAATATTATAATAGTAATACATTATATCATTATACTAAAGATAGATCATATTAATTAATATCTCAGAGTTATTATCTATTAGGGTTCATTTAGTATTCCTAAGTGCAAATAGAGTTTCAATTCAGATATGAGGTGATAGAATTATAGTCATACAATTTATTACCCAAAAGTTATAAGTTCTTAACAAATGCTTATGACTTGAATCTTTCAACCCAATTCTTCACAACCACTTTGCACATTCAATTTAAATTTATTCTATTAGCATTCCTGAAATCTCCTTAGAAACAAATGCTAATAAATTATAGATTGTAAATACACTTTAAAAAAAATATAATAATCAATTTTATTTTACTAAACATAAAAAAAAATTGCTATATCCATAAAGATTATAATCAAACCAATTTAACTAAACATTAAGAAATTTAAAAAACACCTAAATATTCAAATAATTTGAATTATTTTTTTATCTCCGCTCAACCAAGCTCACCCCATGATCCCACTCAACTTTTCACAATGTAAAGCTAATCCTCGTCAAAAGATAATTCCAAACCAACAACTTACTAAAAACCAAAAGCCACTTTGAATGGTTCAGAAGTTCAACAAGAGACACAATGCGTCATAGTTCTTGCCTAACGCATAATGGTTGTAGAGGTGTAGATGAGTGAGAATCTAAACTAACATTACGAATGCATTAATTTTTGCCTAGAAATGCACTTGTGATCTGATAGGATTGCTCATATTTTGTTGTTAAATTCATGTCCTAGAAATGTGCTTGTGATTTGATAGGATGGCTCATATTTTGTTGTTAAGTTCTCATGCTATATTATTATATCTTTGGACATTTAAGCCCAAGAATAAGATGCCAAAGTTCCCAATATCGCACTAAGTACTTAATATCATACTATGATCAATACATATGCTTTAGACAAATTTGCACTTTCTACATTGACAACTTAAATTATGTGCAATGAGGAAAGATATCCATACCAATATTTGAATTATAGAACTTGAAGAAATGATGAAGCATTTGGAGTATCACATTATATGTTTAAGCATACCATGCATGCTACTAGACAACCATAAGTAGTTGGAATAACTCCCCCAACTATGTATTATTCTCGTCTTGATTATCAAATGGAACTCACACTATTTTTATTTAATCATTAGCATTGGACAAAAACTAGGATAGAGATATAGATAGAGATAAATAGCAATATACAACAATAACAACATAAACATATATGCAGAGGACAAAATGATAGATAATATAGAGGAAGAGGAAGAGAGATAAAATAGTAAGATAGAGTGATACCAACATAAGTTGTGTGTGAGAAGAAAGAATTAAATATAATTATTTTTCTTAGTAAAATAAATAGTCAAAATAAAATCATGGTTATAATAAAAAAATTAAAATATATTATATTTTAATTAATGAAACTAAGAATTTAATTTTTATATTAAAACTCACATTTCTATAAGAAAAAATGAAATGTATTGAATTATAAAAATATTTTATAAGTAAAACTAATTGTTTAATTTTAAACAATTAGAGAAGGTTTACTATTTAATGTTTTGTATTTCCAAATTTTTCATAAAATTAAGTAATTTTTAATTATGAAATAGTATCTATATAATTTAATATGTACATTTGTAGATAATAAATAGATGTAATACATATAAATTTGATGTTGATGAATAAATATGATATAATAAATAAGAAATAAAATATAACTATTTTATTTTAATACATAGTTTATAAAAACCTAATAATAATTTATATATCTTTTTTAGAATTGAATTATTTCTGTTTTGTGGTTATTTCTTTAGTATTTTTTTGATATAAAATATAATTATTAATTTAATATTAAAATATATATTTAAATTTTAAATGTATTTAAACTAAATGATAAATTGTTTAAATAAATAATAATAATAATAAATAATATAATTTGAAAATTGTAACACTGAACACTATTATAAAATATAATTAAAAAATAATATTATTTAATTTATTTTTATAAAAGTAAAATAATAGTAATAATTTAACTACTTTTAATAAAATAGCAAAGTTTTAAAAAAATTAAAAATTCAAATACAAAGATATAACATATTGAAATTATATTAAAAAAACATATTTATTAGTGTTATATATATATATATATATATATATATATATATATATATATATATATATATATATAATTTGAACTTATGCATATCAAATAGTAAAAAATAAACATCAATGTAAAACTAATAGTAAGTATATTTAAAATAAGAAATTAAAAATATTTAATAGATTGTGATAATTAATATTGATTAGACATGTTGTGTGAGGTGGAAGATAAAATAATTGAAAAAATAAAATCTTATCAACTTTCACAAATGTGGAAAAGATAAAGTTATAATTAATACATTCATTAATGCAAGATGAACTTGTTAGAAAATATTTGTACTTTTTGTTGAAAAAAATTAATTTTCTCCCCCACCAAAAATAGTATGGACAAATAGAATGGATGAAAAATGTGATTTATAAATTAATGGAAAATTAGAAAAAAATATAAACATTTGAAATCTCATATAATCTTTTAAATTTTTAGATTTGATTGGTGAGTGTTAATGACATATTTAGATTGACATGAATGCATAAATATTCCTGCCTTGGCAAGGAACTAAAAAATGAAGCCTCCTCTTTCTTTTTTCCTACTAAATATATTATCCCTCCACCTTCTCTCTGAAGCATTCATAAAACCCAGTGCAAAGAAAAGAATAGAAGTGGAATCATAAAATTCTTGCAGTAGGGATCAAAACCAATGGGGAACAAAAGCTGGAGTCACGGCAGGCTGGATCCCAATAAGCCAAGAAAGATTTGCCAACCGTACCTTGGTGTATGTATATTTCGGAAACTTACATACACCACATAAATTCGAAAATTCTGAGGCACACAAAGTAGCAAATAGTGGAATAGCGCGTGGAGGATAAAGCGGATGGATATATTTTATGGAAGAAAACCCGCGAGAAGGCCTGTAAAAGTTGGGCGGCGCTCAATTGCCAACCCTCCTGAATAAACGGCATAATATAACGATTGAGGGGTTGAATGTAATGAGTGAAGTTGGTGCCTGCAATTGAATCAGAAAATGGGGTGTGCATCTTCAAAACATCTGGAAATGGTTGCCCAAGGCGAGGGATTGAAGCGCTATACCAAGTCTCTCTCTCGCTCGCGCATCAAAAAGAAGAGTAAGAAGAATACCAACATTGATGATCAGCAGCATGATCATCATGTGGCTCTCACCTCTTCCACCTATGGCGTCTTCAATCCCCAGACTTTTGAATCCGAGGAGCAGGAACCCCCCGAGAAAGGTAAGACTTCCGATTCTTCCACGCATCAAATTTATGAAAAGTTGAAGAATTTTGAGTCAGACTCAGGCCCTGAGCCATGGAGTGAAGTTAGCAAAGCTCTAGACAATCTAAAGGAGAAGAACGTGTCTAGGGATTTGGGTATTGGTGGGAAGATCAATTCATTTGATAGCAATTCCATCACATTCCATACCCTGGAAGAACTGGATGCCAAGAATGCCAATGAGGTGGGTTTAGGTTTGGGGCAGACCCGGGGATTGGATTTGGATATGCCCAATATCAATGCCCCATTCAATCAGGATTCATTGCTGAAAAATGAAAACCCCAACGAGAAAAATGCTGCCATAAAGAATGAGTTTGATGAAGATATGAGGGGTAAAGGGCCTCCATCTGGCCGTAGGGTTGTTGAAGCCAAGGCAAACCCTCTTGACGGTTTTGAGGAGAAGTGTCCACCGGGCGGAGAGAAAGGAGTGGTGCTTTACACGACATCATTGCGAGGAATCAGAAAGACCTTTGAGGATTGCAACAAAGTAAGATCTGTGCTTGAAAGCTACGGTGTCCCTATTGATGAGAGGGATGTTTCTATGCATCTGGAGTTTCGGAATGAGCTTAAGGAGTTAATGGGGCAGCCCGTACCTGTCCCCAGATTGTTCATTAAGGGCAGATATATTGGTGGTGCTGAGGAAGTTTTGCTGTTTAATGATGATGGCAAGCTGGATGAATTTCTCACCGGACTTTCAACAGGCAATGCTTGTTGCAAGGCTTGTGATGGATGCGGGGGAATGAGGTTTGTGCCATGTTTGGAATGCAGTGGAAGCTGCAAGCTTATCAATGATGAAGGGTTGTCGGTCAGGTGTCCTCATTGCAATGAAAATGGTTTGATTCAATGCCCCATATGCTCTTGACTTGTATAGGGTATTAATCCACTTTCGAATCCTTCATGTACACATTTTTTCCCATTTTTCTAGGTTCAAACCACATTTGAAAGTAAATGGTGTTCAAGTGGTTTGAGTAAAATTAGGTAGCCCTTCTACAGAGTTTTGTATCTTTTAGTTTACATATTATCTCCTGCATTTCAATTGGTGTGTGGGTGTTTGGTCACTGTTGCTCATCTTCGGTCTAGAAGAAGAGATGGAAATATTATTCCTGTATTGATTTTGTTCAGAGTGGTTTGCTGTCCTTGAAGGAGTCTATCTTGAGAGGTATTTACGAGTTTGTTTAGCAGCTCCATCATTTTTTAGGGTATTCCGGGCTTATAGGTTTGGATGGTGAGTGCCTTCTGAAGATATGTGGCTTGCAAAGAGATAAGGCAAAGTGTAGGGATATGTCACGCGTTGCAATTCACTACTTACAGAAAGGCAAGCAAAGGCCATTTTTGCCTTCTTTACCAATGTCATTTGAAGAGGACGTCTATCATGATAAATGAATCATGTGATTTGTTTTAGGGTTAGTTCACTTTATTGTAAGCTGCGATTGTTCACTGATAAACAGAGTGTGTAATTGCACGAATTACGTATCTTATACAGTGTGATATGATTGAATTGTATTTGGTTCCATTTAATCAAAGTTTCTTATATGGGATGGTAGCAAATTTGCTGCAATGTGTCAAACATTTTGTTCTCTTATGCAATTTTTCTGATATGTTCTGCTGTCAATTTGAACTATTCATTATTCTCGCACGAATGGATTTGTCTTGATGCCATTTGGTTGCTGTGACATATCCAAAGCATTCAAATGCGAAAGTTTTGATGTATTTAATGAGAGGCCTTTCACAATTTCTGAATAACATAGCAATATTCAATACATAGCCATACATTGAATAGGGCTAGCATAAACAAATTGCCTGTTTTAAATAATCAGTGAAACCAATTGGGTAAAGATAATTCTACTTTGGATAATAATTTTGAAATGAGGAAGGCTTACAAGGCATTCATTTAAATACCCTTGTCTACTGATTTTTTGCAATATATGGAAAAGAAAAGTCATTAAAGTAGTGACTACTCATGGGTAATAGTCATGGCAGTGATTATTTCAGTATGAAAATACTGAACGTTGTGAAGAACCTTACAAAACAAAACTATCTAAAGAATACTTCAAGAGGGAAGCCCCAATAGTTTTTAGGTAGTCATGAGAAGAGGCTACAGTGTTCTGTGCTTGAGAGAGACGAGGGTCAATATCCATTTTTCTTCATTTTCTTTTCTCGATCAGCTTCTTGCAAGATCGATGTTTGAAAGGTAGAATATCGCATGTTATTTATTTTACCTATTATGGCTCATGTGCAGAGTTCCTCGGCAGTGGTTTGTATTTTTTAGTTGCTAGTTTGATGGATGCAGTGCAGATCTGCTATAAAATGCTTTGATAGGAATATGGCATGGGTATTTCCAAAACAGGGTATGATCATAGGAAGCCCCCAAAAAGTCAGAATTGGATTATTGTACGTCTCAATTATATGCTAGTTCTTTGTTGTAAAACTTTATCTTTTTCTTTTGTTCTTTTATATTCTGATCTATTCTGATGATAGACCATGTAGTATGATCTGAAATGTTGATGTAAGAAACGGTCACACAATCATAATAGATCTGACACTTGTATTGTTTGGAAGATCTGTTTGAAATCTGTAGTTCTCAACATCCTAAGGTTTTTGTGTTTGCCATATATTTGGCTAATAAATTTGCTGAGAATAGAGTTTGTTCTGGAAACCCATCATTTTGGTGCTTCTGAGAATCCAATGTGTTAGGGAAGGATGTGAAAGTGATTTGCTTGTGATGTGTTGGTTGCACGAATGGATCCATTTGAGTACCAGAGATCAAGCATCCGAAATGGAGCTCAGATTACTGTCAGTATTTATTATGTACCAAACCAAAAGACCATCTGTCTCATGCCTTCCAAAACTTAATTGTTCTTTATCATTTTACTAAATTATTTACATATGAATTGCAAATTAATTTACATTCATGTTTAGTCATTATTTAGTATAGAAGGTTATGTTGTTTGGGAATGCATAGTGCAATTGAAGTTGTTCAATGGATTAACATTTCAAATTTGTAATTTAATTTTTAATAGGTTATTCAAAAATATTTTTCAAATATGTAAAATTCATTTGTTGGAAGTCTGTAAGTTCTTATATAGTTATGTATTTTTAAAATGTAATTTTGAGATTGTTTCTATATTAAGAAAAAAATATAAGTAATATATTTTCATTAAATCATTTCAATTTGTCTTTTTGAATTCAAGCTTCATTAATTTTTTTAAGTGACAAATCAATTATAACATATAATCTTGAATAGATAATACCCACTTTTAGTAGATTAAGGTTTTTTTAATTTTTATTTTTTTTATTAAATCACTAATCTCTTTTTCTAATATCTTTTAATATTTCTTCTTATTAGTATTTGTTATTAAAAAAAATATTATTAAAAAAAAACTATTGAATTTGTTATAAAAAATATTATTTTCATTCATTAGTAAAGTCAACATGTTAATTTCTGAAATTAGAAAACCATCAAAATTATTTATCTTACATTGGTTGGCTAATGGATTCAACATCTCATATACAAGTTTGAGGAAAAAGAGTTGAGGCAATACTTGAGCATTTATAGAAGTTGTATTATACACGCACACGCACACACACACACACACACACACACACACACACACACACACACACGCGCGATTAAATTATTTAAATTTATTTGAATTCAAAATATTGAATATTCTAAAATTAAAGATATTTATTTTATTATTATATAACTCAGAGTGAGTAATAAATATTTTGTTTAAATTTAAAGCAAAATAAACAATATAGAAAAATTAGATTATACAATTCTTAACTTTTTAATATGCTATGAAAATTACAAAGCTATTTTTTTTACATATGCTAAATATACAAATATTTACACTCTTTTAACAAAGTCAGAGTTTTCCAAGCCTTTTAGTTTTATCTTCTTACAAGAAGATCAAATTTATTTAATGTTTTAAGATAATACAATATAGATAAAGTGATTCAATAATTTTTAAAGTAAATATTAAATATTTCCCATTGGCTAGTTAAAATTTAATATTTATTTTTTAATTGATATAACTCAAGTTAAAAGTTTTCTCCATTTTAAATTTATCTATTTATTGAAGAGTAACACATAAAATACCAATGAAAGTTGTTGGTAAACAAATTTGTCACCATAAAAATGGCCCAACAGAGCGTATGTGGCAAACTGTTCACAAAAGTTGGATAGGCCCTTGGTATGCGGCCTTCCTCTGCGTATAGAGGGGCAACTCCCTTGTATGATATAATTTTGAAGTTTTTAAATAAAAATGAAATCAAATGTTAAAAGATGAGAACACTCATGATGACAAATGCACCACACAACTTCACAACTTCCTTGAATTAACATAAACTAGCTAATTACAACAATCAAGATCTACACTTGAAGGCTACTATTAGCACAATGCTGATTTGATAATTCATGAACATTCACACAATACCATGAAAACACTCATTACAAAGAAATGATCAACATCTCAACTTTCAGATATGTACAAAGAGAACTCAAAATGTGTTTCCTTTTTATTTCTTTGCACCAAGAACATAAAAGAAATTTATGATCACAAGAACAAAATTTGTACACACTTTCCAAAAATTGTCTTGCTACCAAGACTTTAAGATAGTGTCCCCTTATTTCCAAATCCAAAAAGTCCCTTTTTACAAAGCTAAGATGATTTCTTATATGGGCATCAAGGTTAAGAACTACTCCTTCGTGGTTAATAACTACTTCCCAAATACATGATTTGGGTGAGGTTAATTAACCTCTACAATATTAACCCAAAATGACTAAAGTCGCTGATTACATAGGTAGAAGATTAAAACCATTACATCACATGAAGGATAAGGCATTTTAGAGAGCCTTGTTATGGCTTCAAAATCTATGGGGATAGGAATGAAGGTACAAGCCATTGCACATTTTCTCCAAGACATCAAACCCCATTATTGAATGCCTCGAAGCTTTTCATCTGATCATGGAACACTAATGATCATATGTTTGGAAGGGTTGGCTTTCAAAATGTTCTCCATCCATGTGAATTACGTGGCCGATTCTAGGAAGACATTGTCAATTTTCCAAAATAATGAGCTTGAGCTTCATCTCTGCCACAAATATTCAAGAGACACTTTGTCAAATAGTTTGAGTGCATGGCCTTGAGCTCAATCAAATGCATTGTGTGAATGAACTTGCAAGCTCTCTAGAGTCGATTGATATTGTCGCCTACGTGCACTCATATCTCCATGTTCATCTTTGTAAGCATGCCCATGCTTTTCTTTAAGGTGATATCCCCAAATGATATTAAAACAAAAATGTACAATTTTAATTTCCACTTGAATTATTGGTTGGAGGGTGAAGAGAAAATAATGAAACAGATGACTATAGTTTTCAATTTCTTCACATTGACTATATTGATCTCCTCTACTTGCACGCTGGAATACTTGGATGGATGATGAGCTTGTCTATGATGATCGAGATAATCAATTTTGCAGTTTGAATCTCGAGTATTATGTCAAATGGTTATCGTGCATCATCTCTACTATGCCAACGTTCAAAGAAAAGTTTCAAACACACTAAAAAACCAAGCGTAGTGCAAATATGAGTGGTCAACTAGCAAAGACCATTCAATGTACTATGGCTGGGAAGATGAAGGATGGTTGGTCTGACATTCCATGTGCTTTTTCTATGATCTTGTGCTAATTCGCTTGTCATTTTACTGTGGGCTATGAGAATGGAAGTGATGGGCAACACTTCTATCTTGCTTGAACATTCTGTCACACAATCTTTGTTAATAGCTTATGCCTCTACAGTTTCCATGCGTTGAAGCTTTGTTGGATTATCTCCAATTGAATAGTTAGCAATAGCATTAGCCAGTGATTCATCTTTTCAATTCTCTTCTTTTACTAACTTGATTAGAGAGGTTAATTAACCACCTTCAAAATACATATTTTGGAGCTTAACCTTAACCTTTGAGACAAAAAAGTTAAGGTTAATGATGGGGGAGAGAATACATGTTTTGACCCCCAAACCTTAACCTCTTTTTAGAAGGTTAATTTTGCAAACTTATCTTAACCTTTTGATGGAGAGGTTAATGGTTAAGCTTTCAAAGTGAAACACGTGTTTTGACATTTAATGTTACCCTTTTTAGAGATTAATGGTTAATGATGCAATTGAAAATACGTATTTTGGTCCATTCCATTAACCTATGAGAACTTTTGACTCAAGGACTAGATTTTAAAATTTTGAAGTGTTGGACGGAGCTGGTGATTAGCCAGAGGATTTGAAGGGTGAAATTTCTCAAAAACTCTAAGGGAAAGCAAGCATTTTAATGCTTAAAATGAGGCTTATTTTGAAAAAAACCATAGCTCAGGAAAGGCAAGGATTGAGGCAATTTGATATTTGGGCAACAAAAGTACAACATTTTGTTTTGCATGAGAGAAGATAGACTCCAAGAAGATGAATGCGCACTAACTCTATTGTTATATCATTTTATGTTAATTTGAGTGGGACATTTTTAATAATTTCTCAATTTAAACAAATAATTTTTTAAAAAATTTATTTGGATAGGTAAGAGGCCAAAGCCAAGAATCGTTGGTATTATTATGTGTTGTTATTAATTATTATTATTATGCATTAATCTTGAATAGATTTGAACCCAAGACCTCCCACATAGGAGGCTCACAATTTACCAGTGTGTTGTATGCTCTTGCCTCAATTTAAACAAAGATTAATTTTATATATAATTTGGAATACAATTTTTTTTTTGGTCAAAAAATTGTGTCAGCCCTTGCCATTAATAATTTTCTGACTATTTTTAACTCTTGTATATAATTCTTATATTTATAAATTAATTTATCTATACTTTGAACTCTTATTTTTTTTCCATTTCTTTAAAAAATTAATTAGTTGTTATCTCTACTTTTAACTCATGTTTTTCTTTCTTTTTATTTAATTTTAATTTAAAAAATCGATTGAAGTTTTAGTTTTTAAATTATTTTAATTAGTTTAGTTTTTTTTACTTCAAATATTAATCTTTAGTTGAGCTAATAGGATATATGTGGGAGGAGTTCCTATTTTTTAAACTATATTTTTAAATATTTCTCATATTAATTTCTAAAAAAAATTAAAAATAATTATTTTACTCATATATTTAAGCCAATAAACTTTAAATTAGTTTAGTTTTTAGTTTTTATATTAAATTTTTAGTTTGTAAATTATTTAAATTTATTTTTTAAATTAGTATAGTTTTCATTTAAATATTGCTTTTTAGTTTAGCCAATATGATATGATATTTGTGGGAGTTGTTATTTTTAAATATATATATATTTTAAAATATTTCTCATTTTAATTTTTCATTAAAAAAATAACGGAGTTTTTTTAAATGATTTTTTTAAATATATTTAAGTTGGTAGATTTTAAATTAGTTATCTTTTTATTTTTAAAAACAATTTTATTCATATATTTAAGCTAATAGACTTTAAATTAATAAGTAGAAGATATTTTTCCACAAGTTAAATTGTGATATTGTTACTAGGGTATAACTATGTAGTTTTTGAGTCAAACTCATTGACTCATGGTCAATGAGTAATGATTTACAAGACTCCATCTCTCATGATAATAAATAGAACACTTAGCAATCATTAGATCTAGGTGATGCACAAAGGTGAAGCATTAGGACTTCCCTTAGTTTAGTTTTTAGTTTTTATTTTTTATAATTATTTCAATTTATATATTTTGCTCCACTTTTTTTTTTTTTGAAAAGTAGGGGTAAAAACTTTATTGAAAATTAGAACAACTAAATACAAAATAGCAAAGGGCCAAAGCCCCAATAACCACCAAAGACCACAAAAAAGGAAAGAACTAGATCATCACTCCCCAATACCACTTACATCTTCTGCAAGAGTCCTCTCTAGTTCCTAACATAACTCGTAGGGCATCTACTCCCACTCATTAATCTTTCGCCCATCTATATTTTTTGATGCCCATTTTGCCAAACAATTAGCCACCCTATTCCATTCCCTTGGAATATGGGCATAAGACACTGAATCTATCAAAGAGCTAACTTGTAATATTTGTTGCACTATCATAGGCAGCTACCAGCTAACATAAAAAATCTTCCTCTCAAGGCGCAGATTGACCAGGACTTGAGAGTCAACCTCACAAATCACCTTACACCACCCTAGAGCATAAGCCTACTTCAAAGCATATAGGATAGCCAAGCCTTCCATCCTATTAACAGTCTACATCCCTTTATTAGCCAAGAAAATAAAAACCACTAATCCAAAAGAATCCCTACCAATCCCACCAATCCTAGCCAAACCTGGATTACCCCTGGAAGAACCATCCATATTTATTTTCAAAAAACCAACAGGAGGGGGCAGCCATCTCCCCATCCTTTGAACTTTTTGCTTCACATGTCTACCTCTCCTAATACAAGCTAAGGCCGGAGATATCCCTTGTATACCAAACCTATCAACCATCTCAGCATCACCTTTCTCAAGTGACAACACAATCTCACTCTTATCTTCGACAATTTCTTGGATCATTCTGACAATTCTAATCCAAACCTATTGAATCCACAATTTTTTGCCTTAAAAGATTCTTTGATTCCTTTCCAACCATACTTGCCATAGTAGAAAGATAGGTCCAGCATACCAAACATCCTGCAAGAAGGGAGTTGAGGAGGGGGCCTTCCCAATCTCATCCAAAACTCTGCCAGGGAGGAGGCATGAATGCACGGGCATTTCCAAACATCCCACTAGAAATTCTAGAGTTGTAGGGTGAAGGAGCAGCAGAAGAATAAGTGTGGAGAGTCTTCCTCCTCACCACTATAGAGTGTTAACACACATCAAAGGGCCAAAAAAGCTCCTCTTCCAAATATTGTCCCAAGTCAAACATCTATTCTAGACCAAAGTTCAAATAAAGCAATTACACTTTGGCCAAGAGAACTTATTCCAGACTTTCTTCCACTAGTGAACCCCTCCCTGCAAATTGCTGGGAGAGCAACTCTTGATACCCAGAAGGAACAATGTAAGCACCCTTGGGATTAAGGGACCATGCCAACACCTCACTATCCATAAGGGTGCTATAGTTATGACAAGAAAGAATTTAATGAAGCTTAGCGCACTCCACCTCCAAACCAAAAATAGGCCATTCCTCTGGGTTCTTCCATCTTGCTTCCACCAACTGCCCCTGAAGGGAAAAGGACTTAAAGTCACACATCCTTGTCCATCCAGCTTCACAAAACCTCTGGGACAATATACACAAATGGGGATATTGGACAACCATTGGAGGGTAGCCATCCCAAGAATCATGCCAGAAATGTGCCTCTATCCCACTCTTGTAGATCCAGAATAGGCCACCCTTAATGAGCACAACCTCTTTCTTGATAGTAGTCTAAATCATCGAGCCTTTTCTTGTCAAGCTATACTGAGGGATATCTTTCTGGGGGAATCCTAGAAAAGTACTTATGGGACAAAGTTATAGCCTACACCTAGTCCTATTCCACACACCATCGCCAATACAATTTAGCTACTAGAGCAGTACCAAATAGCAATGGTTGCCGTAATCCAAGACCACCAAACTGTTTTGGGCTACAAACAACCTTTCATTTAATAAGGCTCCACTTAGTTGATGATAAATTACCAGCCCATAAAAATTGTCTTGCTAAGGAATCAAGGCCCTTAATGAAGCTCATTGGCACCACCTAAATCATACACCTATAGAGAGGAAGAGCCTACACCATAGATTGAAGTAGCTAGACCCGACTAGCAAAGGATAGCTAGTAATGGGTCCAATGATTAACTTTGACACTGAGCTTATCCAGAATAACCTGCCAAGAATCCCTAGATTGCTTGCCAGCTGAGATAGGGATCCCAAGGTATAGCAATGGAAGACTCCCAATTTGGAATTTGAGAATATGAGGAACTCTTCATTGAATGGAAGGTGGAGTGTTGAAGAAAAAAATGGAAGACTTGCCCTCATTAATTAACTAGCCTAAAGCAGCAAGATAAACATCCAACACCTTGCACATATTAGAAGCCTCCCTATTGGTAGTGTTGGTGTAAACAAGTATTTATTTATTACCCTTACTTAAGTTTACTTAGGTTTATGAATTATTTAATTATTTTGCATTATTTTATTATTTATTTAGGTGAGACACTTAGGAGTTTGTGTACTCTCATTGATGTACGAAACTCTAATTATGCACATGGTGTCTACAACACAAGAGTTTGCATTATTCACCGAGTTGTCATATTGACAACATTGTTATCCGCACTCCTCATTTAACACATGTTGTCTACACCACTGATTTGCGTGCTACACCATTGTAGGCTTATCCTCACATCATCGCACTTAATTCTGTGCTTAATGGAGGATAACCCATATCTGGTGGACATGTGCCTAGTTGTATGAGTTATCATAGTGCTGACTTCTATGTATTCTAGAAGTTCTCTTAAGGCCTTTATATACAGGCACTCATAGTGTACTCTGAAGCCAACATATTGAATGAATATCATCATTTTGATCATACTCTCTCTATTTTGGTCTACTGTGCGCTTGTGTTTGAGTTCCTTGGTCTTGGGTCAATTCTCGCCTAAGCCAAATTCTTACATGGTATTAGAGCCAAGGGAGATTCTCTACACATAACTGTTCGAGACCATTCATGCTTCAACACCTTGACACAAATCTAGAGCATCCACAAAAATCGTGAGCATCTAGAGCCAGATATGACCTCGCCATTGCATTTAGAGTGTTGATTTGGTGAAGATCAACTATAAATTTTCCTATGTTGGGTGGAAGTTGATTGTGAGGCCAATTTTTTTTGCAAATCGAAACTCGGAGGCCCCAATTTGTAGTTCAGGTATGATCATTTTATTGATATGATTATTTGTGTTTCAGATCTATAATTATTTTATTTCTCTGTATTTTTTGAATTTGGTATTTTTGGATTTATTACATAGGTAGAGAATTTTTTTTTGCCGAACCGGGTAGTGACACCCCGGCTTGGCTCTCTATTTTGGTGGAGGAATATTCTATTATTTTTGCAAGCTTATTATTATTAATCTGTGGGCAACATTTCTTGTCAGGTTGTACACCTCTGTGAAATTTGGCATATCACCCCTTCATTGGTTAGGGATCCAACTTTTCGGCCAACACCTTTCATCGGCAGGCTATTCAATTTACACCCACAATGTATTGGTTTTATCTACCTCGAAGGCCCTAAACCCCACGCATGTGGGACTATTGCCAAGGTTCCGACCACTGTCATTTTTTGCATTTCGGCAACCTTTAAATAAATTCTAGCAGCACAACACTTTCCATCCAGTGAAGACAATCCGATGTCAAAAAAATATAAAAATGGTTGCATCACAATGGCCCACATAGCAACCAACTATAGCAGAACATGCATCCACATGGAATCTCAATCAAAAGACATGTTGACATCCTCCACAGTCTTGTACATGCAGGTACCAATAGTTGTCAAACACGTGGCGTAAATTGATTCGCCACTACAGTGACACGTCATTCTCTCCCTAGTCAACGAATTTGCTTATGTGGAAGAACACAATAGGAATCCATACATGGAGTCAGTGGGCACGTGGACAATCTATACAATTCTGTACAATGTTGATGTCATGCTGACATCATCATAGGCCAAGGGGATGCTGACATCATCATTTTGCTACATTAAAATTGATAGCCATCTAACCGTCATTCTAGGGAAAAATACAACTACTGTGATGGCTATATGACCATCAAATTTAACCCCTTCATTTGTTGATGCAACCCCTCTCTAGATTGATTTTGGTTTTTGTAGTCTGACTTCAGGAGGCCATAACTCGGACATTTGGACTCCAAATAAAGTGCAATTTTTTTTTGAAATTTGGTAGAATTTCCTAAACTTTTTAGTGGTGTAGTTATTTTTTGGTTTTGATGCATGGATTTGTTAGAATTTGTATTTTTTGGCGATTGTACTTGCATAATCCTACATTTTGCAACTTCAAACGCTCCGTACAGGCACATCTAATGTCAAAAATAGGTTCTGATTTTTTTGAAAGTGTGTTATTTTTCATCTACTTTCTAGATCTACTATTAGATTGTAGGGTTGTCTGGACAAAAGTGTCACTTTCAGAAATAGGGCCTTTCTTTTCTTTGTAATTCTTTAAAATTGTAGCACATTCTAAAGTTCCATATTTGTAATCCATTAAGAGGTTGTAACAAGAAAAATCAAAAGTCCACAAAGGCCAAAATTGGCAAGTGGCCCATTGTAATCACACTACTGATAAAGTGCCCAAAGCATCTATTTTGGGGGGGTTTCTTGATTTAGTGAAAAGGGGGGGGGGGGGGGGGGTTCTTTTTTTTTTTTTTTGCATTTTTCTTTCATTTTCTGCATTATGGGAAACTTTAAGTTTCCTAAATTAACTCCTCATAACTATACTACATGATCAATCAAAATGTGGTATCACTTAATGCATAATGGAGTTTCACAATATGTAGATGGTACTCTTCCTAAACCAACAACTGATAAAGTATGAACATGTGATATTTCAGCTTGGGTAACAATGGATAGGAAATCCCTAGGTGATATATGTTTGGGGGTTGATGATAAGATCATGTATTAGATTAAAAAGTGTTCTACATCAAAAGAAGCTTGGGATACCCTTGAATGCATTTATGGTAAAGTGTTTGAAGATGATGTTTTCAAAATTGAAGATGAGCTTGTCTCCTTAGATACTAAGTCATATGATTCCATACAAGATTTCATCATCAAGGTGAATGAACTAAGGACAAAGCTTACTGATTGTCAGAGTTCTATCAAAGATGATAGACTAATCTATCTCATAAATAACAAGCTGCCATCAGAGTATTCCACATTTGTATCTTCTTTTAACACCTCAAAGACTACCCTAGGGTCTACCTATAAGAAAGTTACTTTTGATGAATATACTAAACTATTGGATGATGAAGAAAAGAAGTTGATATCAATGAGGATTCTCAAATCACCTTAGTCTAAAGCATTGGTGGCCAATGAGGGTTCTCAACATTCAACTGGACAATCTTCAAATAAAGGAAAGGGTAAGAAGAAATGGAAGAACAAATCTAAGGATGCAAAAAAGACAACACCACAATCTAATCAACAAGGTAAGTCCTCAAATTCCAACAAGAAGGGGGGCAACAATAAGGAGAAGAAGAAGTGTGCTTATTGCAAGAAATTAGGTCATGAAGAACATGAGTGTTATCTCAAGAGGATTGATGAGTTGACCAACGTCATGAAGAAATATAATGTTCCAATGCCTAATGCTTATAAGGATAAAGGGTCTTCTTCAGATTCAAAGGGCAAAGGGCAAGAACTCATGGAAAATTTGAACTCTTCAAAGGAATGGATATTTGACTCAGGTGCCTCATATCACATGGGTTCTTCAAAGGAGGTTTTTTCTTCAATGAAGTAGTCCAAGGTACCGCACATCTTTGTGGGAAATGATAGCAAAATGGAAGTTAAAGGAAAAGGAAACGTGGAAATGGAAAATGGAGAGTTTCAAAATGTTCTCTATGTTCCAAATCTAAGTTCAAATCTCCTATCAATCTACCAAATCACTCACCTTGGAGATGGACATAGAGTTGAGTTCCTTCAAGACTTAGTAAAGGTGCACAATCTTAAAGATGATTCCTTGGTTGCAGTGGAGAAAGTGAATCATAACAAGAGGTTGTACTCTTTCTCTCATTATGTTCCCAAGTCTCCTTCAAAGGCCTTGTTAACATAATCAAATTAAAACATGCAATTATGGCATGAGCGACATGGTCATCTTGACTACCGCTACCTTTAGCAACTTTGCACATACCAAATGGTCAAAGGTCTACCTCAAATCAACTTTTCTAAGGGTGAATGTTTAATAGATTCAATGGATATGCATCCAGAGGGGAAGTTACAGAAAGGGAAGTCTTCAAGAGGACTAGGTGTTGTACATATGGTTCACATGGTATTAGTAGATCCTTTTGCAGTCAGCCAGGGTCGCTACATATTGAATTTCGTTGATGAATTTTCAAGATTCACTTTGGTCTACTTGTAGGGCCCATTTTCCATTTCACCAAGATTTAACGTGGTTCACCCAATCCCTGGGCTACGTCCACTAAACAGCAAGTCCGATCTTATTACAATCCAGTGATTACAACCTGATTACAATCCGTAATCCCTTACAGCTCAATACCGCCGCAAGAACCAATTTCGTATCACAACATTATATCAAATACCCAACCCTAAGCCCTTTTTATACAAGTATTAAACCGCTTTAGGGTTATAACATGTCGGCCATAATATGTCGGCTACCATGTCGGCTACTTCCCAAAATTTTTTTTTGGGGCGATGCCTCAGACCCCACTATTTATGAAGTATGTACAGTACTTTCCTGATCAGTCACCACAATCTAACAATAATTGTGGAGCCCATTTGCCGTTGCACCAAAAGCCATGACTGTTAGTGAACATGGAACACCACATAATTAACCACCTGTGGGTAGGGAAGCGCGTCGCATCACCCAACAATCTCCCCCTCGACGCGCATACCAGGTGCTTACGCGGGTCGGGAAGGCACCAGGGAGATTTGAACCCATGACCAAGCCAAAACCAGGCTCTGATACCAATTGTGGGGCCCATTTTCTGTTGTACCAAAAGCCATGACTGTTAGTGAATATGGAACACCACATAATTAACCACCTGTGGGCAGGGGAGCGCGTTGCATCACCCAACACTACTTTCTTCATAACAAGAATGAAGTGTTGGATAAGTTTCTAGACTTCAAGACTCATGTAGAATAGAAATCCAAAAAGGCCATCAAAGTTCTCCAAATGGACAATGGAAGCAGTATGTGAATAGAAGACTTAAGGACTTTTGCAGACTCGAGGGAATTGATCTTTAGACTCTACCAACATTCAGTCCGCATAAGACAGATGTTGCAACTTTGAGGATCTGAACTCTTAAGTCTATGGAAAGTTGCATGATCCATGCCAAGTCTCTAGATCCATCATTAGATGTTGAAGCAATTTCTAGTGCCACTCACATTCTTAATTGATCTCCTCATCCAGCCTTAGATGGAAAGACTCATTTTGAGGCATGGTGCAGTAGAAAACCAATTGTGACACACTTAGGAGTCTTTGGTTGTCCTACATGGGCAAAGATATCTTCTAGGGGATACAAGGAATAGTCACCTCGACCTTGTACTTTCATTGGTTATGAAGACAGTGTGAAGGCATATAGACTTTTAGATCCTGAGACACATCAAATATTTGTGGAGAAGGATGTATACTTTGAGGAAAGTTCACCAAGCTTGTCCTCCCATCCACTTTGCACATCATACTGTGTGGAAACTAATAGTGACACCGACAATAGTTCTTCAATAGATTCAGATATGTGGGGTTCTATCGATAGTTGTAGCGAGAGGTCACTACATTAGTTCAGTCCACATGCATACATCGCCACAGTGATAGGCCCAAAACAATAGGGTACATCCAGTCTTCTAGGTATAGTTCTAGTGATAGATTTGGAGGACAATATTGATGATTTGCCTCTTCTTCTTGATGCAGAAGTACCTTCTTCAATTGTCTTGAGGGCTTCATTCGACTCTCTTGTTCATTCTCTACATGATTGACCATTATAGGTTGAAGTGATTGTGGATACTTATGATCAGCAGTTGCAGCAAGGTTCTTCATTAGTTGCAAAGACAGATAGTTCTTTGAGATAGGTTCTTTAGCCAGTTGAGCAAGTTTCAAAGACATCACTTATTCATGGGATTCTTTCCATGCACAGTGTAAGCATCTTATTTCTACCTTTGGCATTGTTTCTTCCTAAGGGGAGGAACACCATTTTGCAGTCTTGGATCAACTTCTTCATTGGAGCAGTCATTGCTCGACATTCTTCCTTAGGGGGGAGGGGGGAACCTATCCTATCTCTCTTCCTCTTCTCATCATTCTCTTATGTATATATTGGATGTATGTCATAATGGGGGGGTCTTGATTACTCCATCCATCCATGCATCCCTATTTATCTCTCTTTTTGGGGGAGGGTTTTTCCCATGAGGTTTTCCCTCTTTCTCCGCTTTATGAGAGATTGTTTCTTCATTATGTACATGGGTACCTAACATGGCCTAGTAGCCAGGACCCATTCTGCATTGTATCCTAGATTTCATAAACTTAAAGGCATTCCCCTAAGTTGCACTTAAGGGAGGGTGTTGGTGTAAATAAGTATTTACTTATTACACTTACTTAAGTTTACTTAGGTTAATGCATTATTTAATAATTTTGCATTATTTTATTATTTATTTAGGTGAGACACTTAGGAGTTTTTGTACTCTCATTGATGTATGAAACTTTAATTATGCACATGGTGTCTACAACATAGGAGTTTGCATTATTCAGTGAGTTGTCATATTGACAACATAGTTACTTGCACTCCTCATTTAACACATGTTGTCTACACCACTGATTTGTGTGCTACACCATTGTAGGCTTATCCTCACATCATCACACTTAATTTTGTGCTTAATGGAGGATAAGCCATATCTGGTGGACATGTGCTTGGTTGTATGACTTATCATAGTGTTGACTTCTATACATTCTAGAAGGTCTCCTAAGGCCTTTATATATAGGCACTCGTAGTGTACTCTGAAGCCAACATATTGAATGAATATGATCATTTTGATCATACTCTCTCTATTTTGGTCTATTGTGTGCTTCTGTTTGAGTTCCTTGGTCTTGGGTAAATTCTGGCCTAAGCCAAATTCTTATAGGTAGCCATGCCCATCAAAGTCGTATCATCCAAAAAATATAGGTGAGATTATAGAGGAAGGTCCCTTCCGCATTGCCAACCCTAAATGAAGCCCCCTTCAACATTACTTTTTATCAACCATCCCAAACCTTCCACCAAAAGAAGAAATGGGTAAGGAGAGAGAGGGTCGCCTTGCCACAAACCTTGAGAGGCCCCAAAGAGATTAGAATTCTCCCCATTAATCAAAACTGAGAAAGAAGTCAAATTCACACAACTCATAACCCAATGAATCCATTCCTCCGCAAAACCAAAGGCACCCAAAACCTTCTAGAGGAAGGACCAACGAACCCTGTCATAAAGCCTTGGCCATGTCCAGCTTGATGAACATAGCCTTGTCTTTGGAATTGGTCATGGAATGAATAGTCTTAGTAGCCACAACCACCCCATCTAAAATTTGGTGGCCCGCCACAAAACCACGTTGTTCTTCAGAGATTAGCAACATAAGCCACTTTTTTAACCTATCAACAATCAACTTAGATATAATTTTATAAGTTACATTGCAAAGAGAAATAGGATGAAATTGACTTAACCGATCAACCCCCTCCCCCTTAGGGATGAGAGCAAGGAAGATAGAGTTCAAGGCCTAGAGCATTTGCTTATTCTTCTAGGATTCTTGAACAATTGCCAATAAATCTAATTTGATAATGTCCCAAAATTCCTGGAAGAACTCAATTGGGAAGCCATCTGGACCATGAGGCTTTCCTTTTTTCATCTAGAAAGCAATCTTCTCTAACTCCTCCAAAGATATGGCACTCATAAGATACTCTTTCATTTCCAAAAAAACCAGAGAAGGAATACAGGAGAAGACCTAAGCCTCTGCAATCGAGTCCCCCTGCGATTCCTCCCTAAACAAAGAAGCAAAATATTGCATAGCTTCATTTGAGATATCTTGAGTAGAAGAGAGAACCTCCCCCCTATCAGTCACCAAAGTTGATATAGAATTACCATGTTGTCTGGCCTTCACCAAATTGAAGAAGAAGGCAATATTCTTATCTCCCTCTTGAAGCCACTCAATCAAAACTTTTTGTTTCCAAAAGATTTCCTCTCTTAGCTCCCATTCCTCCAAGGTTTTTAAAGCCCTAACTTCCTCCTACAACAAATACTTAGACACCTCGTCCTTCCTAATCAACCTGGTAATATCATTCAACTCTGCTTGAGCCTCATTTTTCACATGGTAAATGTCAGAACTGGAAGACCACAATTTGCCCACCCAAAAACAAGGAACCATGAAGTGATCTAATCGTTTAGCAATGCACCTGTCACCCACCCTTCTATTTTTCCAAGTGAATTTCCCATTGCTACACATGATACCCACAAGATTGAGTGCCAATATATTATCCCGAAATAAGATAGAAGAGGGCTCAAGTCTTGCATTACCTCCCCATTTTTTAGTTAAATCAAGAATAGCATTAAAGTCTCTAGCAATAATCCATGGTAAGTAAGGAAATAAGCTATGAACCAAATGAATATTATTCCATACAAGAAGTTCACCTTAGAACTCAACCAGAGCATAGACATTGGAAAAAAAACATATTCTACCGATTCAGGGCACAAAGAAACCATGGATAAGGATGACTTAAAGAAAATCCATGACATAGATTGGATCTTTTTTGGGTTCCAGAGACATGCCACATCCCCCGAAGATCCTTGAGCTCCAATGCACTAACATTGACCATTCCTCCACAATTTAGTTGCTATACTTATCATACATTCCAGAGAAACCTTAGTCTCTTGAAGAAAAAGAACATCAGGAGAATGACTTCTAACTAATTCCTGAACAACTTTTGTCTAGGGTTGCTGTTCAAGCCCCTTACATCCGAAGAAATGATGATCATTTCGAAGGAGTCAAAAAGTGGGAATCCAAGGTCTTAATAGATCTTGACTCCACAAAAGTCTCCCCTATCATCTTAATCTTCTCCAAATCCTTCTTTCGTCCAATTTTAACACTTTTCTCTAAAACCCCCTTCTTGCCATCCTTTTGAAGAATGCCCAGATGAGGAGGAGATTTACCTTGCTTATCCATATCCAAAATCATAGTCTGTGCAGGAAGAGCAATGCACTCTACTCCCTGTCCTAAATCAATATTTGGCCCTAATATCATCTAAGCCCCTATCTACCCATCTATGACCATAGGCATGGTAGATTCCACATGAGAAGAGGTATTCTCCAGTCCAGAATTTGCCACAAATTGATCTACACTGATTAATCTAGGATTAACTTCTTGCTAACCCAATTCATCCAAGACCTCAAACCTGTTAAAAGTATCCTCATCTTGTCTCTCCATAGAGTCCTCTTCTAACCTCTATTTCAATTTTGAGCCTTAACCTGAACAAAACCCTTAGCATCCTTGCCCCCACCAACAACAAGCTTCTTCCCTTTATTAGCACCAAGAGTGTTAAGAGGAGGAGGCAGAGGCTATTGCTCCACTGACTTGGCCTTCAGGAATCTTCACAACAAGTGGCCATATTCATAACAAAGGTGGCTTAGGAAAGCAAGGGTCTCATAATCTAGTTGTTGCACCCATGAATGTGAGCCCACACACATTTCCACCACATCTGGAAATGGTCTACTCAAATCAAGTTCCACACAAATTCGAGCAAAAGTCATTACTTTCTTGTCCCAAGGTTTGTGTTGAAGACTCCATTGGCTTTCCAAGGATCGATGCAAGCATATGAAGAACATCCTCATGACAATATTCTGTTGGAAATATGGGTAACGAAACCCACACTGGAACATGATTTGGAAGATCCTTAGAAGGATTAAATCTTGCATGCCATGGCTTGATGAATAGCCCAGCCTGGTTGTAAAAATAGGGCCCACCCTAAAAAACCCTATTGCGATCAACTAGGCAAATAAATGTAACCATGAAAAAGTTATTTGCAAGCAACATGACCTCCATTTTGCCTCTAGTTCCCGAACTCTCTAAGCCCAATTGTCTAGAAATTGAAGAGAAACTCTTAATCCCAAGAGTTTCCAATACAACAAGTTCTTAGTATATTATTCAACATCCTCAACAATCATTTCAAAAGGGATTACCAATTTGGGCCTTTCTTTGTAGCACTTGAGGTAGCCATTAATCTTCACGATTCGAGATCCCCCAAGTGAGCTCGAATCTGTAGCACATATAATCTGAGAAAAGAGGGCATTTTCAAAAACCATCACCTCTTGTCCCAGTGGATTCAAGCCCATTACAACATGAAAGTCTATGTCAGGTGCAACCCTAGAAGGCTCACCCATAGCCATAGCCACGCACTGCCCTAAATAATCCACAACAAGGGGATCTATCTAGGCACCTCCGCAAGGTCGAGCAACCTAAATGTAGAATGATGTCCAATAAAAAAGGTAGACAATGCCTTCATCGACGAATGTCATAGCTCCCCACCCCCACATAACTGAACATCCACCCACTTCCTTTACACGCACAGAAAAAGCAAAGACAAGCTAGGGCACGACTACCCTAGCTTGATGTCAAATTGTAGAAACTCGCCATCCTAAAGCCTCTAATTTCATTTTTGCTCCACTTTATACATGTTATTTTTTGTCATATTATTTTTTTATTAATTTTACATAATAAATTTTAATGGGAATATTTTTTAGATGATAAGTTATTAGTATATGATAAATTAAATAAATAAATATTATTTATTTGATTTATTACAAAATTAAATTTTATTTTACTTAAAGTAAACACTTATCGACTCATCGTTGCAAGCACAAAAGCTTACGACTGCTTGTAATAGTAAAATGATAAATTGGGAGTTATTTTGAATTATAAATACTTTAAATTTAAAATATTAATTTTCAAATATTTTTATTCATATATACTTTTTTGAAAATAATAATTTTTGGTAATCTAGTCAATAGGCTATTACTCGAGCAAAGCCTAGTCTGATTGTCATGCCATCTTGTTGAATGGTCTGATAGAGGAGCTTTTGTTAAATGTCACTGAGTTGCTTCCATGAAAGGCAGTGGAGCAATCTATGTACTCTATGACATGGAGATGTTCGTCATTTTGTTGTTCGAAAATAGAGTTTGGGGAAATATGACTAGCTAGCCGCCTCTAGGAAAATATGGCCAACAAGTTTAGGGTGATAATGGACAACCTGCTGCGTCCAGTTGTGTAGATGCTAACAAAGATTTTTACCAATGTTCACTACAATATATTCTGGACTTCAACATTTACAATAGCTATCTATAAAGCTTTATATAGGAGAAGTTGAAATCCAATCTGCACATGTGAATGACAGTAAACCATGTGCCCCATGTTAGTCATTTCTATTAATTATTGAGCAAATTGGCTATGACAAAGATTGTATGCAAGACAAAACAAAGTCAAACCTTTTTTTTTTTTTTTTTGGAGATTCACAAAAATGTAGTGATTTTTTCTCAATTCTGTTGTTGTTTTCAACTACAAACTATGCAAATCATGAAGATCAAATGCTGAAATTTTCCATGATGTTTTCATTTTTTTGAAACTACATCCATATTAAATTTCTATTTATATTTTGAAAATTAAATGAAAGGACTATAACAATCAGTGTAGTAAAAAATTTGTAGAATATATGAGTTTTTTTAAAAAAATTGTTTGATGCAAAATCTAAAACAATTATGTGTTGGGAAGTTGCTTAAGGATTTACATTAAATTCATATTCTATTAAAAGAAAAGGTTATGGATTCAAAATGTATTCTAGTTGCCAATTTATACTTCGACTTTAGTTAAGGTTGATTCAATAGGATATAAATAAGTAAATACAATTAATTTAGAATATAACTGCAAATGTTGAATTGGTGTATATATTTTTGTAATTAAATAAGAATGATGATGATGAAATTAAGTTCAATCCAAAAAAGAATAATGTTGAATGGATGAGATTATCAAATTTGTTTGATGTGAAATCTAGAAGTAACACATTGTTAAGAAGTTGCTTTGGGATTTATATTATATCTATATTCTATTTGAGGAAAAGATTTTAAATTTAGAATGAATTTTTAGTGGTGGATTTATACTTAGTTCTAGTAATTTGTCTTGCAAGCTCATCTAGAGACTTGGTAGTATTTGAAAATATTTTTAGAGTACATTAATTATTATTGTATTGATAAATTAGAAGGATTAAAATTTGTCAGTAGTTTACTAATTTTATATGTTTGGGAAGTTAAACTATAGTCTTTTACCAGATTACTAAAATAACTTACAATAATACTTTATATCAAATTAAAAGAAAAATTATATTATCATAAATATGATATAAAAAATAGGCAAGAGCCTACAACACAATGACAAATTGTGAGCCTCTTATTGAAGAGGTATTGGGTTCAAATCTACTCACGCTTAATAAATAATAATAATTAATCACAACAAATAATAATAAATCTTGGCTATGGTCTCTTACCCATCAAAAAAAAATATTATATAAAAAATAACACTTTATATCAATAAAAATAATAATTATAATATTATAAATATTACATTAAAAATCATTAGGTAGTGGAGGAGGTCAAGCAAAAGAGTCAAGCAAAAGAAGAAGGTGGTGAAGAAGAAGAGGATAAGGTGATATAGAAGGAGAATTCCAAGAAAAAAAGGAAGGAGAAGTACAAAGGAAAGACAAATAAAAAGTAGGAGAAGAAGAAAAAGTAAAAGAAGAAGATGAAGTAGATTTCAAATAACAAGGTATACCTTATGTTGGCATAACCATTTCACCTCTATAACAAAGCTACAAATATAATAATAGATGAGGAATAACTTGAAGCTTAGGTATTATTTTTCCAAGGTCAAAGGATCATGTTTACAACAAATATCTGGACATGAGAAGGTTTTCTAAATGATGCATTGGGTGAGGTAATAGACATTGTTTACAATATTAAAACCACAATACACACCATTGTATGTTGTGATACTGATATATAACTACATGTGACCACCATGAAATAATGAAGACCCAAAAAGGGTACTAATAATACCAATATCCTTAGGTAGAAAAAGACAATTACCAATCGCAATGGCCTGAGAAATCATCATACAAAAATCTTAGGGAATGACTTTGAAGAAAGAAATGGTTGACATTAGAGACAATGAAAAGCGAGGATCAATATTTACTACTTTGTCCAAAGTGAAGACCTTAGATGTATTACGTCTCCAACATTCCTCTTTGAAAGATTTGCAAAAATATGAAGCCACCCATATATGGTCCTATGAAAAAATGAGGAAACAAGATTCGAAAATATGCTTCTAAGAAATGTATGAGGATGATGCAAACATCTCTATTGTTATTGTCATGATAGCAAATGGTTATTTTCAATTATGAGTATATGGAATATTGGAATATTTCACTACTTCATTCTAATAAGTTTGTATATGTCAATAACCATATCTAAGGTGACTTTATGATCAAAACATAATGACTCATAACCAAAATCCCCTAAAACCTTGCACCAATTAGTTGCTAATTAAAGAGGAAATTAATAATAGCTATCCCAAAGATCACAGATTGTGGTGCGAACTACTTTGCCCTTTGCAAATCAATGTTGCTATCCCGGTGAGTGGTGATACGTATAGTTCCATCCACTATGGATGCTATGTCCCGATGCTCTATGCAGATTGACTGACTGCCACACTTTGACGCCATGGATTTCTACATTGGTTGGGTTGGCTTCTCTCTCTAGATTCTTCCTTCTTGTTCTTGATTTTTATTAGCTTGGTCACTATTCCATAATTGTTTGTCTATAGGGTATGTTCTTATTTGGGCCTTACGAGGCTTTGAATCCTCTCTAATCAATATAAGGGCGCCACCCCTTGGCAGCAATTTGTCAAATAATAATAATAATTTTAAAACTAAAAAATGTGAAAGTTTCATTTATAAATATTAATCAAATATTTAAATATAACTAATTAAAATATTATTATTATTATAATAAACTCATTTTTTCTCTTATAACTACTAATTTTTTATTTTTACTATTCTAAATTAAATTATACAACAAATTCACGCCATTATGTGACACTTGTTTGCAATTGCTTATTCTTTTCTTTCCTTTCTTTATTCCCATCTAAGGATATACAAATATATTACAAATTTCTTACATATTTTTAAAAATAAATAAATTATACTACAAATGTGTTTCTTACATGATTTTGTTTTATTTTCTATTAAATATACTTACCCTATTTTTTTAGTAAACATTGTCCACTCTAAATATGTTTTTTTAATATTTATTAACTTTTATTTGTTTAAACATAATTAAAAGTTAAAATAATTCAATATTGTTATAATTTAAGTTAAAAGTTTTCTCCATTTTAAATTTATCATAATATTTATTGAAGAGTAGTACATAAGATACTAATGAGACAAGATAAACATTATGCACTAACTCTAGAGTCCTTATTTGCCATAGCTATAGCTATCATTATTTCCTCCCCCCCAATTGCATATATTCTAAAACTGTGACAAATTTCTAATGCAATTTTTATTTTGGTTAACTTTGTATAATGTATGTGCATTTCATTCTAAATTTTATTTTATTTTAAATATACTTAACTTATTGAAATTTCATTTTCAAAATAATTATCATATTTCATTTCTAAAATAGTTATCATATTTGATCTTTGTTTAATTTATGGTGAACAATTAATACAAATGAACGGTGGAGATGAAAACCACTAGACTTAATTATTTTAAATATTTTAAATCATATTAAAACAATACAAAAATTACTTTCAAATCTAACAACAATTCAATTAATTTAACATATAATTATTTCACTATATATTATTTTTATAATTAAATTATATATATATATATAATTTATATTTGATTTTGTTAATATATTATTGTTGGCCAAGTATATATTATTATTATATATTTATAAATTGTATATTATTCATAAATTTTTTTTTGATCGATAAACAACCGAAGCCTTGAATGATTTTACTAATTTAAAAATAAAAATTACATCAGCTTGACTCCATTCAAACGGGCACTGGTAGGAAAGAACGGAGAAGAAAACCTCCAGTCTCGCCTAGGACATAAAGTCTTATATAATTACATCTTAAAAGGGGCATACCCAAGTGAGAACATGACCTATTAGATAAAGTTTCAAAATTACAACATAGCGAGGGGCATACCCCTGCCAACATAGTATCTATTATGGATATAAACTATCAAAATAAATATCAGAATTCATATAATCTAATGTCCATAACTACCTCTAAGCGCATAGATCTCTTGACTAGAGCCACACTCCTTCCATAAAACTTGATTGATCAACAAGGTTAGTATACAAATAAACAATCATTAGAAAAACCACCTATATGAATCCAAGATTTGGATAATCTTGTACTCAAAAAATGGTGGTTAGTAAAGATAAAAACAGAGTGCTCAATATTTGTAGTTTATCCGAGCCTATGCACTTACACAAAAAAGAGTGTTGATAATGTCATGGAGAAATAACAATCAAGCCTAATCCAACCGATGCCACAAACCCTAACTTCCAGTGGAGATCTCTGTAAGTCTACAGGGTGAATTCAAATTGGATTCTAATTACCCCTAACACTAGTTTCAAATTCATAATCCAACTACTAACCATAGCTAATACACCAAACCGAGTCAACCAAATGAGGATGAGAGACAGACAATCCTAACAACCTTCTTTTTTCCATTCTCAAAATTGATCACCAAGGGAGCCCGATAAAGATTTTGTTCTAAGCATTGATCTATAGAGACAATCTAACCCAATACCAAACCCTAGTCTTATGGAGGCAAACCCTAATCTGAGACTTTAAACAAAGAATATTGAATCTGACATCAATCTAGGATATGTGATTGAAACTAAAGTTGTATCACCTCCTCTTAGTTGAATATAGAGCCAAGAAACCCCTAAATCGAACGGTTACATCATAATCAAGTCTTAAATTTTCTCAGAACTTGCCCTAGCAACATAGCATCACTAAATCAAGATAAAACCATGAATAGCTCTAAAATCCTAATTCCAACATATGATACTAAATGAAGGCAAAGCATAACCCTAGCTAAGAATTATGAATAGGTAGTTTAAACCCAAATTTAAATTATAAACCATTTCAGATGTAAAGGAAATAATGCATTAATAATTAAAATTTAAAACAAAAAACCAAACTATTTTAAATCCTAAAGCATTCAAGATAACGATTAACAGACAAATGCTAGTAATTAACATACAACTCATATTCAACTAAGTATTAGTACATATTTATAGATGAGGGTATAATTGGTATCGTTTACAATATAGAGCTACATACATAGACTGTGCTTACATTATAGAAGGTATATATAAGCCATTGCCGATCATCTTAATAGCTTTAGATCATACTATAACCCACCCAGACTGTACATGGTACCTTATCTATCTACATATAAAAAAAACCCTAACTATACTTAATCAAAACCCACAAAAAAATAACAAAGGCCACACCTTATTTCTAGACCACCATGATAACTTTAGGTATGTCATTGGGGGTTCTCAACATGAAAGTTAGGAGGGAATTCAAAACTAGACTTAGCCCTGCTGAATTTTTTTGATTTCATCGTGCAAAATTCTAGGGCATCCAGGTTGTCAAAGTTCACTCCCAATTGTATGTAGGCCTTAGATAGAGTAAGGTAGTTCACTAACCATTCCTTTTTATCCTCAGCTATGATTCCTCACTAGTGGAGTAGAAAATGGATACTAGCCTCCATTTTAGGCCATTCATGATAAAAAGCCAAGCTCTCTTGAATTACCAAAGATGGATGCCAAAAAGTAGTTTCCAATTTAGGGGCACCCAACGACAGTTTCATATACTTCTCTGGAAATGGGATACAAAATTTGTCATCAATACTTTTAACGACTTTCTCCAATCCCTTCCTCCAAGTTGGGACAAATATATCAAAGAAAAGTCTTATAATGGCCTCAGCTTCCACCTTTACCCTCACCATACATCCGATGGAAGAGCTAATGATTTCATTGTTGGTCCTCCAAGTCAATTGGTAATCAAAAACCCCTTCTCCAATGGCTTTGCTAATGGTGATTTGTGACATATCATTCATCAGGTTGAGGATCCTATTCCATCGCTCTAGGTTTATGTTTCCACAAAAGGAAATAGTTCACCTTTTAGATGCATGAAAGAGACAAATATTTGTTTCCATGTTTAAGAAATGAGGTTGGTAGATGATAGTGTGAACATGAGATCCCAAATAAAGACAAAAGAAGCCTCTAGAAGGTTAGTGGTGATGTCATCCAATGATGTAACCTGCTCTAGCTCAACATAATCTTGCCTTAGCTTCAATATGATGGAAACATCACTGAATAGACTGAAGCTAGAAATGCATATAAAAGATAATGAAGGGCCATCCCAATTCATGATGGGGAATAAACTCTACAAGAAAACCCTTGCATCAAATGAGATGCTGTCAAGACTATTACAAAATAAAGGTATTCCATGTGGAAGTGCATTAGGAAGATTGATATTACTAAGATAGACATAACACGAGAGGATGAGGTAATACATATACATACATACATACATACATGCATACATACATACATACATACATACATACATACATACATGCATACATACATACATACATACATACATACATACATATATATGTGTGTGTGTGTGTGTGTGTGTGTGTGAAAGTATCCAAAGAGAGTATTAATATATATAGATGAAGAAAAATGAAACTGAGAAAATACTTGAAGAAGAAGAAAGTCAGATGAGAGGATAGGGCACAAACCGGAATAAGAAAACCATAATTATTCTGGCAGAGGTGAATGATCATTTATGATTAATGAATTGGCCCCATCTGCCTCCAAATTCACTAAACTATCCGCTATCTAATTGCCTTCCCTATATATGTGACAGATCCTGCAATCTGCCAACTTATCTAGAAGAGCAAGAACTTCTTCTAGATTGGAGTTGAGTACCCAATTTGGGGTTGTTCATGTTCTAATTTCATTTAATATGATTTGTGAATATTCCTCTATAATAACTTTGGTTAATTTCAATTTGTGGAAAAATTGAAGTCCTTGTTTCAATGCTTCTAATTCCGTAAGATTATTAGAAGTAGGTTGAATAGACATAGCTTTTTTGGCTATCTAGTGACCATCCTCATCATTGATGATGCATCCACTGTCGGCCTTGCCAAGATTGCCTCGAGCAACACTAACAATGTTTAGTTTAGCCCACCCATTCGAGAGGGGGACCCATCTACAGTTAACTCTAGCCTCCTTACTATTCTTTAGATAAAAAAGTGTGGGGTTGATCAATTTAGACCAATTCTTCTTCATTTGCTCATCCCATATGGAAAAGGAACCTTCCTCTTTCTAGGTGTTTTTGAGATGCAAGTTAGTAGTTTCCACAATACTAGCTTTGATTTTTATAATTAATTCTTTAGGTTCCAATTCTTGGTTGTGGAAGATACACTGATTCATTTCCTTCCAAATTTCCCATATCAGAATGGAAGGATAGATGTTCCATAGTTTATTGTAAACACCCTTGACCTAGCTAGTGGGCCATCCCTTGAGTAGGTTAGGAAAAGAATTCAGGAAGGGGGTTGACCATCCCAACATACTCCTAAGCCATTCCTAACATTTTTGAGAAAAGGGAAAACTGAATAGGATGTGATCAGAGTCTTCACTGTTATGCTTACATAAAACACATCTAGATGGACCTTGCAAACCAAGCTTCCTCATCCTATCCATGGTCGAAATTCTATTTTGGAATGCTAGCCATAAGAGAAAACCTACTTTAGGGAGACACAAAGAGTCCCAACATAGCTTGAGTGGAATATCCACATTGTCCCATCTTTGAGAGGCTAAAATAGCCTTATATCCATTTTTCATGCTATAATTACCATTGTTAGAGGCTGCCTATATAAGTTCATCTTTCTTCTTAGATTGCCTAATCCTTCTATCTTCTATTAGATTTTCATAGACTTTAATTGATTTGACATCCACATCCAAGCCCTCCAAAGATTTCCACACCCATTTTGGTTTACCATCTTCATAAACCACAGTCCTATAGTCACGAACTTTGATTCCCCATAGAGAAATTATTTTGTCTTTGAGATCCTTAATTGTGCAACTAAGATGTAAAGGGGGCTGATCATCCCACGAGTCTTCCCAAAAAAAAGCCTCATCACCCTTACCTACAACCTAGGTCAAGTAATTTGAGATCAAATGTCGATATTTTAGCATAAAGTTCCAACATTTTTACCCTTTCAAAGGGTGTTCCATACTGAAAATTGATAGAGGATCCTCCTCAGTTAGGTATTTATTGTAAATTATCTTGGCCCATTTGTGATCTCTATCCTTATAGAGGTGCCAAATGAGTTTTTCCCCTAGTGCTTCATTTTGCTATTGTAGATTCTTGATCCATAAACCACCCAAGTCCTTAGGTTTGCAAATTTTCTCCCATTTAATGAGCACCAATTTTTTGTCCTCTTCACAATCTTTCCAAAGAAAATTTTGCATTTTGGATTCGAATTTAAGGAGGTTCCGTTTAGACAGTGGAAAGCAAGATAATGGGAAGGTCGGAATGGCTGATAATACTGATTTGATATTAGTACATTTTTTGGCCTTTGTTAGCTATCTATCCTTCCAATAGCCGAGTTTGGCATCCATTTTTTCCAAGGTATTACACCATAGCTTGCTAGATTTCAACCCTTTTTCTAGGGCAATTCCTAGATACTTGCAAGGGAATCGACCTTTTTTGTATCCCATGTATATTATTTATAATTATCCTTCATAATATATAATAATTTTTCTAAAATTAATATATAAATAATCATTTTAATTTTAATTTTAATTTATAAATTTGTTATAATATTTTACTAAATTATTTTATACTTAAATACATTATATTAAATCAAATAATCATGGCATTTTTTTATTTATATTTTCATAGATGAATATAAAAATATTTAAATAAATAATTTTAATGCATTGATATTATTATTTTTATATTTCTTATATATATATATATATATATATTAACAAATCTAATATTTATATTTGGAAAGTGGGTATTTCTCATGACTCTTTTTTTTATCGATACAAGGAAAATGCCTTATATTATTTATCAAAAATAATATTAGAATTTTGTTGTTTAATCTCATTCAAATTGAAGAAAATCCCTAGTATAGCCTAAGACATTAGTCTTATTCTAAAATGTACATGTGCCCCTTTTGGATCATGGGGTCTTTAAAACTAATAATCTTTAAATTGTGCTTTATTGTTTAGCTTATGAAAAAACCCTTGTTCTTCCATTAAATGCTATAAACTCATGCAAAAGGTTAGCATAATAACTACATATAAAGTAGATTATCATATGAAACTCTTTAACATTAGAAGGGAAATGTCTATAATGTGATTGGAGTCCTTTATTAATATTACCCCAATCATATCTATGGCTATAACTGATATGGATAAGAAAAACATAAGATTTCATTTGAAATATGAATGTTGTTAACTTAACACTATAAACACTTTAAAATGAGGTGCATATGTTTTAAAATGATATAAATGGAGGTAAAAGTTAGCTAGATCTATGAATTTGTTTAATTTAAACTTGCTCATAAATACATTTATTATTTTAAAATTTTATATTTTTAGAGTGAGTTTGTGTTAATATGAACCTTGTCCATGAGTTCTTGTTGTTACTAACATTTGTTTACTTGTAACTTTTGATCATTACATTCTTACCTTTAAATTTGCAATTCATAAGTATTTAGAGTTACAGGGTGTTTAGAAATGTACTTTAGTATACTTGACCTATGCTTAGTTATATTACGAGGAAAAGCATACCAATCTTTACCAAAATATGGTAAATGTAATATTACCTTACAAATTAGTAGCATTTTAATTTACTCTATTTGGGCAATGAGCCAAATTTGATATCACAATAGAATGAAAATTAAGTATTTTTACAAATTTATTTGCAGAGTAACCTTTCTCTATGTCTCCATAATGTGGGTAATAATTATAACCATAGCTTAATAATTTGAATGCTTTGAGATTCACCAGTCATTAGTATCATATAGAATATAATTTTTTAGGTCTTTATATGATTAAATAATTAAATCCTTGCTCCTTGGTTGTCCTTAAATCGCCTCATTTTATCCTATTAATTGTCATGCTACTATGATTTCTGACACATTATGGTGTAGATAAAATTAATCACGTCTACTAAGTGGTAGTTGTTAATTTCTTATAACTGGTTATAGATTAATTGCACAATGAATTCATAGAAAGAAGCTCTATCTGATTTATAACAATTAATACTTTGGGTTAATTAATTGAAACTAAAAAGTGGAAGCAAATTAACATAAGCTAAACACACGTAGACAATAACACATATATACCCATGAAACCCTAGTTTGAGGAAAAACATGCAACTATTTGATCTTCTATTTAGCCTAACAACAAACTTTCTCTTCTAGAATATAATAGAGTTTGCTACAATTTTACATATATGGATTCCAACTGCTTTGCTTAGCAAGCAAGGAAAGAAACTTTCCTTACTTTCTTTGGCTTTAAAATCACATAAAATCACTCTTGCTTTATGCAACCTCACAAACTCATAATTATTCTATAAAATAATTAAAAAATAAAGTTTTTGCTAAACATCCAACTCAAGTTGCTTTAAAGATACTCCACCATCTAAGCTACAAAAAAAATAAAAAATCAACACTCATATTGGATGGGATTAAGAGTGAAATCTACTAAATAGGGTAGTCTAAAATTACACAAAGCATCATACTTAAAATCTCATTTCTAATAAAAAAAGATGCATATCATTAAAAATTGGGATACAAAGCCATAACAAAGACTAGAAATGCTAAGAGCATGTTCCCATGTTAGTGCTTAACTTATTTTAGCTAGTAGTGACTACTCAACAATTTTAGGAAATAATTATGGAGCTTGATGCCCCATGAGCATATACTTTTAGCAAGAAACTTGAATTATAAATTAATTAATTGGATATTATTTTTACAAATAATAAATTAGAAATACAATCTTTTAAAAAAAGAGGGAAAAAAATTTGTGGAGCCATGTGGTGTTCTTGGTAATAAGCAACCAATACTTATTTTCAGCCCCTCCTCTTTTCTCATAGCTTATTTTAAATTGTTAAATAATAGTTGCTTCGCCAAAATAGCTAAAGATTCCAAATTATCCTTTTCAGACACTTCTAAATTTCAATGGGAACACTTAACTACTTAAATTTAAGCACAAAATATACTTAAGAAACTGCATGGGAATATAAGGTAACTATGATAGTAAAAACTATTGCCATTAGAGATTTATATAGAAATGTATGTTCTTATATTCATATGTTTAATTTTGTACATAATCTTTTATGAATGTTCCTCATCCATAAGTATAACATTGGTGTATTGATTAAAGACTCAATGCAATACTTGCTAAAGTATAAAGGTCAAGAATCTTCCATAAAGAACAAAGAAATAGCCAAAGGGATCCAATATCATAAATAATAAAGGACTACAAGCATTAGAATAGGATGAGCTTACCAATGTTGTAAGAGTGTTGAGTAACAATTGAAGGATAGCATTCACAAAAGAATAAACTACCCTATGCTAAGAGAATGTCTTTTATATAAGCCTACTACAAAGGAAAAGAGGAGTAATATAAATTATAAGGACCCATTGAACATGAGGAACTCATAAAAAAAAGGCCAAATCAATAAATAAATGAAGATATTATTCTTATAAATATGTGTTTACTATATAAATTCTAACTATTTAAGATTATCTACATAAGTTTAAATTATTGTAATCAAGCCAAAATACATTATTCTTGGAGTAAAATAACTAGGGTCAACATTTGAATTGAAATATTAATGGTTGGTATGATAATGTAGTAAAAATGAATGTATATATATAGATCGATAAATGACCAAAGCCTTTATATTATATTTAAATGTTAAAATTTTTTTTACATTGTTCTCCATTCAAATGGGCACTGGTAGGAAAGAACGGAGCAAGAAAACCTCTAGTCTTGCTGGGGATCGAAGTCCTATATTATACAAATTTTAAAAGGGGCATTCCCTAGTATATTCAAAATTAATGAGATCTTACAATGTTCATTTATTAGATCTTATATTGATAGGAATAAATTTTCTTGTAGTATTCAACTTGTCTTCCAAATTTGGACTTATGATGCTAGTCGAAACTAAATATACCTCCTGAGATAATACTTCTAAACTAATCTGCATATCAAAGAAGACCTTTCTTTCCACAAGGGGTTAGTATTATTAGTCCAAAAATAGTAAATGAAGGGATCAAACACATGATTGGATGAAAGAACCTTTTCTATAAATTTTTTTAACACTTTTCTTCTTAGTTATATGTAGATTATTATGAGTTGGTAAAATACTAGTTAATTTATCAATTTTTAATGTTAGTGTCCTTTTGATGTTTATGTGAGCTTAAACTATCCATATTAGTGAATATACTGATCATACTATACTGTATTATATTAGGAAGGGTTAGGAGTGATTAAAAGTTTCCATAAAAGATTTCATTGCCTCTTTGATGTTGCTTACTATAGTTGATTGATTTATTACCTTATATGTTTCTTTCAAATTTTGAACTTCTTAACTTAACTCTAATTATTCCTGCATGAGTTGAAATGTGTGAAATGAAAACTTGCAAAATTATATTACCAATTTCTAAAGGTGATAGTACCAAGATTCTATCATTATTCATACATTTAGAAGAAAATAGATATGAAGATCCTAAATGCATCATATAGATGTTGACAAAACTAAAAACCAAATTCATCAAGAACTATAATTCTATTCTGAAATGAGATGATTAGGGGTTATATTAATTCTAGGAGCCTAGGGAAAGAGAATCCTATCAGTACTAGATAACAATAGAAGCAAGGGGAAAAGGAAGGGCCCAAAAAGAGAAAACAAGACCCAAATAATGAAGAAGGCATAAACTTAGAGACATAATCTGATACCATCCAAAATATAGAGAAACCAAAAGGTAGGAAAGGAGGAATAAGAAGAGAAAAACTTCCATCTAGTAACCAACATGATCAAAATTCAACATCCATAAAAAACTATCAAGAAGGAGAAGCCAACAAACTTAACCTTCCTTTTTCTAGTACAACATGATGATTTCTACTATGTCCTTAGGGTTCTCGGTTTGGAAGTTTGGTGGAAATTTGAAGGAGCTTTTCTCCCTGCTAGACCTTTCTATATTTGGGATACAAAAATTCGAAGCTTCCCAGTTATTGAGCTCCGCTCTCAGTTAAATATGGAAATTGAAGATGCTAAGATAGTGCTTGAGCTATGCCTTGTTATGATCTTCTATAATCTTTCTCCACCTGAGAAGAAAATGGATGCTGGCTTCCATTTTTGGCCACTCTTGAAAAAATATGGCATTCTCTTGGATTACCAAAGTGAGTCATCTAGGGACAATGGATAGCTCAAAGCTCCTAGGCAGATGCGCCATGTAAAGCTCTAGCAGAGGGATTCTAAGCTTCTCATCTATACTCTCAACAACTTCTTCAAGACCTACACACCAAGTTGGATTGAACACATTGTAGCAAAGCCTGATAATCACCAACTTCTCCACATTGGCTCTAGCCAGACACCCTATAAAGGAACCTACAATGTTTCTATTGGTTCTCCAAGAGAAGTCATAATTGAAAACACTTTCCCCTAAGACACAGTTAACATTGATCCTAGTCATGTCATCCATAGGATTTAAAAGACGATTCCATCTTTCTAGTTTAACGTTGCCTCTAAATGCCATGGTACAAACCTCTGAGTAATGAAATAAACTAACATTGGTCTCCATACTAATACTATAGCTAAAGCAAGCTCAACAAAGTTAAGGCAAAATAAGCAGCAAAATCAAAGACAAAGTTAAATAGAAACTTAACAATCTCAAAGGAAGGATCCAAAAGAGCCTCGATTACTTGACATCATCTATTGATGCCAGCTAAAGGAAAACTATATAATGATGATACAAGATGATACCTAGTGTCAAGCTATGATGGAAAATTAAGGGGAATAATAAAGAGGTTACACAGGTTGGAAGTTACAAAATAAATTTGCAAAAAAGAGGCTGAGAGAAAGATTAGAGCTAGGGATAAAAACTTATAGGATTCAAAAATATGTTCCCAAATAAACTTACTTATTTCCTAATTCTTAAAATGATTTCCTTTTAGAAATGGAAGTACTATTGTCATAACTATTTTTATTTTTAATTAGAAACCCTTTATTATTATTATTTTTAAATTTACATTTTTAAATCTTTAAAAGCCTTGATTAATAACTAATAATTCTTCTTCGTCTGCCCCTTTGTTTGCTAAATGATAATTTTTTTGATTTCCTTCTCTAAATATGTGTTGGATTTTGGTTTCCTCAAAGAGATAAAAAAATATTTAAAACTTCTTCTAATTTTGAATTTAATACCCAATTAGGGGTGTTTCTTTTTCTTAAAGTGTTAAGAACAATTTGAGAGTCTCCTTCAACAATGAGCCTTTTGATACCTAAATCAAAGCATAGTCTAAGTCCTTGGAGGGCTTCAAGTTCAACTAAATTATTCATCATGTTAGCCATATATTTATCTCTTTTGATAATCCATCTCCTTGAGTCCTTGTTTATTATACATCCTATCCCTAAAATCCTAAGGTTGCCTCTAGATGCTCTGTCAAAGTTTAGTTTTGACCAACCTAAGAGGGGAGGTTCCCATTTGAATTTATCCCTTGCCTCTTGAGTCCTTTTTTTTGTACACTAATGGTGGGTTGATTAGATTATTCCAATTTCTTTTCATTGTACCATCCCAGTCTATAAATGCCCCTTCTACTTTTTGTGTCTTCCTTAGATGCGTATTCATCACTTCTACTATACATGCTTCTATTTTATTGAATAGCATAGAACTTGTCAATTCTTTTTCACAAAATATCCTTCTATTTCTTTCTGTCTAGATTTCCCACAAAAGAATCAAGGGGAAAATGTTCCAAAGTTTATTATAAATATGTTGAAAATTGTCTAAAGGCCACCTTTTCAAGTTGCTTTCAAGGCTATTAGGTAATGGTGAAGACCAATTGAGCCTTAATTTTAAACAATTCAAGTAGTGTTGAGAAAACTTACATTGAAATAATAAGTGATCAATAGTTTCACTTTCTTTCTTACATAAAATGCATCTAGATGGCCCTTTGAATCTTATTTTCTTGAGCCAATTTGATGTCAGTATCCTCTTGTGGAGTATAGCCCAAAGGAAGACTCCTACTTTAGGGAGGCAAGTGGAGTCCCAACATAATTTTAAGGGTAATTTGACCTCTTCCCATCTCTTTGAGTGGATAATAAGATTGTAACCTTTTTTAACATTATATTTGCCATCTTTGGAGGATCCCCATATTAGTTTATCTCTTCTCTCTATTTGATTCACTTTCCTCTCTTTGAGAATCTTTTCAAAAGCCTCCTTTTCTATATGATCTAGATTTAAATATTCTAGATTTTTCCACTTCCATATTTTTGAGCCATTTTCCTCTGTGAGATGTTTATAATTGCTCACTTCATTCCCTCATAACTAAACTAATACATTCTTAACATTATTTGAAATACCTAATCTATCCATGGGGGGATGTCCATCCCATGAATCTTCCCAGAATAAGGCTTCATCACCCCTTCCTATATCCCAAGTAATGTATTTACTAATTAGTGCTCTACATTTAGTAATGAAATTCCAACACACCGATCCTTTGGCCAAATGTTGCATCCTGAAGAGGGAAGAAGGATAAGCTATATTTAAATATTTTTTATATAGGATCTTAGACCATTTTTGTTCTCTTTGATTGTAAATTCTCTATACCAGCTTGGAACCTAATGTTTCATTCTACCAATACAAATTTTTGATTCCCAAGCCTCCTAGTTCCTTGGGTTTGCTTATGTTTTCCCATTTTATTAATTTCAACTTCTTGTGTTCTTCTATTATCATTCCAAAAGAAATTTCTGAGTTTTGCTTCTATTTTTTTTTAGTAGTATGGTTTAGGGGTAAGCAAGATAGTTGATATGTAGGAAGGGGTGAAATTACAACTTTAATCTTTGTTACTTTTTCGGCTTTTGTTAACCATTTTCCCTTCCAGCTTCCTATTTTCTTATTCATTTTTTCTAACATGTTATTCCAACCTTTATTTTTACATGAGCCTTTCTTTAATTCTATATGAAGATATTTACAAGGGAATTGTCCTTTTTTTATAACCCATCAAATTGCAGATCTAATCTTCTACTTCATTTTTGGTGTTGAGGAAGAAAATTTCTGATTTCTCTACATTCACTTTCTGACCTAAAGCTTCTGTGTATAACTGTATTACACTTTTAAAGTTTTGAACCTCTACCATTGTGCTTTCCCTTGGCAATATAATGTTATCAAAAAATTGTTGATGCGTGATGTTTGGGATATTGTTAGTTATTGCTATTCCTTTAATCTTTCCTTCAGTTTGATCTTTTTTAATGTACCTCCTGAAAGCTTCTGCCATGATTATGAACAAAAAAGGAGATAATGGATCTCATTGCCTAATACCTCTAGAGGTGTTGAAGAAGCCTTCTAGAGACCCATTGATGAGAAGTGAGATTTTGGGAGATGAAATACATTTGAAAATATAATCGATCCGTTGATGGGAAAAACCAAAGGCTTCTAGTGTTTTGCATAGGAATCTCCAATCCACCATGTCATATGCTTTTTGAATATCCAATTTCATAAACATACTACCCTCTTTGTTTTGGTTAGCTAAATGCATCATTTCTTGTACTGTAATGATTCCATCTAGAATATATCTACCAAGGACAAATCCTATTTGTTCTTCTGAAATTAATTTAGGAAGAATCAATTTAAGTCTCCTTGCTAATATTTTTGACAAGATTTTGAAGATAGTATTACAAAGCGCAATAGGTCTAAAGTCCCCAGGGTAACTGGCTTCTGATTTTTTTGGGTATGAGTATCAAGAAAGTATGGTTGATTTCAGTTAATAGGGATCCCCCATTCCTAGATGCTTCTAAAGCTCTCTACAGGTCTATCTCGATAATATCTCAACATTTTTGAAAAAAGAATGATTGGAATTTGTCTGGCCCTAGAGACTTATCTGGGTTCATACTGAATAGTGTTGATTTAAATTCTTCTAAGGTGAATGGTTTATTCAACATTCTATTATCTTCTAAAGTTACTAATTTTGGGATGGAATCTAAGAACTTAGAGGAGAGGAACAAACTGGTAAAATGTGAAATGTTCTATGAAATGGACTCTATCAAAAGACTATGGAGGTATGTTTTATGGGCTGTTATAGAGTACATTTCTTTGGATACTAGATTTGACCAAGTGAGAACTCACCAATTTTTTTTTCTTAATCATTTTCGCCATAGCATCAAGATCTCTTTCCCCTTCTATTTATTTACTTCCATGAATAAGGCTATCACTGGGTTCAAGAAAAAACCCTCAGCAAATCCTACCTTGCATGAGGTATTATTGCTTCTAACTTATGAGCATTTTAAAGCTCATACCATTAGCAAATCTCCTCTGTAAGGTGCGAAAGCTTATGGGGAATTAAGTAGCTCTAGCTTTTCCTCTGATATAGAGGATGTCCATGTAGACACCTAAAAATCATTTAGAAAATAAAATATTTTTATTTTCTGAAAAAAGTCCCTGATGACATCATCATTTATTAATTAATTATTTAATTAATTAATTTATTTTTATGCCATTAAATCCTTTTATCTTAATTAAAAATATTTAATTAAGGAATCCCTCCCAAAAAGTTTAAATCTTATTTCCTTATTTATTAATTATTTAATTAATAAATTGACCAAAAATTCCAAAATAAATTATTTATTTATTTTTTGCCCAAAACTTGGCCAATTTCTTTAAGACCACTAACCTCTTCCAAAATCTTCTAATCCTTCTTTAATTTTGATTAAAGGCTAATCCCATCATTTCCTACCCCTAATCCCAACTCAAAATATTTAATTAAGATTAAATATTAATCCTCACGTTTATTAAAAATATTTTAATAAATATCTCCTCAACCCAAACCTTTGAAATAAATAAAACTTTATTTATTTCCTAAAAACTTTATTTATCCTCATCCTAGGAAGTTCTAGACTCTTCTAGAAAGTCTTCATCCTCATCCAAAGCCTAGACTCTTCTAGAAGATGTCAATCCTTATCTTTGACTCTAATCCTAATCCCCCCCCCTAACCTTGTCACATTCTCTAAACATGGGTTAAGACTTGCTAACCCAAGCCAGAGTTAACAAATATCTCCTCCTTCACCCACCCTCATTAAATGCCATCCACTTGCCCATCTCTAACATCTCTAATCTAATCTTAACCCAAGCCTAATCCAAGCCTTAATCATTTGTACATTCCTAAGTCAAGCTTAAGACTTTCTTAATCCAACCCAAGTCAAAATATCTCAACTCTCTCACAAATATCCCAACTATAAAACTTTATGAAGCCCACAAAGCCATAAATGACTCTTACAAGCCCATTCATTGCTCTTACAAGCCATTATGAGGGTCTTTATGAGCTTTGAGCCTCCTTTGTTGACCCCTCAACCCCTCTTTCTCTAACCAATGACCTTGTGACATGTGTCACTCCCTGACTGGCTGTAAGAAAGCACAATCCATGTGCTATCCTCTCATTCAATCTAAACCTTTCATAAGCTTTTTCCCATCCTTGCATCCTAGCCCTTGATCCCTCAAGCCCTTTGCCTATTTAAGGAATCCTCTCCCAAGCCATTTTAACACAATCTAGAAAGAAAAGCCATAATGCCATTTTGAGAAGCCATTTTTACATCAAATCCATTCACCAAAATCTATCAAAAATCCTCCATTGAATCCCATTTGAGCATTTGAGTATACATACATAATCAAGCCATCTTAGCTATTGGACACACCTCTACATCAAGTGATCATCCTCATTGAGAGAGCCTATCCATGGCTCATATTCTCATTTGAGGACTTCACTTTGTCTCTCATGAAGTTATGTTAAATTAGTATGCAAATGCTTTTTGATTGTTTTAATTTGGTGTTTCTAACATACTAAAGTAGCATATACATTTTGGCACGCCCCGGTGGGACCCCACATGGGTAATCTTCATTAGCTTTTTTAGTCAAGTTTTGTATGTAATTTGCTGATTTTGGCTAATTTTGCTTGTTTTTGTGATTGGTAGGATTGTATAAATTGATTTTGTAGGTCCACATGAGCATGAAGAAGACAAAGGAACTCATAGTCTATCTCATAGTGTTTGCAGATTTTTCAAGCTTATAGGTGGACGAAGCACTTGGAATTCTTCTTCCTCTTCTTGTCTATATTCTTCTTCTTGAGGGATCTTGGCCTTTTTTTTTTTTAAGGAAGCAAAATCATACACACTTTTTTTTTAAGTGCTTAAAATGAACCCCCAAATCATACTTAAATCCAGTAAAAACTAAAAATTTGCAAAAAAAAAAAATCTTTTAACAAGTGAAACTAAACCAATGCAATCATTTGCATCCTTGCAACATCAAGGTTTTAGATGCATTCATGCAAATTTAGGAACACTTCATTTTTGAGAATTTAAAAAGAACTTCAAGTTTCCATTTCAAAAGGTTCAAAATCAACACTAAGTGCACACTAAAATCTAAATCAAACTCAAAGCATCAATCAAGGATAAAATGAACCTCATTTGCAAATATTTTAAAGTTCTTTTAAAAATCTCATGAAAACTAAGAGTCCTAAATGGTTGTCAAAATTGTCTTAAAAAACTTTTTTATTTGTTCCAAACAAATGTCTTGTTACAAAATCTTGAATGTTTCTTAGGTTTTTCATGCATCAAAACAATCTAGGAATATCATTTTTGGGCTTAAAACGTGCAAACTAGAACACAAAATCTTGAATGAAAACCAAAGTCCAAAGAGTCATTTTCACTTTTGAGTCCAAAACAATCTTGAATGATCTAAGGTTAAAACAAAGCACTTCAAAGTTGTTAAAACAACATGCAAAATCTCAATCTTGAATGCTCAAAGGAAAAAACTTGAATGTTTAATCACTTGTCTTTGAATGCATGTTGCTAAAATCACTCTTGAGTGCCATGGATTAAAATCAAGTTTTTTATTTATTTATTTTATGAATGCATAATTAAAACAACAAATCCAATCTTGAATGCAAAAGGTCAATTAATCATTACAATATCTCACACTTCATCTTTTGGGGCATAAAAAGAATCTACATTTTAGAAACTTTCTAAGTTATAAAAACAAATAAAGACAATTTGAGTGAATTTGTTGTTGGACTCACCCTCTTTAATCACCCATCATTCTAACCATTGGTTTCAATATCAGTGCCATATTTGGGGATGGGTCTACCTAAGAAGGTGTTAAGTGCTCCACAAAAATCAAATTCCACTCACTTGAGTTTTTATTAGTTTTTCTAAGATAGAAAATTTCTTGAATGCACATTAGTCTCACTAACACTTCATTTAATCATAAAAATTGAACAAATCTTGACGTGGAGGGCCTTCAAGCGCGTGCTTGAAATCAAGCTTTACACACATCTTTGTTTTGGGCTTAAAACAAACTCACACTCAATCTTGAATGCCTTAAAGAAAATCAATCGATACTTGACGTGGAGGGCCTCCAGGCGCGCAAGTTTACTTTTTGTTGACCCTAAATCTTCTTGGTGTATTCATTCTTTGATCACTTCTCTTTTGTTGGTGCATTTCAAATTGGAATTGAACCTTTGCATCTTAAATCACGTGTGTTTTCAAAAGGTCTAGATCAGAAAACTTAAAGTGTTAGTTGGAAAAGAACTCTATCTTTTAGCCCAAGATCATCCAAGCCTTCTCTCCCCTTGTTGTTTTTCGAGGCCATCTTGGGTGCATAGGATTAGGATCCAAAATCTTGTCTTAGCTTTTAGGAGGTCTTCTTGGGGATTTCATCACCCCTTGGGATGACCTCAACTCCAGCATTTCGGCAGAGTATAAAGATCGGGGGGTGAATCTAAAGATGCCTCTCTTGGGATCAAAACTCTGTCACTTAGGCTAAGCCTCAAGGAACTTTATACCCTTGAGAAGTGAAAGAGGAGAAGTGGGTTACTGCTCCTCTCATCTATGTGACATTGTTTTGGTTTCATCTATAGATTTGGGCCTCACGTACCTTGGGTATATCGAGGACTTCCTAGCTAGACCAACTGTTAGCCTTGTAGACAACCATATAGGATGTTAATGTGTTTGAAGTGACTGATCAAAATATTTGTAGAATATACACACTCCTTGGCACACGTATCACATTCTAAGAATCAAAAACTTCTATCTGGTTGTTCCTATCTATTTCTTGATCTTTTACTTGTTGAATGAATGTTTGCAAAACTTGGTCAATCCTAGCTTAGGGCACACTTAGCATAATCACTGCCTGTTTCAGAAGTTGAACAAAGTTGAAGCAAAATAACCACGATCTCTCAAAAGCTAAACAGATTCAGGAATTTATGTCAAAACAACCCAAACCCAAACAGAAGTTTCACAAAGCCAAACTCAAGCAATCTCAGGTATACCAAGAAATTTCAGCCAAGAGAAAGGAAGTAACACCAAGCCCTCGAATTACCAAACTCCACAAAGTAGAAGAGAAAGCTGCCAAGAAATCCCTTCAAGATGCCTGGTTAGATCACACTATCTTAGCAAACATCCAGGAGTTAACCCTACTTATGTCTTACCAACTAGGCATGATTTCTATGATTAGGCCCCCTTGTTTCTCCACATCTTCTTGCATAAGTTTAAATTTAGAGTCATCTTTATAGGAAAGCCAACCATTCTAGGTTATCCCTTTAAATCATTTTAGCTCATCCATCTCATCTAGGTCTTTGCCTTAGAATCAAACCAATCCCCTCAAACCTAGCTAGCATCCCAAAAGGCCTAATTTTCACATCCAAGCCTTCAAAATTGTTGTCACCTTGCTAAAGGTTTTCCATTCCTACCATCTTGCAAATCTACCAACCTCACCAAGGTTATCCCTCTAATAGAGCTTTGTCTAGGGTAATCTAGCTTTGTCACTTTTTATCCCTCATCACCTTGAGCCAAAGGTTGGGATCCACAAGTGGTCAATCTTGTGTTTTTCCTAAAGGATCATTAGTCTATCCTTAAGTTGACACAATCACCACCAAGCTTGCACATAGGAAAGTAGACCTTTCATTCTTTGGCAACATATCTTTGAAGTTAGAATGCCCAACCCAATCCTCCTTAGGTTTGTCATATAGCTTTGCCTCAACCTAGGAAATCATTTGCATAGAAAAGCCTTCCCCCTTTGCATCCATTAGCATTGTTGCATCTCATCCCTAGGAACATTTTCATGCCACCCGTCACTCACTTAGCCAAGAAGAAGAAAGAAACAATGGAACCCTATCATTTGGATCAAACAACATTGCTCCCCTTGAGCACTCAACCATCCTTCAGCCCAAAGAACACTATACCATCACCTACTGACATTGAAGCTTTCATGAACCAACTAGGAAATGCAGTATTGGTGAATGCCATTATAGAAAAGAACAAAGAAACAATCATGGCTAACTTTTGAACGGACAATATAGGAGCCTTCAACTTTGGAAGACCTCCTCCCTTATCAGATCCATCTCACCTATTGTTTGGACAACTACCACTCCCAATAGGCTCTTATGATTTAGATTATCCTCAATATGTGCCAAAAGAAGAGCCTCAAGCCAATCCTTATTATCCAATAGACCCAAACATACCAGCCTCCACTCAAGTTGAAATCTCCCTTCCGCAAGCCAATCTAGCCACCACCACTCCACCATTGGTCCATACCACCCCATCCCAAACCCCATTCATCCAAAAAACCTCATCATTCACTCCCTTCACTATTGCTGCTGCTGCTCTCCAACCCAGCCTTCCAAATCCACCCATCTCCCACATTAGTACTAGCATCTTTGGCTAACCTCAGCAATATACAACCGGGATGCCAGCCATGGGGCCAAGTAATCAACCTTTCATCATCCCTAGCTTGTTTACCTCAGCTCAGAGCACAATTCCATCATTTCCACTAGGTCCTTGGAGCTCAGTGCCATCAACCACAAATCCAAAAGCTATTGCCCTCACTCCACAAAGCTATCAAACCCCACAAGCTACTACCAATGTTCTGCCAAGCTCTCAAGTGACCCAAGCTCCTGCCACCACTCTACCAAGCTTTCAAATCTAGCCACTAAGCTATCAAACCCCATCAGTTCCATTTCCAAGCTTTCAATTCACACCACCTCCACCACCAACTAATCCATTACCTCCTATTACTAATTATTTTTCTATGCCACTTCTAGGAGGAAATCCACCACCACCAACCACCAATTACTTGGCCTCTTTTGCCATGCAGATACCCTCCCAAATGGGAGAACAACCCACATATATTGGTCAAACTCCTCAAATCCAAAGTCAAGTTCCACAAGCTCTCCGATCCTTTCCCCAAGCTTCACAACCATCTTATACCTTACCTCCACAAAGAAATCCATTTATCCCATAGCTAGCTTATGTTCCTCAATCCCAACCTCAAATCCAATATCAACAGCAAGCCTCACAACACATGAATCAATATGTGCCACGTCCACCTCAGCAACCCATCATCCACCATTCAATTTCCCAAGCCATGTACAATCCCTACCAGGCCATACCTCAAAGCCATCCATATTCCATTGCCCCATCTAGCACATACCTACCTTAGGGCACTCCTACATTTGGGGCACCCTAGCCATCACCCATTAATTCAAAATGGGAAGCCATGAAGATAGCTTTGAAGAACATCTAGGAGGGAAATGATCCAAAAACTTTCAAGTTTGAGAATGTGTGTCCTTACCCATTTGACAGAGCCATTACCATGACACCATTTCCCAAACACTTTGATATACCCAAGTTTGACAAATTCAGAGGAAAAGGAGACCCTATCACACATATCAAATAATTTTACATGCACTGCCAAGAAGTGGCATACAGTGATGTCTTCCTCTTGCATCTCTTTCCCAAAAGCTTGGCTGGACCAGCTCTTGAATGGTTTTATAGAATCCCATATGGCACAATTAAAAACTTTTCTGAATTGTCTGAGGCATTTGTAGCCCAATATGCCCATCTTGTTGAAACAGAACTATCAGTAGTTGATCTTGTCCACACTAAGCAAAAAGGTGGAGAAAGCCTTCCTAAATATCTGCAAAGATGGCAAACCCTTACCACCCACATATCTTGCACCTTGCCAGAGTGCCATTTGGTTAAAATGTTTATTGATAATGCCCATCCTAGCTTGGCTCACTGCATGACCATGAACCGTTTGTAGACCTACAAAGATATCAAAGAGAAAGGAATGATCCTCGAGCAAGGACTCATTAAAGGAAGCCAACCAAAATCAAACACATTCAAATGAAAAGTCTAGGTATTGGAACAAAAATAAGCACATTGCAACATATGGGGTTATTGATACAAGACATGTGAATATTGTTGGTCCTTCCCAAAATCAGTCTAACCCACTGTATCAATCAAACAATCAACAAGTTATCAACTACCAATAGCAGAATCACCAAAGGTATCAAAGCCACAATCCAAGATCCAACTTTCAAGGGTCTAGCAATCAAGCTAATGCCATCAATGTAGTTGCAAGACCAAAGCCTAAGTTCCAACCTGCACATAGAAACTATACACCCCTTGGTGAGCCATTGGATGTCATTTTTGAGAAATTGACTAAGGAAAACCTCATCAAATTTCCTCCTAGTCCAGCAAATTGACCCAAGCCAATCCAAAGCTGCATGGTACAAAGACAATGAGTACTAAAAATTTCATAGGGTAAAAGGTCACACCACCCTCAGATGCATGAAACTAAAAGATTATGTGCAAGACCTCATTGATCAGAAATAAATCACCATTGGTGCCCAAACCTCTCCCAATGCAGGCTTATAGATCTATCAAAATGCTTTTACTCCTCACAACAACCAAAATCTTAGAAAAGCACCTATCTAAACCAACAACAACAATACCAACAACTGCCAGCTAAACCAACAACATGGGAAGAACAATGACCACACTTCATCCTACATAGACTATGGTAGCCTCATCGGTTGTATATCTAAAAAAGAGCCTTCTATCAATGTTATCAATATCCAAGGCCCAAACAATGAGTGTGTAGTCACCACTAGAAGAGCGTAATTAAAAATCACAACCCCATCAGTCCCATCGGCACTATCAACCCCATCAGTATCATCAGCTCTGTCCAAAAGCCAATACAATATCTTGGAACACCTCGGGAACATGCCAGCCCAAATCTCCATTTTAGACCTTCTCTGCACTAGCCCTATGTACAAAAACATCCTTGACAGTGCTCTCATAGAATCCCGTGTCCCTTTAGATATCAATGCTACTAATTTTTGTAACCTCGTTGGACACCTATCCTCCTCATGTGCCCTATCATTCAAACCCATCGACATACTCGTGGTCGAGCCAAATCACACCCTTCCGCTTTGCATATCCATCATGGTATCCAATTTTGCCGTAAAAAGAGTAATGATAGATAATGGATCAGCCTTGATTATTTGCACCCTAAAATTCATAAAATAAGCTGGGTATACTGAGGCAGATATCATCAGTGAGGTTATCACCATCAAAGATTATGACAACTTGGAAAGAACCACAGAAGGAACTATTTTGCTGCCAATCAAGGATGGGCTAGTCATCCAAGAAAAACTCTCCCATGTTATTAATCTAAACCTACCATTTAACATCCTCCTTGGTCACCCATGGATTCATGCCGTGAAAGCCGTTCCATCCACTTACTATCAATGCATCAAATTTCTACATCAGGGCACTAAGGTAACCATCCATGCTGATCTAGAACCCTTTGCTTACTGCAATGCAGTTGAAGCTTCATATACAAACCATTACCCTAGAATTGATATTAGTACAGCCAATGCCAGCTCATCCCACACTTGTAATGACCCAAAAACCATCCTTGCCTCCACCCTGTCTACCGTGAAGATCAATAACAAAGGCTGTGGAGAGTATAGTCTGTGAGACGCATTTGCTATCAAGGAACTCCCACTTGATTCGAACACCCATGGATGATTGACATATCAAAAAGCTAAGGAGATTCCACCTCCTCAATACAAATAGTTTGGCCCAACAACCTTTGTATCCTCAAAAATCCCTCTTCATGAGGAGCTCACTCTAGATATCAACAATTGGTTACATAAGGATGCACCTCCAAGAAATCAAGCACACCTTGATCACTTCAGCCAGAAGTATCCCCAAGAACATAAGGTCATCACTGAAAAATGGAACTATCAAGGTGGTGGTCTAAGATCAGAAGAAAGAGGCATGCAGTGCCCCATCAACGCACATAAGTGGGAATCAAAGTCAGGTCTTGGCTTTGGCATACCCACAACTAGGGGCACCAATGAGAATGGTCACACTTTTTCAAATATTCATCGCGACCTTGTCGAAATCAAAGACATTCTTGAGGAAGTTGAAAAGAGAGCCTACGACGATATCCCAGACCAAATCTTCCTCGGAGACTCTGTTCTCTAAGAACTATCCATCCATTTCATTGACCTACCACTCGCTCACCCTAAACTCATAGATTGGGACCAACCAAGCATCGTACACATTAATGAGTTCACATCAGAGGAAGCACTTCTAAGATTCATGGGAGCTGAAACTCCTCACAAGAAAACAAAGCCAAATTCTACCTATATCTATAAGGTAGATCCCAAGGGGTATTTTGGAGAAAATCCCCAACCTAGTTTCGATACACCCAAAACTGGAACTAAGGCAAATCTGAGACTAGCTCAAGAAGCGAAGAGAGCTCCTCAGTGAGAAAATCCAGAGGCACAAGCAGAACATGAGGATTTAGCATTGCCTCCTCAAGATAATCGACCAGAGGTGTCTTCTATTCTAATTGAGGATAGTAGAGAAGTCAACATTGGTTCTTTAGAGATCCCCAGACTTGTTCACATTGCTGCATCCCTATCGAAAGACCAAGCTGATCTCCTCTTTAAGATCTTAAGAGAGAACATTGGCCAATATGCATGGTCATATCAGGACATGCCAAGACTTGATCCAAAGCTTATAGTTCATCATCTTACAGTCGATCCAAAGATCAAGCCTGTCAAACAAAAGATTAGAAAAATGCACCCCAAGGTGGCATTACTAGTCAAAGCTGAATTAGAAAGAATGTTAGCTGCTAAGGTTATCCAACCTATCAAATACTCAGAGTGGATCTCCAACATGTTCCCTGTCACTAAGCCTTCTGGTGACATCAAAATCTGCACTAATTTTAGAGATCTTAACAAAGCTTTTCCAAAAGATGATTTTCCCTTACCCAACATAGATATGATTGTAGACCTTATAGATGGACATGAAATTCTATCCCTCATGGATGGATTTTTTGGGTATAATCAAATCAAGATTGCAGAAGAGGATTAGCATAAGACAACATTCACTACTCCTTGGGGAACCTTTTGCTACAACATGATGCCTTTTGGCCTAAAGAATGTTGGGGCTACATATCAAAGAGCTATGAAAACCATTTTCCATGATCTTATCCATAGCATTTTGGAGGATTATGTGGATGATATCTTGGTTAAATCTCACACCTTCATGGATCATCTTGCTGACCTGGAGAAAGTCTTTGATAGGTTAGCCAAATATCATCTCATGCTAAATTCCAAGAAGTGTGTCTTTGGGGTCACATCTAGCAAGCCTCTAGGCTTTATAGTTTCTAAATGAGGTATAGAGATTGACCCCAAGAAGGTCAAGGCTATCTTAGACATGCCTCCTCCCTAGACACTGCGACAGCTTCACACTCTTTAGGGAAAGCTTCAATATATTCGATGCTTCATCTCTCAGCTTGCAGATAAGTGTACGCCATTTGCACATTTACTGAAGAAGGATGAAAACTTCAAGTGGGATCCTTTATGTCAACGCAGATTCAATCATCTCAAGTAGTATCTCATCAATCCCCCTATCTTGGTTCCACTAGTTCCTGATTGTCCCTTGATCTTGTACATATCAACAACTCCTATTGCTCTAGGGGCACTTCTAGCATAGCTCAATGACTACGGCAGAGAAAGAGCCATCTACTACATCAGTAGAATCCTAGTTGGTTATGAACTCAATTATACTCCTATGGAAAAAGCTTGTTTGGCAGTTGTTTTCTCAACTCAAAAGCTTTGCCACTACATGCTAAGTCATACCATCCAACTAGTCTCCAAGATCGACCCTCTCAAGTATATGCTCTCTAGAACAACACTTACAGGCCGTTTGGCGAAATGGGTTATGCTCATTAGCAAATTTGACATCCAGTATGTTGATAGAAAGGCAATCAAAGGGCAAGCTATAGCAAATCACCTAGCTGATGCACCTCTAGTAGATACATATCCTTTGATCACAGAATTTCTAGATGAGCATATCTGTCTAACTGAAGAACAACCCCCATGGAAATTTTATTTTGATGGCTCATATACATCTCATGGATCAGGGGCAGGAATATTGTTGGTCACACCTCAAGGAGATTACATTCCAAAAGCCTTCAAGCTACAATTCCCTAGCACCAAAAATATAGTTGAATATGAGGCTCTCATAGTAGGATTAAAGATAGCTGCAGAATGGAACATCACTGAGTTACAAATCTTTGGAAATTCTCAGCTCATCATCAAGCAAGCCCTAAATAAATATCAAACCAAAGATGAAAATCTATTACCCTACAAAGAGCTAGTTGATTAGCTAACCCAGCATTTTACAAAGCTTCAATTTACACAAGTGCCTCAAATGTAGAACAAAGCAGCAGACGCTATGGCTACAATCGACTCGCTCTTGGAAATTCCCCAAGTGGTTATGCAGTATGAGTTTTTAGTCAAGTAGCTCCTCACACCTGCCTATGTGAATGATGACTCAAACTGTGTTTGTATCTTGGTTGGTCCCCAATCCCCTTGGTACTATGAGATTCATGCTTACCTTAAATATGGTATCATCTCCCCTCACCTCACACGTACCCAATGCCAAAACCTCATCCAAAAATCATCTCGCTATGTTATCATAGCCAATAACCTATATCGTTGGGGTTATCATGATACTCTCTCTCGATGTTTAGATGAAAATGAGGCTGCGATGGTGTTAAAAGAAGTACACTCTGAACTTTGCAGTGCCCACACGAGTGGTATTTTCCTTGCACGAAAAATCCTTAGAGCAGGCTACTATTGGCCTACCATTGAAGAAGACTCCTATGACTTTGTCACAAAGTGTCTCCCATGTCAGCAACACACAAATCTTGTGCACACTTCAACACAGGATCTACAACCTATTGCACCACCTTGGCCTTTTGCTTGTTGGGGCCTTGATCTAGTTGGAACTATCACACCTCTCTCATCTGATGGACATAAATGGATAATAACAGCTATAGACTATTTCACTAAATGGGTGGAAGCAATCCCTCTAGTCTTAGCTACAGGAGTTCAAGTCTCCAAGTTCATCTTGTACCACATTGTTTTCCGCTTCGGCATCCCATCCACCATCTTCACTGACCACAGAGGTAACTTTAAAAATCTCAACATGGAAGAATTATGCACTTCCCTCCACATCCATCACTACTTTTCTAGCCCATATTTCCCACAAGGTAACGGCTAGGTAGAGGCAACTAACAAAACCCTCCTCAAAATCCTAAAGAAAGTTGTCAATGATTTCGGCCGCGATTGACACCTACAAATAAATTCTACCCTCTAGGCCTATTGAACTTCCTTCTATACATCCACAGGCACAACTCCATACTCCTTAGTCTATGGTGACGAAGTAGTACTATCCATAAAGGTTGAACTTCCCTCCTTGTGCATATCTTTGCAAGGGCAAATATCAGATGAAGAATATAGAGTAGCTCAGCTCACCCAGCTAGATCTCTTAGACAAGAAGTGACAACAAGCCTATGATCATCTTACAGTCTATCAAACTTGTCTCAAAAGGAATTTCAACAAGAAGGTGCTTCCATGACACTTTCAGCCGAGCGACATGGTCTTCAAAGAAAATATGAAAGTCCAAGCTGATCGAGAAAAGAAAGGAAAGTTTGAACCTACTTGGCTTGGTCCTTATGTTGTCACTACCTCCTTTGGCTCTGGAGCCTATTAGCTATCTACACCAGAAGGAGAACTCTTGAATGATCCTACTAACATCATTCATCTCAAGAAGTTCTATGGTTGAAGATCCTTGGTATACCTAACTTTTGAAAAATACAAAAAAATAGTAAAGAGAAATAAGTGTCCAATGGTGAAAACTTCACAATTCAAGCACCTTGGATAGGTATTTTAGTGAAAACCTGGTAATTTAGGTGCCTTGTATACTAAGACTAATCCATTCTCTATCACTATCCTATCCCTCATCCATTCACCCACCATCCCATAAAACACCTACTTGTTCCCCTGGTGTTCCAACCAAATATCCAAAATCTAATGAAGCTTGTAAATACCTCCTGTACAGCTTGTAAATCTTGTACCTCAGCTTGTAAATATTGTACCCCAGCTTGTAAATCTTTTATCATCCCTTGTATCATAGCTTGTATATCCAAATTTTGTCCAAAACTTGTACCATATTTCAGCTTGTATTATATACCAAAGCTTGTATCCTAGTTTGTATCCTATCACATGCACACAAAGAACCTCATTTTCACTTAAGCTTTTCGCAAACCATCTACCTATCTGCCTATCAACTATTAAAGACATCCCACCCTTCACAAACATTTCCATCTCACAAAACCAAAACATGAACAACCTTGTACATTTGTAACATGTCTTGGTCTGTCAGCCTGTACATCCTCTTTAGCTTAGTACCATTGTATCTATCTAGCTTTCGTGTCAGTTCATCCTTGATCAACATCTTGCACACATCACACAAATCTTGGTTAGCTATTCCAATGCATCCTTTAGCTAGATCTCTTATCATCAAAGTGTTATCCTTCTCAATTCAGCTTGCCAAGTACATCACTCATCCAAATCCACTAGCTTAGGTGCTCTTTGATAGATCCTTGTAGGATATAACTTTCCTCATGTCTGATCTTGGTCCGTTAGTACCTCATCCTACCCATCTCATTGGCAAACGATTCTCTTCTAGATTTTCACTTTCTTTTGATTTGGAATCTTCCCTTTTGGGTCTTGAAGTATCTTTTCCAAGAATTCTTTTTGTTCCCTCCTCAAGGTTGCCACGATCTTCCATATCATGGTATGCTGCGAATGGGGCACTCTGAGCGTATGATTTTGATCAAGTCTTTCATTTGTTTATTTTTTGCTTGTGGGTTACCCAGTGTTAGTTCCACACTGTTTCCTCTAGGTTTTATGTGTGATGCTGGGGCAATCCTTATGTGTTTGTTTCGAGTTAGTCCGTCAGTCCTCTAGAAAGTTGGTGAAAAGGCCCTGATGTTCTTGGTACCCTTGGCAATTAACCAACAGTCCTATAGCAAATCTAGTGCTCAACCACATGGTGGTACTTCTCTTTGAAGTATCCCGCTGCTCAAAAAGCTTCAATGGATTCCCTTCATCTCCATTATCCCCCATCCATATCTAGCATCCATCTCTCCTACCCCAGCTTGTGCAATTGTATCTCTTAGAATCAATCATCACTCTTAGCTTTAGGGATCCACAATCCTAGTCTTAGGGATCCACCAATCCAATCAATCCACCAAGCCTCATCTTTCGAGATCCACAATCCTAGTCATAGGGATCTTAGAAACCTATCTTCCCCCAATCTGACTCTTTGAAATCCTATTGCATCTGCTTTATAATCCCCTCATCCTTCTCCCTATCCTGGATTCCTTTTTATAGCGCTCTACTCCTTCATCCTCTACCTTCCCTAAAGTCTTAAGCTTGCTTCCTCTTGTGCATTTTATTCTCCTTTATCATTCTCCCATAGTGAGAGTTTGAGCTAACTAAACCTCTTCTCTTAAGCCACTCTTCGTCCTCCCACCCGCCAAGATTCTTGTACTTTTCAAGAAGCCGTCGAGCCTCGCTTTCTCTCCCCACCACCTTCTTGAGGGGGCATCTTGCAGTCCATTCTCTCCTCTTCTACTCTAGCCTTGGGCATCTTATTTTCTTATCTTTGATGCCATGCCACTTGCAGCATCACATCAAAGAGGGGCAAAATGTAGACACCTAAAAATCTTTTAGAAAATAAAATATTTTTATTTTCTTAAAAAAGTCCCTGATGACATCATCATTAATTAATTAATTATTTAATTAATTAATTTATTTTTATGCCATTAAATCCTTTTATCTTAATTAAAAATATTTAATTAAGGAATCCCTCCCAAAAATGTTTAAATCTTATTTAAAAATTATTTTCTTATTTGTTAATTATTTAGTTAATAAATTGACCAAAAATCCCAAAATAAATTATTTATTTATTTTTTGTCCAAAACTTGGCCAATTTTCTTAAGACCACTAACCTCTTCCAAAATCTTCTAATCCTTCTTTATTTCGATTAAAGGCTAATCCCATCATTTCCTACCCCTAATCCCAACTCAAAATATTTAATTAAGATTAAATATTAATCCTCATGTTTATTAAAAATATTTTAATAAATACCTCCTCAACCCAAACCCTTGAAATAAATAAAACTTTATTTATTTCCTAAAAACCTTATTTATCCTCATCCTAGGAAGTTCTAGACTCTTCTAGAAAGTCTTCATCCTCATCCAAAGCCTAGACTCTTCTAGAAGATGTCAATCCTTATCTTTGACCCTAATCCTAATCCCCCCCCTAACCTTGTCACATTCCCTAAACATGGGTTAAGACTTGCTAACCCAAGCCAAAGTTAACAAATATCTCCTCCTTCACCCACCCTCATTAAATGCCATCCACTTGCCCATCTCTAACATCCCTAATCTAATCTTAACCCAAGCCTAATCCAAGCCTTAACCATTTGCACATTCCTAAGTCAAGCTTAAGACATTCTTAATCCAACCCAAGTCAAAATATCTCAATTCTCTCACAAATATCCCAACCATAAAACTTTATGAAGCCCAGAAAGCCAAAAATGACTCTTACAAGCCCATTCATTGCTCTTACAAGCCATTATGAGGGTCTTTATGAGCTTTGAGCCTCCTTTGTTGACCCCTCAACCCCTCTTACTCTAACCAATGACCTTGTGACATGTGTCACTCCCTAATTGGCTGTAAGGAAGCACAATCCATGTGCTCTCCTCTCATTCAATCTAAACCTTCCATAAGATTTTTTCCATCCTTGCATCCTAGCCCTTGATCCCTCAAGCCCTTTACCTATTTAAGGAATCCTCTCCCAAGCCATTTTAACACAATCTAGAAATAAAATCCATAATGCCATTTTGAGAAGCCATTTTTACAGCAAATCCATTCACCAAAATCTATCAAAAATCTGCCATTGAAGCCCATTTGAGCATTTGAGCATAAATACATAATCAAGCGATCTTAGCTATTAGACACACCTCTACATCAAGTAATCATCCTCATTGAGAGAGCCTATCCATGGGTCATATTCTCATTTGAGGACTTCACTTTGTCTCTCATGAAGTTATGTTAAATTAGTATGCAAATGCTTTTTGATTGTTTTAATTTGGTGTTTCTAACATACTAAAGTAGCATATACAGTCCAAAGTATCAGCTCGGAGGGTGAGAAAAAAATTTCCTCTAGAAAGAAGGCCAAAGAGTCGGAGAAGATACCGCCCTTATCTATTACCCCAAGAAGGAAAAGCCCTAGAGGACATGGATCTAATACTTCAGGCAAGGGTGATGAAGATGACAATGAGGATGGGAAGGATATGAAATCTATTGAAGAGGATGAGGAGGAGATGGAAATTAAGAAAGAGGAACCAATCACTAAAAAATGGAGGACGTCAGAAGAGAAAGATGTTGGGGGGACTTTGGGTTCGAGGCCAGATATCTTTGCCATTCCTCTTTCCCTTATTCATCCTCAAGAACAGGAGAAGGAGGAAATTTATGGTGAGGGAGGAGAGGTGGTTATGAAGGATAGGTGAAAGGCCTAGAGAAATTCAAATGTTAGAACAATGAAAATGAGTATTGTTAGAGAGATAATGAACCCCCAAATTCTAGAAGAAAAATAGGGTCAACTCTATTTCAAGGATCTCATTGATCCAACTATGGTGGCAATAATAGATAATACTAGGGAATCTAGCTTGAATTTGTTGAATAATTCTAGAAATAGCATGATTGACAATTTTAGGTCAATCAAATGGCTTTACCACAAATTGGAAGAGTTCAGAGAAAAATTTGGCCATCTGGAAAACAAAAGGAAGGAGCCAGATTGAGGAAATCAAAAGAATTAGGGGGAACATCTTAGTTTGGTTGAGAAGAGAATCCAAAATTTGGAGAACTATAATCATAATCTAGAAAATTAGATGATTTCCATTCTCAACTCTATCAATGGTAACATTTTATCCCTCACTGGAATGTTGAAAGCCAAAGTTCTATAGGATGAGGCTGAGGACAAGGATAGAGAAAGAGCTAGGATGGAAGAGGACATGATGATATAAATAACTTTTACCAGCTTGGATCGAGAAGGTCAGAAGATTCAAGAGTAGATGGCTAAGGAGATTCACAAAGTCTATGAAGTAGCACAAACGATGTAGGAGCTCGAGCAAAAGATAAACAAGTAATCTTGGTTTTTTTATTCCTTCCTTTTGCTGTTTGTTTACTGTTGTTTTTTGTCAAGCTGGATTTATCTAGTTCTTGCTTTTTGGTTGTTAGTTGAACTGGCCCTTTGATTGGCCTTTTTTTTATGGTTGGGCTTAACTTGCTTATTATTAGCCTTTGACTTGTTATCATTTTTGGCTAGGCTTTTTCTGCTTATTATCAGCCTTGGATATGTTTTAACTTTTGGGTTTCAAGGCCCCTATAAAACCTATTTATCTTATCAAAAACATTTTAACCTATGCTAATCTATTTGAACTGTCATAATTATTAAGAATGTTTTTATAATAATATGTGAATATTTTTGCAATATTTGATGGATTTTCATGTTCAATCCTTGCTGAGTCTTTGACTTTATTAATCTTAATCTTGGATCTATTGATAATGATGCTATTATGAAAGAATTTTTTTATTTTAGTCTCCTTTTGTAAGCCATGTTTCTCTCAATTTTTGTCTCCAAAATATTTCTTCTTTTGCCAAAATGTCCTCTTCTTTTGTTAGCAACTCTTTTTCTTTTAGGTAATCTTCATTATTCATACCTTTTTTTATAATTTCTTTATTTTATCTTTTTAGATTATCTTCATTATTTAATTTTTCTTTAAATACATTGTTAAAGTGCATTTTATTCCATTTAAGAATATTCTCTTTTAGTATTTTCATTTTTGCCACAAAACAAAATATTTTGGATCCTTCAAAGTTACCTTATGACGACCATAATTTTCTTTGATCCATAAAGTTGTTATCAAAGAATCACATTTTTTCACATTTAAATAGATTTCTATGAGGTTTAATAGGTTTTGTTATTTTGATTCTCACTAGAAAATGATCTGATCTAGCTATAGGTAAGATGGTAGATTGAAGATTCCTATCTATACTTCTTGATTCTCCTTTAAGGAAGAATTTGTCTAGTTTTGTAGCAATATAGGTGAAGTTTTTCCTTCTATTGTTATAAGTATATGTTCCATTATTAGTTGAAATATCTATTGATTCATTAGTATCTATCCAATTTTTGAAATCATTGGAAGCTTGTGAAATATGCTGTATGCCTCTAGTTTTTTCTCTTAGATTTAAAGATTACGTTAAAGTCTCCTCCTAATATTATAAATTCAGTACTAAAGTTTCTCATGAAAAGGCTTAATTCTTCCCATATTCTTTTTTTGTCTACTATTTGAGTAGGGCCATATATATTAATAATTATTATTTGTGAATCTTTTTTGACACTTTTGACTTTACCGCTCATCTAGTTCTGATTTGAATTAATTAAATCTAAATTTATTTTTCTTGGGTTCAATATTATTCCTAATCCTCCATATGCACCTCTAGATTCTTGTAGGATTATGTTCCAACTTCCTAGCTTCTGTTCTAATTTTAGTCCTTCTTCTTTGTGTAGTTTGGTTTCTTGTAGTAATATTACTTCTAATTCAAATTTAGTTAATTTGTTTTTATTAATCTTTTTTTTTTTCTAGGAGCATTAAGCCACCTATCATTCTAGGTTGTTATTCTCATACATACTTGGGAAGGCTCTTCCCCTTCCCTACTTGAAGAATTTGACTAATCATTTGTTGTTCTTTTGCTTGACCATCTGCCTCTCTTAGTTCTTTAAAAGATTTTCTTCCTCGCTTCATCTTTTGTTTACCACATCTGGGAATCTTTATACCTTCTTGATTGATAGAAATGCCTAGTTGTTGTTGGAATTCTTTTATATTAACTGAAAGAGGGTGTGAATTAATTAATCAAGGTCTAAATGTCTAAATAAAACTTTTTTAACAATTTAGTGAACCCATATAACATTCTTAATCATGCATGCATTTATTGTGTGTAAACCAAAACTGATATGTTACTGTTAAACTAACATGTAGAAATGTAAAGCATTAAACACAACACATCCATTAGTACACTTGACACAATGATTTAACATGAAAACCCAATTTAGGAAAAACCACCAGTAACATGCTACTCCTTTTTTACTCTTCTGAAGTGATGCCCTATTAAAGGCCAACCCTGTTAAAGGTTACAATACAGACTATTAAATGTGACTTGGTTAAGGGATTTCAATCACCCTATTAAAAGTGAACCTTGTTAGACGACTTTAGGTCATTCACTTAGAATGCCACCCTATTAAAGGATTTTCCAATGACTGTTAAGGTGACCCTAATCTGATACAATTATTAGAGAGTAACAGTAGAGTTTGATCTGATACAACTTACAACCTTACTTACAGATTACATATCACTATTTAGTCCTCAACTCTACTTGGCTTCCTATCTTTTTAGTTCAGATAGCTTGTTTCCCCCTTCAAGCATTCATCCTTCTCTAGCCTTCTTGCTTAGCTCGACATTGTAGACTTCTCCTCTTGGGTCACTTGATGAAGCAAACTCTCTTTCTTCACCTTGTCTAATTTTTTCATCCAAAAACTCTTTGACCTCTAACTAACTTTGCTTCATGACCAGACATCCCTACATATAGGGAATTAGAACTCTTTTTCTTGCTCATTATTCATCTCAACAATTAGGGTTTTCAATGGATTAGGTATTATACAATGTATCTATCCTATATCTTGTCTTTGTCTAGAAATATCTCCTAAAATCCATTTGAGTTTTCCTCCAAAATAGTTTACATAAGATTCTATGCCTCCGTCTCATTCATCTTATCTTCCTCCTAATTCACAAGTTTCAAGAAAACAAACTTGTCAGCTTTTATTTGAAAAATCTTTGAACTTTTTCATAATGCAACAACTCAACATTATCAATTTACTGATGCTCAACACATACTGTGTTACTCAGCATCAACTGTAAAATTACTTGGCATCAACTAAATTTTACTGATACTTGGCACATACTGAAAATCACTTGGCACCTACTGACTTTCTCAACACCTATTAGTTTTCTCGGTATCCATTTGAAATTGCTTTCACTTGGCTCCAACTAAATTTTTTCTCAACTTGCACTAACTTTACTTGGCACCTTTTATCAACTTAGTAAATAAAATTTGTCCAAAAATTTTGTAACCCCAAGTAGATCATCAATACATTATGTTATCACTATCTTAACTAATTCTTGCACTTCAATACATAATCATAACTCAACCTTCCCTCTAGGTACTTTTGTTACATCTTGTTGATCAAATCCTCTTCATCAATCAACTAAGTGATAGTGCTTGAAACATATAATAAATTGTCTTACCAACATATAGCAGGTTTGACATCAGTGACAAAAAAAATGATTGAAAACACTTCTTCAGCAATAACAATCTTTCTACTCAGATGATCTTTTCAATCTTATATCAACAATCTCCCCCTCTTTGGCATTGATGGCAAACCAAATTGATCAACCAATCAAACAAATGATAAACTAACTAGGTAAAAATAGTAAGGCAATACTAAAAATAAATCTTGTGAATGGAAGTTCTCCCTCTATCAACAACTCCTTCTTAGGTTACAAAATATCTCATTCTTTTCTTCCATGGATCAGTAGAATATCAGAATATCTCCCTCTTTTTCTTTTTGATTTATCCTTATTTATTGCTTCCAGTCTTCTAATCTTCTAATGATGTATCTTCACTTCATTGTTCCTCTTTTGCACTTTTATTTTCCTTAATATCATCAAACTCAACATAGCTTAGGGCAGAGGCAATCTCCAATGTCGCCTGATTGTGTTCTTTCTTTTTCTTCAAGTCTTTAATAGTTAGGGGTCCTGTTGGATCAACGGGTGAACCCACAATAGTGGGTTACACTTTTTTGCCTAAACTGACACTGAACTCTGATTTTTAAGAAAACATTCACTTTCAAATGCAAATTCCTGTTTAACGGTTAGGAATTTGAAGATGAAGTAAACTAGAGTCTTTTAGGATTTTGTGTCTAGATTCTAAATCTATTTTTTTTTTTTTTTAAATTGATTTTATTGAATTATTTTTTCTCCTACAAAAATTGGTATGATATCAAAAACCTGATTTTTAAAGAGTGACACTATTTTTGACACACAACTTTTTTTCTACAATAGATATCAATGTGATTCTTTCGAATTTAGTTTGTTAACATCCATACATAAACCGTAGAGTTGGTCTTATATCTTTATCATTAGTATTTCATATTTTATTGTCGTTTAAAGTTGGCATAACACTAATTTAGACATACGTGGCTTTTGACACATGTAACTTATTATATATTTACCCAATTTTTAAAAAGTAAAATTTGATTGAAAGGTGACTCAAATACGGAGACTGTACTTATTTTTCAAAAATTTTATTTTTATATTTACTATTTTTCCATGAGCGTTGAATATCTTAGTTTATTTTTTACAATAAACTTATATTTAATTCATGTTAAAAAATATATACCTAAAAAATTTGAAAAGCACCAAATTCATAGTCATTAGAAAGCTAGTTCAGAGTACTTCAATCATGTACAATTTTAGGTCTTTAGTGCTCCATTTGAACTTGGTAATTCAGCTCCGAAGAAAGGAAATCATTGAAAAAAATTCAAACTATTCATGGGGGCTTCTAACTAGCTAGTTTCGATAGAAACTTAGTTTCTATCGAAACCATTTTACAAACTTTTGATAGAAACAAAATTTCTTAGTTTCTATCGAAACTATTGGTGGCTTAACCACGCAGTTAGCAAACCGCTTACATAGTTTCGATTGAAACTATCCACCTAGTTTCGGTCGAAACTAGGAAAGCGGGTTAACCCCTGAGAAGCCAACCATAGGGGTGTTTTTCTAGTCGGCTCCTTAGGATTTTTCCCTAGTCGGCTAATAAAGAGGTTTTAAATTTTTTTTTTTGTATATAAATATGAGTTTCATTTTTTACAATTTGCATTTATGTGAAATCAAGTTATTGGCTTTTGAATTGGGTAGAAAGAAATATTTGACAAACTTCAACCTATTTTCGAATTTTGGAGGAAGAATTTACGACATGGGCAATAAAGATAAAAGAGCAAGTAAATATGCACGAAGAAGAACTAAGGAACAAGAAGATGAAAATCGTCAAAAAACGCTAGCAAGATACTATCTTAGATCAGGTACACATGCACAATCTTTTTTCCAATGTATTTAATTAGTTTATTTAGGTAGGATTAGGGTTTAAATCCAATTAGGAATATAATATTTATCTTAAATTAGCATTACTAGATTAACTTAATATTAAGAGTTTATTTGAAATTATGTTCATATTTAGGCCATTAGGGTTTATTCAATTATGTCCATATTAGTCCTTAGGGTAAATATTACATTATGAAAGAATTCAAATTATGAATTTATTTAGCATGGGAATTACCTTGTTTGTTCAATTATGTTAATAATTTATAGTCCATTAAGGTTTATTAGATTATGATTAAAATTAAATAAATGAATTTATTTAGGATGTAGTCAACTAGGACAACCTACCGACATTGGAGAAGGTTCATCCCAAGTTCAAACAGCTACATGTGCATCTCTTGCAAGTATATAATATAGATCTTTCTAGAATTCTAGGTCTCTATCAAACTTTATATCTTTAATTTTTAAATTTAGTGATGATATTTCCCCTTATAAACTTACTTGATTTTATTTGTTATATCGTGCACGTGCATTTCTATTAGATGATGAAAATGTTGGACATGAGGAAATTGAAGATGAAGCAATGGATATTGAAGAAGGACCATCTGAAGGTTAGATAATTTAATCAAGTACATAATATTTCACTCTTGAGTTAAACATGTATATATGTATACATATATGTCCCCTAAAGAGATTGTATCTTAAGACTTTGTTTCATTTTTTCTTGTGCAACCCGAGATCAAACAACAAATGGGAATGTTAATTTAGCTCAAAGATTGAAGAGAAAAATTAATCATAGAAACATAGATCATTTAATTGAAATGGATGTGGAAACATTGAGAGAATATGCTAATCAACCTACACATACTACAAAGACGAAATTGAATAAAAAGTCTAAAGACATAATTGCACAATTTGAGAATCTATCAACAGTGGAGAAAACTCAACTATTATCAATTTCACTTCTCAAAGATGAATTAAAAGAGCCACTGAGACTATTGGGTATAGATACAAGTATAAAAAAGATGAGGACTTCTAAACTATAAAAAGATATTGTTGAAATTGTTAAGGAAGGGTTACATTCCATTGGGAAAAAAACTAGATCTGCAGATAAATCCATTGCACGAAGAGTGATACTGACATCTATTTTAAATAAGAAAACATCCCAAAATAGACAGATCTCTTCATTATCATCTCATTTCGAGTATAGTCGAAAGACGGTACTACATTATCTGAAAAGGAGAAACAATTTGAATGATAGTACATTAGAAGACAATTGGGCACTAATGTGTAGAGCTCCTCGATCTGACATGATTGGGGAAACAATTAAGAACTTAGTTATTCAATTTTGGATTGATAATACTCATCCTTCACCAAATAGAAGAGATATCATCAAGCAGAGGATTGGGCCTAAGGAATATATTCAACACGCAAAACATTGGTTGGATGTCACTCAACATGAATTGTATCTCTCATTTTGTAATTTAAATCCTAACATAAAGATTGGAAAAACAATGTTTGAAAGATTGAAGCCCTATTTTGTGAAGATAAATAAATCTTTTGAAACATGTTGTTGTCGATATCATGTTGAATTTGATCTATACTATGAAGGGTTTCGAAAGATGATAGAAGAAAGTGGTGAAACTTCTCAAAATACTTTTCCTAAATGACCGAGTCAATTCATAACATCAATCTTATGTGACAAACCAAATGATTGTGTCCATGAAATAGATTGCATAAGAGGAACTTGTGAAACATGTGGTAACTTGACTAAATTTCCTTTGAGAGAAGAAGATACTAATACGACAAGGATGGTAAAATGTAAGAGATATAAGTACATAAAGTTAGAAACAAAAGCTGGAAAAGAATCAACAAGGTTAGAATATGTAGAGGATGAGATATTGGCTGGAGAATTTATGTCAAATTTTCGTAAATTGATTCAACCATATATATGCCATGCATTTTTTGCTAAGTGGCAAGAAGAACAATTTCAAACACTAAGAGAAACTTTCCCACTCAGAACAATTCTATCTGTTGTTGACTTTGTAGAGAATTACTCTTTCGTATCTCAAAAACAACTTCAAGCAGAATACTACTATACTGAGCAGGTTACTATTATGGTTCAAGTGTCTTATCGACATGCACAAATTGATCTGGATGGTGTGGAAAGTACAAATCAAGCACAAGTCATTAAAAAAGAGTATCACTTTTATATTAGTGATGACAAAGAACATGACACACATTTTGTGGAACATTGTTTTAAGACATTTTTTGAATATTTGAAAAAAAAAAACATTAAAATAGAAAAACATTTGGTATGGTCAGATGGATGTGCAACACAATTTAAATCAGCTAGACCATTTTATGCATTATGTAGATATCATCGATACCTTAATATACCACACATTTGGAGTTTTTTTGAGAGTGGACATGGAAAGGGTGAGCATGATGGTGTAGGAGCTTGTATCAAAGGTGCTTTAAGAAAGTATCAAATGGACTATAAAGGATATCACATTAATAATGCTCATGATGTGGTTGAGTGGTGCAAAACACATTTTCGATGCCAACAAATATAAATAACACATCATTAGAAGCGTATCGAGTCATACCATTTAGAGTGTTTTGGGAGGTATCAGGTATATATAAATTAATTTGTTCATATTTTTAAATTAAATCTTAAATTTATATTTAATATGTTACCTTAGATGATCTCTAACTAAATTATGGACCTTGTGTACACATTCAGGTGTTGATAGAAGATCAATGCATGCATGCAAGAGGGTAGAGAAGACACGATCTTTGCATTCAGTTATGAGTACAAATAGTAATGTGTGGTCATTGTATACAAGAGAATACTCATGTTTTTGTCCTAATTGTATTGATGAAGACTATGGTGGTTGCATTAATCGAGAACGTGGATATGTGGGTGAATGGACTTTGGTGCCACTAGATGTTATTAATACGAATGAGTTTGAGGACAAAAACTATGATGATATTCCATTGATTTCTAGTGATTATAACCATATTTTAGGATTGATCAGAGTTGGTATGTATGAACTATATATACTTGGATCATGTACATGTATACATTTTTCATAATTTTGGTTAATTTTTATTATATATATATACTTATGTAAATGACGTGTATCCAAAATTTTGACATATATAAGTTTGTGTAGGAAATGTTTTTGCAGTCATAGCAAAATCGGAAAATGTAGAAGGTGCTAGCTATTATTTATTACATTGCACCATGGAAAGAGAGAAGCTAACAAAGACTAAAATAAGTGATGAAATTGTTGTTCCCACAGGTTAGTATATAGTTGAATTATGTATATATGTATGTCAAGTATCTATATTTTTAATGAATTCAAATTCTTTGACTTAAATTCAAGATTGATGTATTTTTTAAATGTGTACATGTGCAGGTTCTGTTGTTGTACAAGGAACATATTTGAAGCAAATAAAAGTACTTAAAAGTGGGATTCATTTCATCGATTATCAACCTAACAATAAGGTATATCAATATAGTAACCATGTTATTGCCACTGGTCTAACTCTTCATCCAGTCAAAGGACCTGGAATACGTAAGTGAAGGCTCCATATTGATGATCATGAGAAAATATTAAATGTTATCCAAGAACGAGCTGATCTACTTGATATGAGATAGAAACAACTCCTAATTTGAAATGTAACTCAAGAACAATTTGAAATTTGGTTCAAACTATTTGAAATTTGGTTGAACAATCATTTGATCAATTTGAAATTTCATGGAATAACTAATTTTCTAAATTGAACTTTTGCTCTTTCATTTTGAATTTTCTTAAGTAACTAATTATAGGAATTATGAACTTATATGTACATGTGTGTACACTAATTACCTGACATGTGCACCTTGAGGGAAAGAAATTCGAACACCACTTGTCTTAAGAGGATGAAATTAGGAGTTTGTAAAATTAATTATATTGAACTTTCTATTTCACTTAACTTGTCAATTTTTGGACACATGTACGCTTTCAATTTAACTAATTAGGACATGTGCTTTCAATTTCAGGACATGTGAGCTTTCAATTTAACTAATTACCTAACATGTGAGCTTTCAATTTTAGGACATGTGAGCTTTCAAGTTCAATTTGCAATTTGTTTAACTAAATTTTGAACATGTACATGTTTTAAGTTGGACTTGAATTAGAACATTGGGCTTAAGGGGATAAAATTCTAGGATACATGTGTGCACTTGAATTAAAATTTCACTATGATTAAAATTTAAAATGTAAGTCAAGAACAATTTGAAATTTGGTTCAAACTATTTCAAATTATGTTGAACAATTTGAAATTTGGTGTCCAATAACTAATTTTCTAAATTGAACTTTTACTCTTTCATTTTTAACTCAATGCAAGAATTCATTTAACTTTCTATTATATTGAACTTTCTATTTCATTTAACTTGTCAATTTTAGAACACATGTACACTTCCAATTTAACTAATTAGGACATGTGCTTTCAATTTTAGGACACGCGAGCTTTCGATTTAACTAATTACTTGACATGTGAGCTTTCAAGTTCAAATTGCATTTTGTTTAAACTAAATTTTGAACATGTACATGTTTTAAGTTGGACTTGAATTTTACAACATTGGGCTTAAGGGGATAAAATTCTAGGATATGTGTACAAATAAAAGGGATGAGTTCTATAGATTTACTCGAGTTAGGAATTATGTACAACTAATTACTTGATACTTTAACATTTAATACATGTTCAATATATTACCAAACATTTAAATTACATGAACTATATATATATATATATATCTAAATTTCATCAATATATTAAACATGCACGTACATATCTAAATAAATCACTTACATATCTTAGATAGAAACAATATATAATATACTAGATCTAGATCTAGTATGTACATTAGATTCCACAACATAATGTAACATGTATCAATCATCTCGAGAACAAATAACAAAAACATGTATCTATCTAGAGATCTATCAAAAGATAATATCAAATATAAATATAGCGTGTACACATCTAGATATGTAAATCCAGGTACATCTATATCAAATCAAATATAAATATAACATGCATCATGTGTGTATATAAAGTGTCTATCTAACATATATGAATGTCTCTCTAGATGAAAGTCTACAACACATCATCTAGATAAAAAAAACTATAGATCATCACGTGCAGGACTATCATAACCACGCCTCCTCACAATGCACTCTGAAGACTAACTAGTATCAAGGTGCTCACTAGGATGTATTGACCCCTTTATATAAATTCAAGAGAAAGTGATATCAATACATACATACATTTAATCAAGAGAAAGTGATATTGAAATACATGTACATGCATTTAATCAAAACATAAATAAACATTACCTGTCCACTACTGACATCATCCAATGAGTCTCGACGATGTACATGATCTAGCATCAAAGCTGGAGTAAAAATAGGCACATCCCCCTACATTGTACACGTGCACGAGCAACACATCAAATTAAAATTTCTCCACATGATTACATTTGAATCTACGTGCATGATATACATGTACATGTGCACACATGCACATGTCTAAATTAAATTAGTTTGAAATGATTGAAATTTTAAAATGAACAAAATCTTTTTACCTGTGTAGATGGTGGCATCTGATAATACTCGGACTGCCTAGCATCGATCGTGTCCACTAATGCATCCAAATTTTGCTGCGTCGCATCAAGCTCAATCTCTGCATCTACGCAGGCCCCATGGCTGGTGACTGGCACGTGTCCTAATAATGATGAGCCAAGTGGACTATGTACATGAGATGGCATAGAAGTAGAATCATCACATGTTAACAAGTCCATCCATCCTGTGGTCAACAAGCTCAAATCAACATCATCAAGGCCCACATCTGAACTCTGAGCTTGCATTGTAACACTAGCTGAAGGGTCTGTGGTATGTATATGTCTCCATGGAGCAAAAGAGTGGTCAACAGATGGATCATCATGTGCACTACCACCATGACCACTACCTAATCAATGAGAGGAATATGGCTGAGGATGTGTCCTAGTACTACCATGGACATGACCTTGAACATCTGATATGGGTATGCCAAGATGCTCTCATAAAAATCTATATGTATCTAATAAATCCTTAGCCAGACCAATCATAGTATCTCATGCCAACACTCTAGTGAGACCCTCTAAGCTAGCCACTGAAGGGATGCCTACTGCACTGTACAAGTCTCCTGAAGATGAAGCATAGGATGATGATCTGGAATGCCAACGAGACATCAAATACTAACCAACCTCATCACTCAAAATAGATCTGACTGCTGCTACAATCTCTCCAACTCCCTGAAGGACCCCACGTAACTGAGTGCTACGCATGGCCTCATCAGCTGATGGACCTAACATAGGGGAAATAATAGGTGCCCTCTCTCCGAAAATCAATCTATGTGCCAGTAGGGGACGACTTGGCTGCCTATCAGCCAATCTACCATGCCCATGTCCTAAATGTCCTGGTAAATTTGTGTAGTTCACCGTCCTGCATAAGAGAACCTCTGCATAAAGCTGTTGGGCAAAATAGAGTGGAATTTGGTCGTTATTTGGATAACGACCATGGGCAGAAAGGAAGCGTGGGTATATCAATGCAACCATCTGTGGATCTGTACACTTAAGGGGAGAATACCCCTTCACATACTTTTGTGAAAGATAATGAGGGAAACATTCCGTCTTCAGGACATCTTTGGGCACCAAGCCCTGCACCTCTTGGAGTGAAAGACCAGAGGAGACCTCTCATCTCTTACTGTCAAGGACAACCTGTATAGTATGTGCAAAATATGGGGCAGTGCCATGAATCTCATCTCGAATAAGTGTCAGGCTATGTAAGATAGTCTGGCATGTACCACTATAAACACTGGAGCATGTGCCACCAGTCAGGGATTCTTGGAGTCTATGAATCTCCTGGTTAGTGCGATCATAGAGCTCCTGAGGTGGGATAGGTTGCTGATCATGGGGGACATGATGCTACTCAGGGGGGATAGGCTATTGCTCAGGGCCTGGGATAGGCTGCTCGGGCCCAGATATAGGCTGCTGCTCAGGGCCCGGGATATGCTGCTCGGGCCTGGGTATAGGCTGCTCAAGGGGGACAGGCTGCTCGGGGGGGATAGAAGGCTGTTGATCAGCCATGTCAATGTATGTAGGTGCGTGTATAATGTGTAAACCTGAAAATTAAAATTAAAATGTATGACATTTAATAAACTTGAAATTTATATTAACATATATGTATGTACAATTTGACAAAATTAAAAAACTTGTATCTAAATTGTTTTACTAAAATTAAACATGCATGTACATGTCTACATATATATAAAAGTCCTAAAACTTAAATGAACATATACCTTAAAAGAAAACTAAATTTTAAAACACATATGTTGTTATATATATATAATGTTTGTAACTCAGGGACCTTTTAAGAACTACATGTGTGCAAGTTATATTTCTATCTAAGTTAGATTGAATGTTCAAAGGTTTTAGACATATGTGTGCACATAAACTTGTCAAGTGTAATTTAGGTCCACGAAGTTTAAATATGTGCATATATATGTATATATAGATATATGCGTACATATAGATGTACATGATATGTATAATTGCACATATAGATCTATCATGCACATGTGTATATATACATGCATACGTGTGCATATATATACACGTGCACATGATATGTGAAAATATACATATCATGACACATATGCATATATAGATCTATTTGTGTACATATATATAACATTGATGTATCATTTTGAGACCTTGATATCAATGTTTAATTAGTTTTAGGATTAGGGTTCAATTTGGTTTGTACTGTTTGATTAGGTTTACATGCTTAGGTTTTGATTAGGACAAGAGTTAATAAATTGAATTAATGTTTTAATTCAATCTTAGGGTAATGGTTCAATTTTGTTAATGGTTGGGGAAAGGATTTAAGGTTAAATTCAAGGTTTCTACTATTAACTTGGGATATATAATTACCTGTTTATGATCATGGTTTAATTCAATTTGGTTTATAAGTATAATATTAATTAGTTAAGGGCCAGGGTTATCTTTCAATCTAGTTTGATATATTCAATTTGGTTTAGGGTTTACCCAGGGGTTAGTTTATTTTAGTGTTAAATATTAAGATATAATGCTAAATTATGATATCACTCATTTTTTGATATTTTGATATGATGGACATGTCATAAATGACATTTCTATATGATTCTTTTGATATGATATGCATGGATTATATATATATATATATATATATATATATATATATATATATAATCTTATGATTTAGCCCGTAAATTATCATTTATAATATAAGGGTTTAGAAATTAAATTTAAAGATCTTAAGGTTAGGGTTAGGGTTTGGATAATTAAATTTTAGTTTTAGGTTTAGGGTTAGAGTTAGGATTATGGTTAGGGCTATGATTTAGGATTGAGACCATGATTAAAGGGTTAGGATCATGTGGTCAGAGACCAAGTACCTGAGTAGAAATTATAGTCTAGATCAATTAGGGTTAGTAAAGTAGCTAAGTTAGCATTTAGGATTTAGGGTTATAGTTATGATTCTAGGGTTAGGGTACATTGGGTTTACATTTCTATTAGTACTATTTATAGGGTTAGGATATGGGTTGACATTGGTATTAGTATTATTTTTAGGGTTATGGTTTGTACATCAGGGTTTAAATTTATGGATCTAGGATTATGATTAGGGCTTATAATTTAGAATAAAGGTTGGGGCTTATCATCTAGTATAAGGGAACTTACCATTATAATTTATGATTAGGATTAGAATAATGGTTTAGTACTTAAAATTAGTTTATATCTAGCTAGCTTTTAAAATTAGAGTTTAGCATTTAAATTTAACAAATTTTAGGATTTTAGTGTACATACATCTTGATTCTAGGGTTTAGTATAATTTAGGGTCATGGTTTAACATTTATGATTATAGGTTATAGGTTTGTACATGATCATTGCTAGAAGTATGGTTAGACGGTTAGGGTATGGGTTTACATCATGTTGAACTAGAAGTATGATTTTGAGGGTTAGGATTTGTATTAGCAATAAAAATTTTGATTATGGTTTTAACACATAGTTTTAATAAATTTATATAATTAAATTTAGGATCAAGTATTAATATCATTTACTATTTAATGTTGGGGTTTATCATTTAGACCTCTACGGTTCAAATTGAGATTTAGAAAATTTTTATGGTTTCAAGTGTGCATCTAAGATTAGGGGTTATAATCTATGATTAAAGGGTTTTGCAGTTAGGATTATGACCAGGTTTAGTATAATTTAGGGCTACTATTTAGCATTAAGGAACTTAAGAGTTAAAATTAAAAGTTAAATATATTTAATCTTTACATGAACATTAGATTATATGATGTACATTTTTTTTATGTAACTTGTATATTATTTAATCAAGTTATGTTCTTATAATTAACTTTTATTATTTAAAGGTTGTAACATGTATTCTTTAGGTCATACACATTCTAAGTTATATACATTCTTATGTATGTATATGTATGTTATATTCTTACCTAGATGCAAATTAATCTCTGACATTCTTATATATGTATTTAATTTAGGATATGGACCCAAGTTAAGACATGTGATTGAATTATAATATAGTTAATTATATACTTAGATTATTTTTAAATTCAATTTACAAACTAAAATTATAGTTAATTCTAAATGAGGCCTAGACAAGGGATCCAAAGAACTAATCAAAAGTTTTACTAAGCAAACAATAACATACATACAATAATTTACAATTAAATAAAAAACATAAGAGATTGCAAATTCCTTAATGAGCACATTTACATTTCATTTTTAAATGATTATAAGTACTAAAAGTAAAATAAATTACACATCCACATGAAATAATATTAACTAGACTCCAGTTCAATCCATTTAAATAATTTATATACATTTGTTTCGAATGCCACTTGGCAAATTAATTCGGAATGCACAATCATCCACTGTACATGTCACAGGGTATAAAAGGATGAAAGAATATAAATTTATAAAATAGTTTACATCATCCATTTTCGATCCATGAAACAAAGTACAATACAATTTAAGTAAAATCATTTTAAATAGTATTAGAAGTTTTTTGTTTGGATCCCTTGGCAAGTTGTTATGTGATTAAGTACTTAGTTATATATGTTTAGGGTTTTATTGTACATAACTATATGGTTAGGTCATGATTATAGTTTAAATAATGAATTTAGGTCGAGGTTATATGGTTTTAGGTCAAGGTTATATTGTTCTAGGTCAAGGTTATATGGTTCTAAGTCAAAATTATATTTATTTGTAAAATTACATGTAACTTAGACAATAAATTTACATCTAATCTAATCATTCAACATTGTAATAAATACATAAATTAAATACATTTCAAAACATCTAAAAAAATAAATTTTTAAATAAACTTTAAATTAAAAGACAATATTATATACTTAGATCTAATATAGATGAAAATTATCTTTAAAAAAATCTTATTTGTGCATTTAGAGATTCATAATAACTGTTAGAAGTTGTAATCTTTCCTTGGTATATTTATAAACCAAGGTTAGACCTCCTTTATTTATTATTATAATATATTAGGATATAAGCCAAGGTATCCTAATATATTTCTTTTTTGTCCTTTTTCCACTACATCTTATTTTGTCATCTAGTGGAATATGTGAGGACAAATATATATTGTAATTTCCAATTTTAGATTATTCCTCCTTAAGAGGAATCTCACACTTGGCCTCACACACTTATGAATGGTGGCATTCATAGACATGGGAGTTACATTCTAACTCCTCTCTCTCATCTCTATTTAAGAGATGACTCTCTTCTCTCATTAAAACAATGAGGTTCCTTCCTCTTCTCTATTATTGTATGAGCATTGCTCTCTATCTCTCTCTCTCTTCCTTCTTAGGCTTTTCATGCCTCATTCATAATGTCACAAGGGGTTTTCTTTGCTTTCCCCTTTCCAAATATCTTGTCTCATGGTGTTGGAGCTTGAAGCTTTCTCTCTCGTATTTTATGGTAATATCTTTTCATGCATTTACTCACTTAGATTCTTTCCTGGTATTGCTTATTTACAGATTTCTTTTTCCATTTCTAAAAATAACATTAGAGGCTTAAGCATGAACAGTAAAATAAAATATACAAAGAAACATATATAAAAAACATATAAATATACAAAAAAACATATAAATTTTAACTAAAACAATAGAAAAAAGGAAAAAACAAATGTTTCATACCTTTTTCAGATGGTCAATAAAGCAAATGCCAGTCTCTCTCCAACTTTCGATCAAAATAATGAGGAGAGAATCTAACCACGCCGCTATTTATGCTAGCGGGTTTCATAGTTTCGATCGAAACTTAAGTAAAGTTTCGATCGAAACTTAAGTAAAGTTTCGATCGAAACTTTAAAACCAGGGAGAAACCCACATTCCAAGTTTCGATCAAAACTTTTCTTAAGTTTCGATCAAAACTTTTCTTAAGTTTCGATCAAAACTTTTCTTAAGTTTCGATCAAAACTATTCGGCGCAGTTAGTTTCGATCGATAGTTACTTTCTATTGAAAGTAATTAGTTTTGATCGAAACTTTGAAAAAGAGTTTCTATCGAAACTATATGGGTAATTTTTCGGATCCGCGCTTGTTTGGAGGAATTTCTTCCTCCAAAAAAGTGTAACCCACTATTGTGGGTTCACCCCTACATCAATGCAAGTTTGTGTATAATCTCCAAGTCCTTCAAGATGTAGCTTCATCAAATATTTCCATGCAAAAACATGATCTCTGTTTAGCTTGGGTACCTCTTTTTTTGACATCCTAATCTTTATGCTTTTAGTACCTTGAAACTAATCCTTTCAAGCAACTTCGCTCTGATACCAATTGTTGGAATTCTTTTAGATTAATTGAGAGGGGGGTAAATCAGTTAATCAAGGTCTAGATGTCTAAATAGAACATTTTTACAATTTAGTGAACCCATATTCTTAACCATGCATGCATTCATTGTGTGTAAACCAAAATTGATATGTTACATTTAAACTAAAATGCAGAAATGTAAAGCATAAAACAAAACACATCCATTAGTACACTTGACACAATGATTTAACATGGAAACCAATTTTGGAAAAAACCACCAATAACATGCTACTCTTTTTCACTCTTCTAAAGTGATGCCCTATTAATGACCAACCCTGTTAAAGGTTGCAACACACACTGTTAAATGTGACCCGATTAAGGGATTTCAATCACCCTATTAAAAGTGAGCCTTGTTAGAGGAGTTTAGGTCATTCACTTGGAATGCCACCCTATTAAAGGATTTTCCAATGACTATTAAGTCAACCTTTCTCCAAAGGATTTACCCTAATCTGATACAATTATTAGAGAGTAATAGTAGAGTTTGATTTGATACAACTTACAACCTTACTTGTAGATTATAGATCACTATTCAGTCCGCAACTCTTCTTGGCTTCCAATCCTTGCAGTTCTTACAACTTGTTCCCTCTTCAAGCATTCATCCTTCTCTAGCCTTCTTGCTTAGCTCAGCATTGTAGACTTCTCCTCTTGGGTCACTTGATGAAGCAAAGCCTCTTCCTTCACCTTGTCAGATTTTTGCATCCAAAAACTCTTTGACCTCTAACTAACTTTGCTTCATGACTAGACATCCCTACACACAGGGAATCATAACTCTTTTCCCCACTCGTTATCCATCTCAACAATTAGGTTTTTCAATGGATTAGGTAGGATACAATGTATCTACCCTATATCTTGTCTTTGTCTAGAAACTTCTCCTAAAATTCATTTGAATTCACCTCCAAAATAATTTGCATAAGATTCTGTGCCTCTAGCTCATCAATCTTATCTTCGTCCTAATTTACAATTTCTAAGAAAACAAACTTGTTGGCTTTTATTTGATGAATCTTTGATCTTTTTAATAATGCAACAACTTGGCATTATCAATTTACTAATGCTTGACATATACTATGTTACTCAACATCAACTGTAAAATCTCTCGGCATCAACTAAATTTTACTGGTGCTTGGTATATACTGAAAATCACTCGGTACCTACTAACTTGCACAAAACCTATTAGTTTTCTTGGCATCCAATAGAAATTGCTTTCGCTCGGCTCCAATTGACTTTTTTCTTGGCTTGCACTAACTTTACTCAACCTTCTATCAACTTAGCAAATTAACTTTGTCCAACCTTTTTCTTCTAAACTTTCTAAGTGTAGCCAAACATTTTGTAACCCCAAGTAGATCATCAATACATTATGTTATCACTATCTTAACTAATTCTTGAACTTCAATACATAATCATAACTCAACCTTCCCTCTAGGTAATTTTGTTACATCTTGTTGATCAAATCCTGTTTATCAATCAACTAAGTGATAGTGCTTGAAACATATAAGTAATTGTCTTACCAACATATAGCAAGTTTGACATCAGTGACAAAAAAATGATTGAAAACACTTCTTTGGCAATAACAATCTTTCTACTCATGATATTTTCAATCATATATCAACAGTTGTTCTATATTCCCTTAGGCATTACTAATACTATCTATTCGCTTTCCTTCTTCCTCTTCATCTTTTTCACTTTCTAGTTCTTTAATAATATGTTTTACTAAATCCAATTGTTCTTTATTTTTGACCCTTTGTTCTTCATTTTTCCCATTTTCCTCATTGTTTGATTCCTCTGTTTCCTTTTGTTCTATTTCTAAAAATATTCCTTGTTCTTCCAATTCTTGCCATAGATTTTCCTCCATTTCATTGTCTTTGTCTTGGTCTTTGTTTTTTTTTGTAGCATTCCTTTTTTATTTATTATCTATTCTTTTGATTCCTCTACTTTTGTTTCTTCCTTTTTTAGGCTTGTTCTATATTGTACTTCAAAAGGATCTTCTCCATTCTCTGGTATTTGCCAAAAGTTATAGCTTCTTTTTTTGACTCTTTTCTAATGGTAATATTGCACCATTGATTTGAGGTTATTGGAGTAATAATTTCTTGCCTGTTCCATTCACCAAAAGATCCTTTTGTCACATCTATTACTTATTCCATTGTTGTTTTAACTTCAAGTTGTGTGGATCCATTTTTGTCCTTTCTTATTGGTGTCTTGAATAGACAAGAATTCTCCTTATGCCCTATTCTCTAATTCTTCTCTTGTCCCTACTTATCTTCACATTTTAGTAGTCCTGTCAGAGTTTGATTTTGTTCAGTTTGCTAAGTTTCTTTGTTTTTATTCTATAGATTCTTGTTCCTTTTTTCTTTTCTATAATTTGGTGAAGTAATTTATATTTTATCCCTTATTGATGTTCTCATAATTTCTATCTAATCTATGACATCATTTATTTTTAGTGTTATTTCTTCATTCATTTTTATAATTTCTCTAATATTCTCCTCCATATATGATATTTCTATTCGAGAATGCTCTGAATCTTCTTTTAAAATTTCAAAATTTTCCTTCAATGTATTTAGCAACTGGATTCCTTCTTTATATCTCCTTTGAGCCATAAGATTAATATCTTCTTTCTCTGCTTTTTTCAATTTCTTTTCCATGCTTCTCAACACACTTTGTATTATTTTAGGTTTAGTTATCTCCCCTCCTTCAGTCTCCTTATTCTTGTGATCACTATGTTATCTATTATACTCTGTATTATCCCTTCCATATAAACCTTTTTCTTTAATAATTCTATTGTGTTTTCCTTTTTTTAGTTTTGCCTTCATTTTGGTCTTCCATTTTTACTTGCTCAAAATCTTTGTTGCTTACTACCCTTCTGATTCCTTCTTTAAGATAATTCACAACTCAATATAAATCACATACTTAATTATATATATAGATCTATTTGTAATTATTTTGACCTAATCTTGATCTATGCTTTCTAGTTTTAGATTTATCTGTAGTTTCACAAAGGTTATTTTCAAGTGATGAGGTTCATATCTCTTTAAATCTCCTATCTTTTCGTCAATTTTAATAAATATTTCTAAATCACAGAGTTCAACTAGGATATATTTTTAATTCTATCCGTTTAGGTATATTACTATTTCTAAATTCCATGTCATTGATATTAGGCTTCCATTTCACAAAGTTTAAATTGAACCCATTGAAGAATTTTATTTTACTTCAAAGTAAATCTTCTCTAAATTTTAAATCTTTACAATTAAATAGATTAAAAAATTTGACAGGAAGGAAATACATACCATATTCACATCCATCATTTTGAAATAGTTTATCATTTTTGATCGTTCTGATTGCAGAATAGTCCAGATAGCATATAGTCCTCTCCTTTCACATTCAAACCATTTCTCTTCTATAATTTTGTTACTTATTATGATCATGTTTTCCATCTTCATTTCTATTTTGTGGTTTTTTTCCTGCCAACTAACCCTAATGCTATTATGAAAGCCCCCAAATTAAAATTTAGGATAAAATGGTTTTGTGGTTTTCTCCACCAAGATATTATTTCTTATTGTTTTATCCCTATTTCTAGGGTTGAATGTTACTATAACATTATTAGCTTCAGAAATGATCAAGGGTTTAGGGCATGAATGATCCATTTTTGGAGGATGATTCTCTAGGACAATGCTTTCCCTATTTTTACTCAATTATTGACGCTATTTTGCATACCTAGTTATTTCAAGGAAAAGAGCTTGATTTTTTTTCCTTTCTCCTCTGTTAACTCCATGATTCTTGGTTGTCCCCTCTCAATTTTTTTTGGCCTTGCAATGTTCTTTTTGTGGGGTCAAACCAACTTCCAACCTTCCTCTTCATTTGATTTTTGGACACTTTGAATGTTCCCTTTGTAGAAATGGTTATGAGTCATTCTTGCATTTCATTGGATGTAATTCTTTGTCTCAGCTCCTTGATAATAAGCCACTAATTTCTTCGAGTGTTCTTCATGCTTTAGGCCTTATTTTATTTGTTAGGATTTCTTTGTGAAGTTTGAGAAGCACAATAATTAATGTATTTTTCATGACCAAGTTTGAGAACATGTTCCCTGCTTTTCATTATTTTCACTTTTGCATCTTTTGATATCTCTACCATTTTTTCAATTAATAAGACAAGTTATGATATGGACATGAACGTATATATATATTTTAAATTTAATATGTGTGCATATATTAAACTTATATAGTAAAAGGTTATACTGATAAAAATAAGAGAAAATATTATATATTGGGCTAGGATAATAGAGATAATCCTATCAGATTTGATAACTACACTACCTTATAAAGTTGATATAGAGCATGATTAATAGCCTGAGTTAGTTATTGTGTGTGTTGTGACTATATTACTTGGTGGTTATGATCTGATTAAAATTATGTTCAAGCTTTGAAGGGCTAATTTCTAGATAAAGGCTTATAATTTGACTACTAAAACCTACTAAAGCACCTAAGGGTAGACTACTAATTAGTTGACCAAACTCCTAACATAAAATTCTTAACGATCAAGATCACTAAGTTTAATCCTACACCTAGTTACATGATAAGTTTATAGGGGGATAAAACCATTGATCCAGATTGATATAAAATTGAAAAGGTTTCAATTTAATAATTTGTGGAAATTTCTTTGTTCTTAGTCTATCAAAATTTCTTTAGTATTTGAGGTTAAAAACATTCAGTTAAAACTATTAGGTTCATGGAGCTAATTTTCTAATTTTACTTGCTAGTTTGACTTAATTAGGATAATATGTCCATCTACATCTTGATTTGATAAAGTGTCTTCTTCTTTGTTTCTTTCTTAGGAAATATGTGTTATCCTTATCTCTTCAAATTTATTTACTATCATTAATGCATATTCAAATTTTGGAATGTAATTATTAGTTACAAGTAGTTCTTTTCCTTAGAGCATTTAGGATAATCAGTAAATATCCTTCAATTACTGGATTCCTGATTCCAAAATCATAGTTGAGTCTTAACCCTTCAATCAAAGCCTCTAGTTCAAGTAGATTGTTAGACAACACTCATAAGGGTTTCACTCATTTTTCTATACATATGCCCTTATTAACATGGATTATACATCCTAGTTCTATTGGGAAATTATTGCCTCTTGAAGCCTCATCAAATTTTAACTTAGCTTGTCCATTTGGAGGAGGTGGCCGTTTACATTCAACCCTATTTATCATGATATTTTAACTAGACAATTATTTGTAAAATAATTTTAAGCTTTTATCCTTGAAAAAAGTTGATTTTATGTAGGAGCACTTTCTATCTCCTATAATTAAGAATATTATTTCTAATTTATTATCATATTATACATTATATAGGAGAGATAACGTAGAATTATTTATATATATATATATATATATATATATATATATATATATATATATATATATATATATATATATATATATATATATATATATATATATATATATATATATATATATATATATATATATATATATATATATATATATATATATATATATATATATATATATATATATATATATATATCCTCTAAAAGAAGGAAAGGATAATTGTTAAGGACCTCTTGAAGCTATATGGTGGAGACACGAGTGAGAGAGAATAATAGAATAGTAGGGTGAGATTATATAGCTAGAGAAAAGGTGGCTTGAACCCCTCCCCCAATATGGAGATATGGGTAACATTCTCTGGGATTTGTGTCCTACTCTACTAGGGCAGCAGGGTGCCCCCTACTATTCTATGACATGAGGACATAGGGAAGAGCATTAGCTAGAGAAATAGTGGCTCTGCAAAGCATCAACATTCTACATCTTGCCATTGAATAGTATGGGCCATAGAATAGCTTATCACTTTTAGGTAACCCCACATCAGTTGCTCGCAACCCTTGCGGGCAGGCAACCTCATGACTTGCCTATTGAATGAGGACTCATTGGCCTCATGAATCAGATGAGGACTGTTATTGGACCAACAACCTACCTCTCATCATCTTTCTCTTATCTGGACATTAGGAGACCAACCCCATAGGTCCTATCTTGGCCTTGTATATGTTATTTGAAAGAAAGAATGAATGCTTGTTGGCTAATGGATATTTGAATTGGTTAGTTTCCTATAATCAAAGTGGTGTTTGAGAAATGTAACCAATTGGTCCCTATAATTCTATGGGCACAACCCTTCAAAATAACTTAGATCATTAGCAAGGAAAAACCTAGTTGCTAGATTGCTTGGTTCCATGACTTCAACTTGGCAGGTGAGATAGTTTTCTAGGAGATTATAGTGCTACTAAAGGGAGCCATTAGTCTCTCTATTACTATAATAGTGCAGACCACCATGAATAATATGTTGGATTAATCATACACAGATTAAACTTCTATCAGGCCATAGCTGGGCTAGGGAGGAACCCTACATCTACATGTATCGATCTACTAACTCAATTCTCTATAGCTACATGCATATAGGTGATGGCCTACTCTATTAGTTGGGGGCGAGGGGCATTGACTGACCCCTCTCTCCTTACTCAAGATGAGCCCTATATCTATAGTTGGTGGTCTTCCACAATAGAGGCAAATTAACAACCCTTATAATTTGATTGAGGTGGATCTAGGGCCATAGAAAATGAATGAGGCTCAACTTTCTTTAAACTAAGATAAAGGAAGCTTGGAAAAGAGGTGGCACTTGACAAGGCAATGGCTCCACCTTTGCTATGGGTGGTATTGCTTAAAACATGGGTAAAGTAAACTTAAATGAATTCTAACCTCTCAAAATAATGGGCAAATAGGTATTTGTATCAAAATAGATATAGAACTAGACAAGGTAGTGGTGGCCCTTATAAATAGTAGGGTGGGTGGAGCTTTCATTTGGTTAAATGCCTTTTTCTCTATAGTCTCTATCTTTTAGTCTCTACTACTGGTCCTTGTTTTGAATATCTATGGATATCCTTTTGTCCCTATGACTACTACTTCTCCTACCCCTTTTTCCTCTTCTAGTTCTATAGGTTGAGGATTTGGAACTCATTCACTACAAAAAAACTTACCCAAAGGCATAGGTTGAATTAGTTGATCCTTTTTTCACCAATTTTGAACTAGTATGCATGCAGGTTCAATACTTGGTTATGCTCTTTCTCAAGAAGTTTCACCAGCATGAGTAGTTCCATATGCACTAGTAGATCTTGCAGAGATACCAACCTTAGTAGCCATATAACTAATCCAGAAAGACAAATCCATAAACCTCATAGGGACCCATGAGTAGAAAGCCACTCACTGATCTTGATCTAGTAACAAAGCAAGAATTATTTGATCCAGTAGTTGGGAGACAAAGGGATTAAGAGGAAGAGCCTTGTGATTGTTCTCACAAAAGTATTAAAACCACCAGTAGTAGTATAGCCATCCCTACCCCCTACCCTTATATTTGATGCCCCTAAATAAATTAATGTCCACTTAGCAATAATCAATCATCTATTTTAGGGTAGGGGATATGGCCCTATTATTCTATAGTGACCCCTACAATAACATGAAGCCCTCAATATATTATTGATTATTGATTATTGAAAATTAGTAACCTATTGATTCTATTTTGCCCCCAAATAGATTATTGCAGAATATAAATAGATTATTCATCTATTCTATAGTAAGTCCTATCTTATTTGGTGGTACTGATGGTAGTCTCAATGATGTTGTTTAGTTAGTCTCATCAATGCCAATGTTTAAAAAAATTTCAACCAAGTAGGTTGGTTTAGTCTATAGTCAGTTCAACCAATGGTGAGTCTAATCGTCATAGTCCACTTCACCTAGTGGCTCTTTTCTCTATCCCTCCCCCCACATCAGAAGTTAGTATATTATATATAGAATACTTTGACTGACATTCTCTAAATAACATGGGAATCTAAATAGAATAATATAGGGATGTTTAGAATAGAAAATACCACCTAACCTTAGTTGGTTGGATAGGCTAGGTCTAACATGACTAGGTAGGGAGGTTTAGTTGGATAGGTCCAGGCCAACGCTCTAGGGAAAGCTGGATAGGGAGGGGGTATGGTCACCCATGTGTAGTAGAGAAGAGAAACATTCCCCTACTATAATGTAATGGAAGGGTCACTTTGAGAGTCATATGAACCAAACCCCTTGCAATAATAGAATAGTAGGGCCATAGCCCCACTATTCTAAGAAACTAGTTCAATCAACAAGTATAACTTCTGCCTACATATAGAGCATTGGTGGAATTGATGTTTGATCTCATCCTAATTGGAGCACCTAGCTACAAAGGGCCCCACTTAATTCCTCCCCTCCTCTAGCCCCTACTATTCTAAAGGGCTAGTGCCAACCCTACCCTATAATTTTCCCCTAAATAGATGAATAATAGAAACCTCTGTAGTGGGGGTCATATTCATGATGATTAGTTGTGGGAATATTATGTATATCTATCTATATATATACATACATAATTTTAATTTTGTATCATGATTTACTTGTAGGATGTAGAATGAGGCATTTGCATTCCACCTTCAATAAGGGGATACATCCCTACTTGAATTAACAAGTTATAATTAAGGAGAAATAATAATTTTTATTGAATTTGCAAGAAAACAAAATAAAGTGAGTTTAGTATCAAGGTCTTCTAAGAAACTAGGGTTCTTAAGATGCAAGATGGGAGGAAAGGCTAGGTAGGGGGATGAGACCCTATCTAATCCCCTGCACCCCTTGCAAAGTTTTGGCAATGGACTATAACACATACCATAGTTGGTTTTCAATATTGGCAAATGAATTGATAAAGCCAAAGAGATTCTTCCCTATCTGATTTTTTCTTGGCCAAAGTAGTTGAAGGGAAAAATAACCAAGATGAGAAAATTTTCTCCTATCAAACCATTTAGCAAGGACTTTTTTCCTTTTTGGCATCTTACATACTCTCCGTATGAGAAGGTTTGGAAATAGTTTTTTTAGGGCTAGAAAGAGAAAAAAAAATTAGTGAATCAAGGAAGGCATGGGAATGAAGGGAACCAAAATTTTATCCCATTAGGGTCACACAAGTTCTTGTCCAAGGGAACCACATGTATTGGATGACCCTTCACTATGTTTGGAAATTTAAGTTCTAATAATTCATTTAGGGATGGTAATGTTAAATTTTTTTATAAGGATTTGGTCTCAAACTTGAATATGAAGGGTTTGAAACCTAGTTGCAAAAATGACCTAAATGCATTGTCTTAGTTTGTGGTGACTGATCAAGGAAGTACTATACATACTTCATAATTCTTTGGGGTTCGGGTCATGGCCAAGTTGTGGGCAACGTATGGCCTACATGTTTTTGATTAGAAAAATAAGTTTTACAAGGATCCTAAAACCCAAAAGTCAAAACATATCAAAAGGCAAAAAGGCAAAAACCAAAGACTACAGAAACCAGATGGACAAAAAGATAGGAAATGAAAGACCTCTACTACTCCTCCATCTTTCTTTCTAGCTCCATCATTTCCATTGCTTCATAGGCTTTCTGGATCTCCTCAACCATATGCTTTTGCCTCTCCTAACCCATCCAATCTAGGTTGTTGAAGGTAATATCTGTAGTCATGTCCCCATCCATCCTATCTCTATCTCTGTCCTTTTCATCATTATCCTCCAAGAAGCCCTTGACTTTTAGTTTTCTTGCAAGGAGAGATATTTTCATTCAAAGAATTCAATATTAAAATCATCTAGTTTTCTAAATTATGATTGTAATTTTCCAAATTCTGAATTCTTTTTTCGACCAATACATATGGCCTACATGTTGTAACACTAAAGTAGCATAAATACTTGTATAAAAGGGCTTAGGGTTAGGTATCTTTCATAATATGCGATGCAAAATTTTTTCTTGTTGTGGTATTGAGCTATAAGGGATTAAAAATTGTAATGAAGTTGTAATCACTGGATCATAATAATATTGGACATGTTGTTTGGTGGATGTAGCCCAGGGATTGGGTGAACCATGTTAAATATTGGTGTCTTGTGTTCTCTTCTGTGAGATCTATTATTTTCTAATATTATTTATATTCACATTTAATTTTTATTTCTTTTTGAGGTTAATTCTAATAAGTGGTATTAGAGCTAGGTTAGTTGTAAAATGATTTACATAGAAAAAGGGCATTGATTTTGATGAGATTTTCTCTCCTATTGTAAAAATGACTTCTATTCACATTGTTTTAAGTATTGTGGCTATTGAAGATTTGCATTTGGAGCATCTTGATGTTAAAAAAACATTCCTTCATGGTGATCTAAATGAAGAGATATTTATGGCACATCCATATTCTTTGAGGTCAAAGGTAAGGATAACTTAGTGTGAAAATTAAAGAAAAGTTGATATGGCTTGAAGTAAGCACCTCAGCAATGGTATCTAAAATTTGACAATTTTATGCATGAGCATGGATATAGTAGGTGTCATTCAAATAATTGTGTTTATTTTAAGAGGTTGGATAATGAAAACTACATTATTTTATGTTTATATGTTGATGATATGCTTGTAGCTAGGTCTAACATGGATCACATTAAGGGGCTGAAACACTAGTTAGCACATGCATTTTCTATGAAGGATTTGGGGGTAGCAAAAAAATCCTTGTTATGAAGATTTGCAGAGATAAGAAGAAAAAGAAATTGACATTATCTTAGGCTAATTATATTGCAAAGGTGTTGCAGTGTTTCTCTATAGAGAATGTAAAATTGTCAGCACACCTTTACCTAGTCATTTGAAGTTGACTAAGGAGATGTATCCAAAGAGACAAGAAGAGCAGGATAAGATGTCCAAGATACTTTATTCTTTAGTTTTAGGAAGCTTGATATATGATATGGTATGTACAAGGTCAGATATTGCACATGTAGTGGGAGTTGTTAGCAAGTATATGAGTCATCTAGGTCTTGAGCATTGGAATGCAGTTAAATGGATTCTCAAATATTTGAGAGGAACATCCAGTAAGTGTTTACATTTTGGGGGATCTACTACTGATTTATAGGGCTATGTTGACTCATATTTGGTAGGGGATATTGATCCTAGGTGGAGTATCACAAGTTATGTTGGTGGGGAAACAATGAGCTGGGTTTCAAGGTTATAGAAGGTGGATGCTTTACCTAAAATAGAGGTAGAGTATGTTGCTACTATAGAGATAGCTAAGGAGATGATATGGCTTCAATTCTTCCTAGAAGAATTGGGAAACCCTCAGAAGGATAATTTTGTGTTTACAGATAGGTAGACTACCATTCATCTTGTGAAAATTTTTTCTCTACATTCAAAGACAAAACACATATAGCTGAGGTACCATTTCATTCATTTAGATTTGGATGATGGATAGTTAAAGCTAGACAAGATACATTCAAATAAAAATCCAGGGGATATGTTTACAGAGGTAGTGACAAGGGAGAAGTTGAATTCCTCTTTAGTTTTAGTTGGTCTTCTGGATTGAATAGGAATAAAAGAACAACAAAGTCTAGGGTGGTTTTCTCCAGTGGGAGCCCCATGTGGTAGTGATATTGCTACAAGATTAGTCTCCAAGTGGGGAGATTGTTGTTTAATGTGAAGCCTAATCAATCCCCAAATGGGAGATTTTTAGTTTGTGGTGACTGATTAGGGAAGTACTATACATCATAATTATTTAGGGTTCAGGCCATGGTTGATATTGTGGCCAATGTATGGCTGATATGTTGTACCCTAAAGTGGCATAAATACTTGTATAAAAAGGCTTAGGGTTATGTATCTTTCATAATGTGTGATGTGAAATTGTTTCTTGTGGCAGTATTGAGCTATAAGGGATTAAGAATTGTAATCAAGTTGTAATCACTAGATCATAATAATATTGGACTTGATATTTTGTGGATGTATACCAAGGATTGGGTAAACTGCATTAAATCTTGGTATCTTGTGTTCTCTTCTATGTGATCTATTATTTTTTATTATTATTTATATTTGCATGTAATTGTTATTTCTGTCTGAGGTTAATTCTAACATATTGAATCACTACTGTGTTCTCTTCTGTGTGATCCATTATTTTTTGATACTATTTATATTTGCACGTAATTGTTATTTCTATTTGAGGTTAATCCTAACATATTGAACCATAGTAGTGGTAATGAAAAGGATATTAGAGCTTTTGACTTGAGCCATAGCCTTGAAAATGATAAGGATATCTCAAATGCTTCTAGACTAGTGAGAATACAAATAGGAATTAGAATATTTAGAATAACTAAGAGGAGGGGGTGAATGACTTATCCAAGGTCTAGATGTACCAATTGATCAAAAAAACACTTAAACAACTTTAGATCTTATCATTTCATTGTTCAGTCTCTACTATAAACTTTTAGTAACATTAACTAGCTATCCACTATTATAAAATAATAGACTTGCAGAATGTAAACATTAATCAATAAAAAATCATAGCAACATCCACACAAGTTTAACGCTTAGATTTAACATGGAAACCCAATTTGGGAAAAGCCACTAGCAACATGTCACTAATTTTCACTCTTCTAAAGTGAGCCCTATTAGGAGCCAAACTTGTTAAAGGTTGCAATACACATTGTTAAATGTGACCTTGTTAAAGGATTTAATCACCCTATTAGGAGTGGCCTTGTTAGTAGACTTCAGAATACTCCATTAGTGTTAATCTCAGATTGGTTTTAACAATTGAGTGTCAACACACTTAAGTCATTTATTAAGTTCATGCAAAACTTGTAATATATGCCAAGTATATTATGTAAATATAGACTATGCCAAGTTGCACTAAGTTCTAAGTCATTCATGTGCTGAGTCACTTAAGTGCCAAGTAGACAACACATGCCAAGTGATTCAAGTGCCAAGAAAATAGTAGATGCCGAGTAGTTCAAGTGCCAAGTTAGAGATAAAATTTTAGTATGTGTCGTGCATCAGTAACCTTAAGTGTTGAGTAACACAAATTTGATATAGTTGTTTGAGATTGCACAAACAACTATGTAAAACTTTTTTTAGCCAACCTAAAGATAGAATATGATATTTTGAAGATAAGGATGAATTTGTATGTAGATTCCCTATGAAATTACATGCAACCAATCATAAAAAGGGAAGGATTAAGAAATAAAATGGATGAATCTCAGTCGTAGATTCATACCCAATCCTAAGTCTTCTAGTCTTCTTAAGGATGAAAAAATTGAAAACTTCATGAAGAATGAGTGCACAAGTAATTGAAAGTAGAGAATACCAAAGTTTGCATGGAGACTTAGAAGTTGTATGAGAGTGAATTGCATAATTAGTTAGAGAAGAACAAAAGATTGAGGATACAACATTGGCATATCAGATCAAAGAGGATCAAGAAGGACATAGTATGAATTTGATCTTTAATCAGGCTACTACAGCTAATCACAAGATCTATGCTAAAACATCCTAACAGGTGATTTTGGTTAAACCTCCTAGGTAGAGTAGTTCTAATAGATTGTTGTAAATCCTTTAATAGGGTGCCATTCCAAGTGGATGTTCTGAAGTCCTTTATCTAGGAATATCTCTAACTGGGTGTTGAAATCCTCTAACAAGGTGGGACTTAACAGTTCTTATAAGCCTTTCATAGGGCAGATCATGTCTCATGGTCAACTTATTATAACCTTAATTGGTGACAGTTTAATGCTATAGTAGAGAGAATTGTGGGTGTCATCCCCACCCTAGTTTTACCATTTCATTTGGAGGGTTTCTGGGTAATCATATTTGGTGTCAAATGTGTGATTGCTTATGTGTTTACATGCTTTGCATTTTATTTCAAGTTTATCTATTGAATGCATGAGATGGATGAGTGGTGAAAAGTTTTATGGGTTCATGTTTTAACTACTAATTCACACCCCCTCTCAATAGTTCACCTTTCCTACTTGTAATTCCATCAATTGGTATCAAAGCATGGTTCTCAAAAGAAGAAATCGAAGTCTATAAGTTGGGAAAGACCATTGAAAACTAGGAGATTGAGATACATCTCATACTACATTAATTGAATGAAGCAAGAGATGCTTTAATGAGTTCCCTAAAGAGAAGGAAAGAGATTGCTATAGTAGAAAATGATACACAATACAAAGAGATTGACACCACAAAGCTATTTGCTGATGGTAACTCTAGTGAATTTGATGCAGCAATTGTAGATCTAATGGAAAAGAACAGAGCATAAGCTAAGAAGATCAAAAATCTCAAGTTGGAGAAAGAATCACAAGCTATATTGATATGTGAGGTGACTAAACAAAAGAAGAAAGCTATAGAAGAAAAGGCCATGATTGAAGAAGACAAGAATTTTGGCAAATAGATTGGAAGAAAAATCAATAGAGCTATCTAGGATCTCAAACATGCAATTAGATACCTTAAGCCAAATAATGAATGCTCATCATGAGTTGAATGTCAAGGACATTGAAATAACCACTTTGAAGCTACAAAATGAATAGCTGTAGAATGACCTAAAAAGAGAAAAGGAATTTGCTAAAAGTTTCAACAAGCCAAATGAAACCATCAAGTACTTTGAGCAACTATTGAAATCTCCTAGATCTAGCAAAGATATATCAGGATTTGGCTACACAAGCATTGAAGAAGGAGAATCATCTAAAGCTGCCAAGGAAAGGAACAATAAAGGTAAGAAAACTAAACCTACTTTTCATCATTGTGGTAAGAAAGGACATACAACTAATGTTTGTAGGAGAAAGAATGCAAATCAAAATGATAAGCCTAGGAACATGACTCATTGTCACAAGTGCAATGAACAAGGTCATCAGGCACATGAATGTAGAACCAAAACCATGCATGAACCAAAATTTGAAGGAAACTTATACAATTGTTAGAAGTATGGACATAGAGCCTTTGAATGCAAATCCAAGTCCACATGGTCATCAAGCAAGCCAACAAAGGTAAGAAACTATGAAAACTCCTATAAGTAATATTACAATACAAGATATAGCTATCACTCTTGTTAGGAATATGGTCATATACCTGAAAATTGCAATAGAACATACTTCAGTGGTAACTACAAGACATGGTTGAATCAAATGACATGTTTTAATAGCTGTCGCAAGACTGGTCACATTAGCAAGCATTGTCCAACTAGGTCAAAGGCACCCAATTCTGAATTTGACAAAAGTAAAGGTAAGATAGATGTTGAGCACATTAGGAATGGAATGAATTGTAGGATTTGAGAAAAAGTGCACAACAAATCCACAAAGCCCAAGAAAACCTGCATGCAGAAAACCTGTCACAGAGAAGAAAAAGACAAGAAGAGGCAAGGGTTTGATCTGAAAAACTTAGATGAAGAAAATATTATTCAACGGATCTTTATAATAAAAAATACAAAGAGATCAATCCTTATAAAGGAAATCAAAACTTGAAAAGGGTAACCTAAAGCCTAAAAAAGCTAGGTTGCACAATATAATTAATAAAATATTAATTATATGCACCTACAAGATAGCTTAAGCAAACTAGAGTAATAGGAAACTTAATTAATTAAATCAAAGTGATTTAATTAATAATTGAAAACAAATAATTACTCTAACATGAATAAGACATGGAAGGAGAAAGATGCTAGTAATACATCAAATGGAGAAAGGATCACTTCACCCAATGGGTCAAGTGGTCACACTTCATCAAACTAAGAAAATAAGAGGTGTGTGGGACTGATACTTAAAGTGTTGCATTATACATCAATTCTAAAAGAAATTAGCACTGAAATGATTCCATTATCATGAATTAAGATGCAAAAATTCATGGAAAGTTCAAGGTTAAAATCTTCAAGTTTCATGTTGTTGTCGAGTATGAAAAATCTTCTATGGATGCTAAGTGAAAAACTAGTTAATGCTAAACTATTGATCAAAGACTGTTAGAGCCAAGTCTATAGTAGCAACTGATAAAGGAAGTCTCCATAGATGCTAAATGAATTAGTAATTGTGTTGATACCAAGTTTTATAGTTTTACATGACCAAGCATTAATTGTAGAGTTCTAAAGGGTATAAGGTCAATTTTCACCTTATTTTTTGTCATTACAAACTCAAAGAAAGAACAAGCAGAGTGAAGAAGTGATCTAAAAACTAGTTTGAAGCACTTGCAAGGATCCTAGAGATGATCAAGCACCAATTTATTGATTCTTAAAGGTATTCTTCACAAGTTGAGGTGTATAGTTTAAATTTGATAAACCCTAGTTTGTCAAAATGGTTTCTAGTTCAAAAAATATGAAAGAGAAAGAGGTGTTTGATGTTCAATTAGTTTGCAATGAATTTAAACAACCAGATTTCAAAGTTATTCCAAAAGTTTCCTATAAAAAAGTCCTAGCAGGAGCATTATCCATGATCTCACCTAAAGTAATAATGGTACAAGATGTGAGGAAATTCTAAAACTAAAACTTAGGATCCATAGATGACATGGAAATAAGATAGGCATATGGAAAATTGTGTGAAATCAAAGTCCTAAAGCAAGAATTCAAGATTTTGGAGAGAAAGGGTTTGACTCATGCCCTAGATTTCCCCACGGTGTGTACAACTGAATGGACCAAAATAGTTCTAAGAAAAATTCATGATGGATGTTTGTGGTTAGAGGATGGACCTATAAAGATTTCAAAAAGAATTATCCATAGGGTAACAATTTTTCCAACCCTAGATCGGCCAAAGACCCTATGTAGTGACTCCAAAGAGGAAAAAAAGAAAAAAAAAAGGTGCTAAATGGAACAAGCGTGGTATGACCATAGCTACCATTATGGATCCTTTACTTGATTTTTTTGTCAAGGTTATTTCCCACAAGTTCTACCAATCAAGCAGGTTAAACAGTGTGCCTTGCATAGCATTGGATGTTGGTTACAAAATTATTAAGAAAGATCACACCTATGATCTTGTAAAACTTCAATTGCAATAGATAAATGAAAACCTAGGTGACATCAAAAAGACAAAAGGTGCACAATGTAAGTTTGGATCAATCCTTATGTGTATATTCTTCTATGTATAGAATGAGTTCCCATCTTTTGGCAAAATTGGATGGAAGAAAAATAGATCTATGATTATCCAAATCAATGAGTATATTGAGCAAATGGGAGAGAAATTTTAGTCAATTATGATAAGCTATTTTGAAGAATTTAAGAAGTCTATGATGTAAAGATTGAGGATACCTATTTCCTTAGTAGAAAAACACTATAATGACATATGTTTCCTTGTTGATATTGATTACACATACATATAGGCTATAGTACCTAGGGTTAGATGGCTAAGATCTCTAGGTTATGAAATCAATGTTGGTGAAGCCTTAGCTACCATTACTACACTCCTAGTAGACAAGATTGATAGAGGTGCTAAAATATTTAGTAATTATGATGTAATGAAGTTTAAAGTGGAAATGGAGTTTAAAAAAACTTCTACATTGAAGAAGAAAGAAAAATTAGTAAGGAAACTAAAGGCAAAATTTGGTGATGATGAGGAAGAAGAAGATGATGAAGAGGAACAAGAGGTACAAGTGCAAGAACCTCTAGCTTTAACCCAAGGCATGGGTGAGGATCAAGAAGAAGAAGGTGCCAAGGAAGAGGAAATCAAAGAGGCACCAGTCCAATCAACACCAAAGGAGAGGAAGGCCAAGGCTCAACCTGTGGCAAAACCAAAGGCAAAGAAAACTGTCAAGCCTATCCCAACAAAGCCTATAGCTCCTACCACCAGAGCCAACACAAGAACAACCACACAAAAGGTTAAGGAAAAAACCAAGCAAGCAAAAAAAGGAGGCCAAGACTAGAAGAAATAGAGAAGAAAATATATTGCTCAACCTGATTCAGATGAAGAAAAGACTGAATCAAATGAAATTAGTCAATTCAAAGTGGTAAGTCACACAAGACTTTTTGATCTTGACAACTTGTGTGATAATGTTAAGAATAATGCAAATTTATCTAGATTGAAAAATTTAGATTTTAATAAATTGATAGAGATGAATAGAATCTAGTGGAAGAGGCATTGTATGCTATGATGTCCAAATTTAAGAACACTACACTTTAGTTTGCCAACAATATACCCAAAAGTATATATGATATTGTTGAGGAAAAGTGGCATTACTATTTAAATCTTGAGAAACAAATTAGAAAGTCAACATTAGTTGGAGTGATGCCATAGCTAAAAAAAGGATAGATTGCTAAGGAAGTGAAGAGATATGTAGCCTTTAGCATTTTACAAAGAAATATTGGTGATGTGGTTAAGAAATCAACCCAAATATGGAAATCAATCTTTGGGTTAGCCATTGTGAAGCAAGGAGAGGTTGATCCCTCTAAAGAAAAATAAGATGATAAGAGTGAGGATAAGCAAGATAGCAAGGATGATAACAAAGATGATGATTATATGCAAGAAGATGAGAGGATAGACAATACTATTGGGGAAGAACCTAAAATACAAGATGATGACATGACAATAGCTAATGATCAGTAAAAGGAACAGAGTGTGTAGGACACACAAGTATCGAGTGTCAGCCCCCCACATGACACAGTCGAGTCAATAGAGATAATTATTATTAAGGATGTTTCTAATGCTTTACCTCAAAACATCAATCCTTTAACTGTAGATGACTTGAAGAGGATATTGGATCAGTCTACACTCCATGCAAATTTATGTGAGAATCCAAAATTGGTAAGTGTAGATGAGCTCCAAAAGGTAGTAACTAATATCACAAGGGACAAGGTGAATACACAAGAACCACCTTCTACCATCCCTTCAATTACTCATGTGCAACCTTTGATGCAAACACCAGTAGATACATCTACTAAGGTTGACACACTTGTAAAATTTGACACTATTGAGAAGAAGCAGACTAAAATAGAAGAGAAAGATAAAACAAGACAAATAGATGCATCTATACCTAAAGAAAAAGATCAAGGTGCAAATCAAATCATTATTATTGATCAAGACAAAACTGAAGAAAGAAAGGACACACCAAAGGAGAAGGAGCAAGAAGCCATACAAGAATTGGTCACATTACCAACATTTGGCTCTCCTACAAAATTCCTTTAGGAGTCGAGCACTAAAGCTGTACCACTGTAGATTTCAGCACTAGGCTCCGATTCATCCAAGGTTGCAAAGATAATTCACTATGGAGATATAACTCTAGATGAAAAAATAGTGATACCAAAGTATGACTATGCAACCATTACCTTGGAAAAAATAGGCTTAACACAACCAGCCTTAGAACAGAAGAAAAATCAAGAAATACTCAGAAAGGAGTATAAGTAGAGGAGAAGCATTGCAGGAAATAAAAGATATCTTTCTAAATGCTTTTAGTTTGCCTACACATAAAGAATCAAAGCCAATACTAGAACAAATATTAGATATTGTTGAATAGGTAAGTAGTGAAGAACAAGATACAAATGCTAAACTTATGGAATGGTTTGAAAGGAAATTTCAAGGAAAAGTCAATGAGAAGATATCTAGTGATATAGCACTGGCACAAGTTGAGTTGACTACAAAAATTGAAAAAGTGAAGAAGGTACTTGAGAACATATTCTTATTATACAAAAAACTATTGAAACAACACTCTTCACATGAGAAACCAGTCATAGAATTATGAGTCTAGAGAGAAATCTCAAAGTTTCAAGTATGCAACTACCTCAAAACCCTACTCAAAGTGAGAAACATTTTCACTCATTGCTTCACTCACAGAGTCAATTAGCTGTGCTAACAATAGAAGAGGCTAATATAAGAGCCGAGTTGACTAACATTCAAGCCTCCCTAACCCCTCATATGGAGATACTCCATAAAGAACTAGCATTTTTAGAAACTTTGTTGAAGAAAGATCCTAATCTTTCCACTTCAGATGGACTAGTTCACCTTGTAGCGAAGATAGCCATCCAAATCAAGTCACTTGATGTTGCATGTGATAATTGGGATGCTGCTCTAAAAATAATAATGGAAGTCCATAAGTCCTTCTCAGAAAAATACCCCATCTCTGCATAGGCCCTTTGATGTAAGTGACAAAAAAGAGGGAGATAATATGAAAAGGGGGAGATATACCAAAAGGGGGAGCAAACAGAGAAGAGCAGAAAGATAAGAGCATAAATTGAGCATATTTGAAGACAAAGAGTATCAACATATTTGAAGACAAAGAGTATCAACAAGAGAAAGACTTACTCAGAATGGAGAATAGATTTTTTGGTTAATATAGGCACATTAACTCAGGGGGAGTTATAAATTTTGAGGTATATAGTCTATTACAAAATTTTGAAGTTTTGTATATGCCAAGTTGTGAATATATTATACTTAAGAAGAATAGATTGGTTATGTATAGTTAAGTATTTTTGACGCTCATGTCAAAGGGGTCCATTTTTTATCTTATATTAGTTTTGACAATGGAGTGTCAACACATTTAAGTCATTTATTAAGTTCATGCCAAACTTGCAATATATGTTGAGTATATTAGTATGTAAATATAGACTATGTCAAGTTACACTGAGTGCTAAGTCACTCATGTGCTAAGTCACTTAAGTGTTGAGAAGACAACACATGCCAAGTGATTTAAGTGCCAAGAAAATAGTAGATGCCAAGTAGTTCAGGTGTCGAGTCAGAGACAAAATTTTAGTATCTGTCGAGCATCAGTAACCTTAAGTGCCGAGTAATGCAAATTTGGCATAGTTATTTGAGATTGCACAAACAACCATGTAAACTATTTTTCAGCCAACCTGAAGACAAAATAAAATCTTTTGAAGATAAGGAAAAATCTGTATGTGGATTTACTATGTAATTACATGCAGCCAATCAAAAAAAGGGAAGGATTAAGCAACAAAATGGATGAATCACAGTCATAGATTCATACCTAACCCTAAGTCTTCTAGTCTTCTTAAGGATGATGAAACCCAAAACTTCATTAAGAGTGAGTGCATAAGTAATTGAAAGTAGAGAACAATGAAGTTTTTATGGAGACTTAGAAGTTGTACAAGAGTGAATTGCAAAATCAATTAGAGAAGAACAAAGGATAGAGGATACAACATTGACATATTATATTGGAGAGGATCAAGAAGGACATAGTACAGATTTGATCTTTAATTAGGCTACTAGAGCTAATCACAAGATCTATGCTGAAACATCTTAATAGGTGATTTTGGTTAAACCTCCTAGGTAGACCAGTCCTAATAGATTGTTGTAAATCCTTTAATAGGGTGACATTTCAAGTAGATACTATGAAGTCCTTTATCCAGGCACACTTCTAATAGGGTATTGAAATCCTCTAACAAGGTAGGAATTAATAGTTCTTATAAGCCTTTAACAAGGCATATCATGTCTCATGGTCAACTTATTGTAACCTTAACTGGTGGCACTTTATTGTTGCAGTAGTGAAGAATTATGGGTGTCATCCCCACCCCAATTTTACATTCTCATTTGGGGGGTTTCTAGGTAATCATAATAGGTGTCAAATGTGTGATTTCTTATGTGTTTACATGCTTTAGATGTTTATGCTTTACATGTTATTTCAAGTTTATCTATTGAATGCATGAGATGGATGAGTGGTGAAAAGTTTTATGGGTTCATGTTTTAACTGTTGATTCACCTCCCCTCTCAGTAGTTCACCTTTCCTACTTGTAATTCCATCAATTAGAATTTTTTCCTATTAGAGGATTTACATAGACTATTAAATCATTATGACAGTTAGGTCAATCTTGATTAAAGGATTTCAAATACTATTCATAATGGTTAGAAAGTAACAACAGGTTTGATTTGTTAATTACAACTCACTTTGCATGTACATATCTCTGTTCAACTCTCATGTATGTATTCACTGTCTAGCCTCTATTGTCATCCCAATCTTTGATTTTTTTGGCAACCCTTCAAGAAATCACCATTCTCTTCTTCTCAACTTAATTTATCCTTATTCTTAGATCCACCAGTCAACAACATCAATAACAATTTCAATTCTCTAGAACTTCTTCACACGTGCATATCCTCTCTACCCATTATAAAAAGTTCACTCTGTACCTCCTTAAATAGGTAATTCTAATATTTTATCACTTAAACACCATCATAGATCTTAGGGTTTATGATTAGATCCATCAAACATATTGTATCTATTTACCATTTTTTATCTCTTCTTTTCTAGAAACTTCTCTCGGAATCCATCTCTTAGGTCTTTTATCTAATCCTCTCCTAGAATTAACTAATCCAACTCATCGATCCTTATCTTCAACACACTTTCCATATTCCAAGAAATCACTTTTGTAGGTTGGAAATTATGTTTCCTCATAAATAGTTAAAATGTTTTTCCTCAGCCAATATTGTGTTCAAACACTTGATCATCATTGGGTTACTCGGTCGCTATAAATTTTTTTGCTTGACACAAAAACTGTCACTTAGTCAATATTGATGCTTGGTCAACACTAACTTTCTTGGCACTTACTATAGCTTGATTGACAATAGCATCACGTGACATGTATAACAAAATTCTTTAGTCTTCTACTCTGTTACTAGGTCAAGTCTATACATTTGATCTATCTTTATTCACAATTTCAAAACTTGAACATTACTATCTTCTCCTCTTGCAACATGATTTAAAAAATCAATTTATCATTTCAAAGTCTGACTAATCAAGTGTCCATTTTTAGTTTCCTCATAATAACTCAATCTATCTACTAGATGTTTTGGTTATGAATAACTTATCAAATCCTCTTCATCAATCATATAGATATGACACTTAGATTAGATAACAAACTATCTTATCAATTGATTTGACATCAATGACAACATAAATTTTTTTCCAATTGTAGTTGTAATGCCCCGCCAAGGGATCCAAAGAGTTAACCTAAACTTTCACTAAGTTTGGTAAAAAAAATAATTTAAAAACATTTTTTATAAAACGTTTCTATCCTATGCGATTCAGATTATTTTAATATACATAATCGAATATTATAAGAAACATTTTAACAAATATATATGTATATATATACATATATATACATGCATATTATTACTAAGCATTACAACATTTTTTATAATAAACACACACACACACACACACACACACACACACACACACACATGCAGATTTGCATAATTTACAAAGAGAACATATACATAGTTTTAAACAAAAAGGGCTTTCTAATTTCTATAAGTAAGAATTTCTCTTAAAAATAATTGTTCTCTAAATTTAACCATTAATTCTTTTAAATAGGTTTGTCCATAAGCATCTGGAAACCCTAGTTCACTAAATTTCTCAGATCTACGCATGTGGAACTTTCTCATATAGAATTTAACTACCCATGACAAAATGAAAACAACCAAAATATTCAACATATGAAAAATCTTCAGAAAGCATTTTGAAGACACCAAGAAGACAGGAAGTGCAAGAAGCAAAATATCATATGCAAGATCACAAGTGTCTACCTGGACACTGATGCTAAATCACTTCTCCTCAAAATCTGCAGAGCAAGCTCCTTCCTTCTCCAATGCTCTCGGGTCCTCCAAAAATGCTCCTCGAGCTTCTAGGAGTGCCTAAATATAAATAACACTCAGGAAGCACCTAGAATGTTTCTAGAAACAACTAGAAGATGTTGACAACTAAGCACGAGTCTTTTTCAACCTTCTAGATGAGTCACAAGGTTGTAGACACCATGTGCTTAATTTGTGCACTAACTCCTGTGTTGTTGACATATGTGCAATCAAGAGAGGCACTTACTCCTAGGAGCCTTATAACTTTTATATTAATTCTTTTATTATTTATTTATTATTTATTATTATTTTTATTACTATTATTAATTTTAATCTCTTTTATTTAATTCTTTTCTCAATTAATTCCTATTTAATTAATTAAAATAAAAATATCTAAAGATCATGATATTATATTAAATTATTAATTAAATCTATTAATTTAAGACTTAATTAATAGAAAATTCACCATAGGCCTCCAAGATAAAATATGAAAACCCATCATAGAACAATCCATACAAAATTAGTCTAAAGGGTTAAAATCACAAATTATGTCATCCGACACATTTTAGAAGGTAAAATATCTAGATACTCGTCCTACCTCTCTAGGACAAATGGTTTAAGGGTTTAGGATTTGGACTTGAGAATTTATCTCCCCTCTCTTACCATTGAGACAATGCGATATTCATCCTGGCAATTCAAGGAAGTCGATACTCGATACCTGCAACCTGCATAAAACCATGCATGTACCTACAATATATATATACTAAGCTAAACAAGAAATGGAAGGAAGTGGTGCATTGTGTAGATCCCTACTAGTAGGTGACTATGACTCCCTTCCTTAACCCTATCAGAAACACCATACATAAAGAGAACAACACACACACCATACACATGCAAGTATGGGGTTAGTACCCATAAGAAAAAACATGTAATAATAAACCATCTAATTAATCATCATCAATAACTAGAAATAATGTAATAATCATCATGCATACATGAAATGTAGAGTCTAAGTAATCTCATCACATATAAATTGAATCCATAGCACAATATCTGATAGTCTCAAAACAATGCTAGTCTAATAAGGTTCGACCATGATAGCAACAATGTATTTAGAAAAATGTGAATGAGGGCAGGCACTACATCCACCCCCCCAGGATTAGGCTTACTCCTAGAAGCCTACAAACAAGTAGGGATATAAATCCCATTATCTAGCTACATTCTCCCATGTAGCTGAAGAGTCATCAAGTGTCCCACTAGACCCTTACCTGCTCTATGGTTCGACCCCTGAGGGTCAACTCCTGCTACTCCAGAATACAAACCGGCTCCAAAGCTAGCTGCCTATCCTCTACCTACAACACATTCCAATCAAGAACATGTACAACATCAAAAATATATTTCCTAAGTACTAAAACATGGAAACCATCATGAATGCGAGCTACACTTGGTGGTAATTTAAGGCGATAAGCAACTGGGCCAATCCTCTCAAGAATCTCGAATGGTCCCACAAAGTGAGGTGCTAGCTTTGAACCCTTTCTATATCGGATTAGACTCTTCCATAGACACACTCTCAAGAAAACCTTATCTCCCATAGCAAACTACTTATCTATCCTATGTGCATCAACATACTTTTTTTGCCTACACTGTGTTGTAGTCAAGTGCTCGCAGATACGCACTACTTCTTGCTCCATATCATGAAGCATCTCAGGACCCAACAAGATGCAATCCTCAAGACTATCCCAACTCAAGGGTGTATGACAAGGACATCCATATAAAGCCTGGAATGGTGCCATGCCAATGGAACTATGATACCCATTGTTGTACGCAAACTCTACTAGGTAAAGATAATCCTCCCAATGTGTTTGCTTACCCATCACATACATCCTTAGAATATCTTCCAAAACCTGATTCACCCTCTCTATCTAACCATATGTCTATGGATAATATGCCAAACTGAAATTCAATTTTAGTTTTGCCTATGTTTAGGTTTAAATAAAATTTTCAGTTTTGAAAGCTAAGTGTTGCATATGCAAGTAACAATTTTAAGTTATGTTTTAGTTCACCTAGTTTCAAGTTTGAAGAGATACACATAATAGTTCAAATTCCTAGTTTTGTTCCAAAATACCCTAAGTTTTAATAAATGTAACACCATACTAATGTATCTCTAATACCAAATGTAATGCCCTGCCAAGGGATCCAAAGAATTAACCTAGAGTTTCACTAAGTTTGGTCTCTTTTTAATTTTATTTTTAAACATGAAAGTTAAACCATTTACATCATACAAATAGTAGTGGAAACAATAACAACATTCAACTGAAAGTAAACATAAACATAACAAGTTACATTCCTCAAGGATCCCTTAACGTTGAATCATTTTTAATTTACTAATAATAATTCCATCTAATACCACATCCACATGAAATAATAATAAAAAGTCCAACGTTCTCAAAATAATATGCTTTGTTCCAAATGTCCCTTTAGTAAATTACCTTTCAGAATGCTCATTCATCCACTGTACATGTCACAAGGTATGAAAGCTTAAAAAGAATATACATATGTGAAAATAAAGTACATCAAACTAATCTAATCCATGATGCAAGTGCATTAAGTAAATGAAACCACATGTCATACATGATACATCATCATAGAAGATATAAATATCCATCATAAAAGATAACCAATAATCACAACACATAATAATCAAAGTGCACGATTCCTCCCAACCATAAATAGCATCATTAAACCATCGTGGGCCATAGCCATCCCTCTGTGCGTAACATTCCAAGTTATCAAAGAGATCATCAATATTAACATAGTAAGAATGTCACTCCTAAATCATGCTACAACATATGCAGAAAAGAAATCTAACATCTAAGATAAAGCTTAAAATAACAACATCTAACATATGCAAATCATCAATATAAGGATATGTTTCCACCATCATAATCAAGAATGCATCAGCCATGGTGTCTCAAATGGATCTCATATGGTAAGAGTGAAAAAGTACTACCACTTGACCGCATGGAACCTAAATGATCCACTCCCATCGCACTGAAGAGATAATCTCAAGTCTCAAACAGGTTATCAAATCACATAGCAAAAATACTCTCTAAGTCCAAGAATCCTAAAATTTTACTAACTCAAAGGTTCCAATCACAAACTAACATCTAATCCCAAAGGCACTCAAAGACATGTAGGAAACCTATTATGCAAGCAAGAAAGTGTCATTGCATGAATCATGCTAGAGTTACCTTGGTAGTCTCTCAATAGATCTCAGCCCCCTAGTGATCCCTATGCGGCCACTAGTATCTTCTCATATAGATGAGGCATACTATGAAATGCAAGGTCACAACCAAGTGTTCTCTCTACTCCCATCCTAGTCTATACTAGCACTCAAGGCATGGGTGAGAACAAAACAATTATCTTATCAGGTTCATTAAGTTAGTATTAGGTGTAATGTTTTCACTTATTAGAACAACTTACAATGAGTTACCCTGGCAACCTCTTAGGGCCCTGGCCCCCATTGCAAGCCACTTCTCGACACTACAAGTAGATAACCCACCCTAAGCTCATGGAATCATAAATCACAAAATCACCACAGTCCTATATAAGCGACTGAAAAAATACCAAAAGATAATACACAATAAGAGCATCAAATCTCCATGAGAAACTGAAATGCATCCATAGATAATCATGACCACAACAGTTCTCTATTGGCAACTGAAGGTATCACTGATAATCACAATATCCATTGGTTCTCAACAAGCAACCAAAAATTATCTCAAAGTCATACTAATCAAAGACTCCAAAATGGTCGAGTCAAAACATGTCCCAACATGACATCATCAAGATCAGATAAACAATTCAATCCCATCAAGTGACTGGAAAGTAATCCAAATACAACTGATCGATGACTCATAAAAAGGTTACATATATCACAGGTTACATAAGAAGACTAAAGAAAATATCAATCAACATGCCATCACATAACAATGGTTGAGTTTAAAAGATCAAGATCAAAAGACATCATCATGACATCACACTCATAACCCCTGAGCCTCTGGTAGACATCCTATAACTGGTCAACGAACTAGTCAACCCAAAAAACCAAAATAGATAGCATAGAAAAAACACAAAATGCAAGCACATGTTTTGGTTTGCTAAAAATTACATAGTTGAATAAAGTGTGGAGAAATTTTTACAACTCGAGTGGAGAAATTTGTACAGTTTACCTAACCCATGTATTTGTTTGATAGATAAAAGTATTATTTGAGAATGACCCCCATCATGTTCCAATACGACTCATTGTAGATTTTAACATGGGTAATTACCAATTCTCTTCATTAATAACTTTCCCTCATAATTCAAGTCAATTTAAATGATTAAATTAAATCTTCATCATTAGACTATAATATTTCAAAATAATTAATTATTTAAAGAAGAAATTTATTAATACAATTCATTAATCAAATATAATAATTATTAATTATTAATAACATATATAATATATATATTTACATATATACATATATACATACATACTTATATATATATATATATATATATATATATATATATATATATATATATATATATATATATATATATATATATATATATATATATATATATATATATATATATATATATATATATATATATATATATATATATATATATATATATAAATATTTAATAATAATAATATTTTAAAAATGTTACAAAAATTGAAATGAAAAAAAATTCTATTTAACAAACACATTTCTCACAATGTATATATTATACCGCTGATGCGGTCCGCAGGCCTTGTGACCATAGGGGATTGCGAACCGCGTCAGCGGTATAATATATACATTGTGAGAAATGTGTTTGCTAAATCAATTTTTTTTGCATTTCAATTTTTATAACATTTTTAAAATATTATTATTATTAAATATTAATAGTTTTTAATATATATATATATATATGTAAATGTATATATGTATATATATATGTATATATGTTATTAATAATTATTAATTATTATATTTGATTAATGAATTGTATTAGATTTCTTCTTTAAATAATTAATTATTTTGTAATATTATAGTCTAATGATGAAGATTTAATTTAATCATTTAAATTGACTTGAATTATGAGGGAAAGTTATTAGTGAAGAGAATTGGTAATTACCCATGTTAAAATCTACAATGAGTCCTATTGGAACACAATGGGGGTCATTCTCAAATAACATTTTACATATACAATATATCATTAGAACAATTAGAAAATTGAGTCTATGGGTTTTGGGGAGAATACTTTTATCTATCAAACAAATACATGGGTTAGGTAAAATGTACAAAATTTCTCCATTCAAGTGTTAAAAATGAAAACTGATACCTCCACACTTTATTCAACTATATAATTTTTAGCAAACTAAAACATGTGCTTGCATTTTGTGTTTTCTCTATTCTATCTGTTTTGGGTTTTTGGGTTGACTAGTTCATTGACCAGTTATAGGATGTCTACCAGAGGCTCGCGGGTTATGAGTGTGATGTCATGATGATGTATTTTGATCTCGATCTTTTAAACTCAACCATGGTTATGTGATGGCATGTTGATTGATATTTTCTTTGGTCTTCTTGTGTAAGCTATGATATATATAACCTTTTTATGAGTTATCGATCAGTTGTATTTGGATTACTTTCTAGTCACTTGATGGGATTGAATTGTTTATTTGATCTTGATGATGTCATGTTGGGACATGTTTTGACTCGACCATTTTGGAGTCTTTCATCAGTATGACTTTGAGATAATTTTTGTTTACTTTTTGAGAACCAATGGATATTGTGATTATCAGTGATACCTTCAGTTACCAATAGAGAACTATTGTGGTCATGATTATCTATGGATGCTTTTATTGTGTATTATCTTTTGGTATTTTTCTAGTTGCTTGTATAGGACTGTGGTGATTTTGTGATTTATGATTCCATGAGCTTAGGGTAGGTTATCTACTTGTAGTGTCGAGAAGTGGCTTGCAATGGGGGATGGGCCCTAAGAGGCTACCAGGGTAACTCATTGTAAGTTGTTCTAATAAGTGAAAACATTACACCTAATACTAACTTAATGAACCTAATAAGATAATTTTTTTGTTCTCACCCATGCCTCGAGTGCTAGTACAAACTAGGATGGGAGTAGAGAGAATGTTTGGTTGTGACCTTGCATTCCGTAGTATGCCTCATCTATATGAGAAGATACTAGTGGCTGCATAGGGATCACTAGGGGACTGAGGTCTATTGAGAGACTACCAGGGTAACTCTAGCGTTATCTATGTGATGACACTTTCCCACTTGCATAGTAGGTTTCCTACATATCTTTGTGTTCCTTTGGGATTAGATGTCAGTTTGTGATTGGAACCTTTGAGTTAGTAAACTTTTAGGATTCCTGGACTTAGAGAGTATTTGTGCTATGTGATTTGATAACCTATTTGGGACTTGAGATTATCTCCTCAGTGCAGTGGGAGTGGACCATTTAGGTTCCACGCAGTTGAGTGGTAGTGCTTTTTCACTCTTACCATATGAGATCCTTCTGAGACACCGTGGCTGATGCATTCTTGATTATGATGGTGGACAATTATCCTTATATTGATGATTTGCATATGTTAGATGTTGTTATCTTAAGCTTTATCTTGCATGTTAGATTTCTTTTTTGCATATGTTGTAGCATGATTTAGGAGTGACATTCCTACTATGTTAATACTGATGATCTCTTCGGTAACTTGGAATGTTATGCATAGAGGGATGGCTAGGGCCTAGGATGGTCTAATGATGTTATTTATGGTTCGAAGGAATGATGCACTTTGATTATTATGTGTTGTGATTATTGGTTATCTTTTATGATGTATGTTTATATGTTCTATGATGATGTATCATGTATGACATGTGGTTTCATTTACTTAATGCACTTGCATCATGGATTAGATTAGGATGATGTTCTTTATTTTCACATATGTATATTCTTTTTAAGCTTTCATACCTTCTAACATGTACAATGGATGAATGAGCATTCTAAAAGGTAATTTACTAAAGGGACATTTGGAACAAAGCATATTATTTTGAGAACGTTGGAATTTTTATTATTATTTCATGTGGATGTGGTATTAGATGGAATTATTATTAGTTAATTAAAAGTGATTCAATGTTAAGGGATCCTTGAGGAATGTAACCTGTTATGTTTATGTTTACTTTTAGTTGAATGTTTTTATTTTTTCCACTATTATGTGTATGATGTAAATGGTTTAACTTTCATGTTCAGAAAAAAAAAAAAAGAGATCAAACTTAGTGAAACTCTAGGTTAATTCTTTGGATCCCTTGGTGGGGCATTACAGTAGTTTCCAATAATCTCCCTCTTTAGCATTGATGACAACACCTCTTAAAATATTTTAGGAATACTTAAATTACTATACAATCCAATAATTTGTACATACATGATAAATATCCTCAATATATCAGATATTCATTAATATCCTTAGTTTTATTCTGATTCATATCTTTGGTCTAGCAACACGTCAAATAAATATTATGAACTACCTCTAAGTAATCATTCTCTATTACTTAGCATGTCTCTTCCAGTTTTCACTTTCTCCATCTATCATTTTGATCTTTATTTGCAACTCTCTGACAATCTCTCCCTCTTGGTTACTTTGATTTTCTTTCCCTCTAGATATATATCTCCCTCTTTATAGTTTAGATAATCTATACATAAGCAACACCCTCAATGTATCAGATATTCATTAATATCCTTAGTTTGATTATGATTCATATCTTTCTTTGGAAACACCTCAAATGAATCTTATGAACTCTCTCTAAGTAATCACTCTCTCTTACTTAGCATGTCTCTACCAACTTTCACTTTCTCCCTCTATCATTATGATCTTTTTTTGTAACTCTATTATAATCTCTCCCTCTTGGTTTCTTTGATATTCTTTCCCTCTTGATATATATCTCCCTCTTTATAGTTTAGATAATCTCCCCCTCTTTGAAAATGATGCCAAAGACAATATCTCTATGGATCTTGATCATGTAGATACCTTCATGTCAATTTTGAATTCTTCATCTGTCATCTTCATATGTGATGAGAGCCATTTATGACCCATTCTATGCTACATTTTAATCCAATTCATTTAGTTTCATACTCACTTCCCTATTCCATTTCCATTTCATTTCATCTCATTATTACCATTTTTATGTTGCATATGATTTAATATACATAATTAGCACTTATTATAGTTTTGTGATTAAAATACAAAAAATTCATTATTGATTGTTTTTACTAATCTTTATTATCGTAGCATGTTTCTTTGTAGAACAGATCTTCCTGTCACCTATTCCATAAGCACTTCCTATCGTATTTTGGATATGAACTATTATTCTTCTAGCTAAATGTGGTTATTGTATTCTACCATCACTGCAATGTCTATCACCACAATCTCAATCTATAAGATCTATTTTTTGAAAGGAAATTAGGTTTTGATTCTATTTGGGCTTATGGCATCATATTTTATATTACTCTTGTTGCTTGCCTTCCATTCCACATTACCAATCTGTTGTAATTTCCTATTAAATTATATCAGCTCTAATAAAATTAATATAGGAGGGCCAATAGTTTCACTTTCCATTTAAATGGGCAATTCTTCTACCACTGTATTGTGCATATGTTGCATGAATTGTAAGAACAAAATAGTCAATCATAGAAAGGGATGAAGAAAGGGTGTTGAGCCATCTTATAAAATGCGGGGGTTAATTGTAAATTGCAGCAACATATATCATGGTGTAGATATATACATTTCCACAAAGTAAACTATTGTACACAGGTCCAAATAGTCTTATTCTACAATAAATAAAAGTAACATATTTGCATTATTAAAATTACATAAGCTTCATTTTTTCTTTATTCATTGTGCAAGTTAGGGAGTAAGGGCCCACTCTTTGGCAAATATTGATGTTTTTTTATATGGGTGTGTTTGTTTAATGTTTTATTTAAGAATTTGAATTTTTTAATTTAAATGTTTATATTTCTATCTATTTAGTGATTTTTAGATTAGTTTTTATTACATAAAAATAGGTTTTAAAAGACCCAAAACCTTGTACAAAGTATCATAGAAACAAGAGCAGAGAAGCTCAAATAACAAAAAGCCTTAAAATCTAAAAAAGAGGAGACTAAAAAAATAAAAACAAGAGGAAAAAATACAACTATGCATAAAAAGACAACAAAAGGAAGGAAAAAATATAGCCTGGAGGTAGCTACAAAGTCTTTAAAAGATCTGTTGCTTGGTCTACTAAGATGTTCATGTTTTCTGTAGATGCTTTCATATCATCCAACTTTTTTTTTCTTCCACACCCTCATTCTTCTTGGAATTAGCCCTTGTTCGCTTGCTAGAACCCTAATCCTCTTTTATATCCTTAGAGCCTTGGCCTTTACCTTGTTCAATCTTGTTCAGTAGGGTACTAAAGTTGTCAGCCACTATCTTCAAGATAGTGTAGTTATGATCGACCAATTTATTAACTATTTTCTCCAAGTTACCCACTCTAGTGTCCAGATCATCCTCTATTTTTTAAAGGTCTTCACCCAACTGATCTATATTTTTTTCTTGGCTTCATGTGGTGGAACATGTTTCATCAAATTCTTTACCTCTTTAGCATTTCCTATCACCTCAGAAAGTCTATCAATGTGTTGACCCAATGTTCTCTCCTCCCAGTCGTCCTACTAAAATTGTCAAAATCTCTTGAGATGTCCTGCATTTACTACTTCATATTACCAATATCCTTCATCAATAGCCCTGGGTTACCAAATATTCCCTTCAAAAAACCTTGTTCTTCCTCATCCCTATTATGTACAAGGTAATCCTCATGCCCCCCATGTTTGTTCCTATCCAAATCAATCTCCTAAATATTTTTATTAGCATCCAAATCTTGAGCAATCACTTTTTCCCTTTTTCTCTCTATTTTCTTAATTATGAGTTCATCATTAGAGGGAACATAATCCCTTTCAACATTCTTCTCCTTGTTTCTTGAAACCTTGCCCGATGTAACTTTCTTCAATATCCTCTTCCTGCTCCTTTTTAGAATTAGTGTCTTATTCATAACCAATCTCCTTATCCTTCCTTTTCTTCCTAGATGAGCTCCTTGGATCACATTTCTTCCTCTTCTTAATCTCAACCTCAGCAACCTCATCCTCTATATCCTCATCAAATTTCTCTTCTAGTTCACTTCCTTCCATCTCACAATCTAAAGATTTTTTTCTCTAACGGGGTCTCTCCACTTTTTTGGATTTCAATAGATTCATAACTAGAACCATTAAACCCTCATGATTTTTAGATTATTTAATTCAAAGTTTGATTTAGTGTTTGTATAAATATTTATGTTATTTTTATTTATCTAATAAATTGTTGTTTTTATTATTTTGATGTTTATTTCTGCTTCTGATGTTCCTGTTGCCAGGAAGTGACAATTCTTGTTGCTGGGATTTATTTAGTTTTCCATATATTTTCTTTCATCTATTGTAGCTACATTCATAATCCCTCATCTCCCAACTAGCATCCCTTGATGACATATTTTCTAGACACCTTTCATAAGATTATGCCCCCAGATTGACATAATTAGACCAAGCTGAAAATCATTCTAATTTATGTTAATTGTTTCTTATTAATTTCCCCAATATTGGAAAATCAATATGACTAATCAATTATTTTTTCCTTATTCTTTACTACTACCTTAGGAAATCTCCTAAATTAGAACTGTCTGCATTAATTTGTAAGACAATTTGATCAGCACACTTGATGCAATTCTTCACTATAGCTTACGTAGCTTTATCTAGGGGAATCACCCTAGTTTACCTCTAAGATATATATGAGCATCCTTAGGCAAATATTTAATGAATATGTTAGCTATTTTCTTTTTGTGTTCACATACTCCAATTTCACTTCTTTGCCTTGAAGTAGCTCTCTCAAGTAATGATAGTTGATAGAAATATGATTTTTCTTCGTGTGCATAACATGGTTCTTTGATATATTAAGATCACTTCTGTTATCAAAATAGATAACCACTAGATCAGTAATCTCTTCCTCCATACCTTTGAACAATTTTTTGATCCTTATAATATTTGAACAATTCACTATTGCTGCCACATACTTGGCTTCAACTATTGATTGGGAAATGTAGTTCTACTTCTTTCTTGTCCATGAAATCATTTTCTTTCCTAAAAAGAATGCACCACCACTTATTATTTTCTTGTCATGAATAGTTCCTACCTAATAAATTTTATTGAATACCTTTAGTTAAAATCTATCATTCTTCTTGTAATATAATCCATAGTCTTATGTTCCTTTCAGATATTTGAGTATCCTTTTTACTGCCATCATGTGATTTTCCTTAAGAATTTCTAAAAATCTAATAACTATCCCAACTACTAATGCAATATTTGGTCTTCTATGAACAACATATTGTAGTTTATCAATCATTGATCTATATTGTGTTTGGTTTACATCCATAGAATCATCATTCTTAGATAGTTTATGTCTAGTAACCATAGGTGTACACATTGGTTTTGAATCTTCCATCCCAAAAATATTCAATATCTCCTTGATATATTTGGACTAAGTAATGAAGATACCTTGCTTCATTTGATATACTTGTAAATCAACAAAGGATTTGATCTCACCAAACATTGGCATTTCAAATTCCTTCTTAATTTCATCAACAAATGATTTGCATAATGCTTCTTTGTCTTCAAATATGATATCATCAACAAAAGTTTCAGATAACAATACCTCATTGTTCTTGCCAGTTTTCAAACATAGATTGTTGTTATCATTTGTTCTTCCAAAACCAATTTTCACCAAATAGTTATGGAGTCTTTCATACCATGCTCTAGGGGCTTGTTTCAAACCCTATAAAGCTTTGTGAAACTTACACCATATATTATTCTTGTTGGGATTTACAAATCCTTCAAGATGTTCTATGTATACTTCTCCTTCAAGTATCCCATTCAGAAATGCAGATTTGACATCCATTTGATATGCCTTAAATCCTTTATAAGAGGAATATACAAGAAGTATTCTCACTCCTAGTCTTGCTATAAGGGAAAATGTTTCTGCATAGTTAACACCTTCTTATTGTTCCTATCCTTTGCATACTAGAATTTCCTTATTCCTTGTGACCTCAACTTTTTCATTCAACTTGTTCTTGAATACCCACTCGGTTCCAATAACATCTTTTTCTTTAGGTCTAGGTACTAGAGACCGTATTTTATTCTTTTTAATCTATTAAATTTCTTCACTCATTTCTTGTATATAGTCTTCATTCTCTAAAGCATCTTTCATAGATTTGGGCTCAAACTCACAAAGTAAGCATGTATGACTTATGAGTATTTTTCTTTTCATAACCCCAGACTCTTTATCTCTAATGATTTGATTAGGTGCACAATCTCTTCTCATATATTTTGCTAACATAAATTCTTTTCTTCTTTATTCTTCAATAGGTTCATCTTGAAAAATGATTTCAAGCTCATTGTCTCTCTCTCTCTTGTTTAGGTTTTGTTTCATGTTCTACATTCTTAGAATTTCCTTCTTGATTTTTGGCTTCCTCTATCTATGACTCGACATCATTTATCTATTAGTTGGCACCCATAGTTTGTTGCATCTTCACATTCCTAGTTTACTAAGGATCTACAAAATTATTTCGTTATTTAGGTGGACTACTTGGAGTACTATCATCCACATATATGAATAAACTACAATCTATTTATTTTGTCTTACATTCAACTTCATTTTTCTCTATATATTCATCAACTTTCACATTTGCACTTTCCACAACTTTGTTAGTGTTAGAGTTCAAACACTTATAAGTTTTTCTCTTAGTGGAATATCCTAGGAATATACCTTCATCACTTTTAGCATCAAGCTTTCCATTCCTATTGTCTTTAAGTATGTAACATTTTCTTCCAAAGGCTTTGAAATATTTCACATTAGGTGCATATCCATTCCACAATTCAAAAGGTATAGTATTTGTACCATTCTTGACTCGCACTCTGTTCAGAGTATAAACAATTGTACTTATAGCTTCTCTCTAATATTTCTATGATACATTATTCCCCATCATCAATTTTTTAGCATGGTTCATTATTGATCTATTCCTTCGATAAGCTATTTCATTATGAGGGGTCCTAGGTGTAGACATCTATCTTTTGATTCTTTTGTCATTGTAGAATATGTTGAACTCATTGGAAATGAATTTACCACCTATGTCATATCTCAAGAACTTCATACTACAACATTTTTGGTCATTTTACAGTAGAAAACTATTGTTGTTTTGACGTCCAACTGACACCTAAATGACATACTTGCCTGTCGGCTCTTGTCAAAATTTTGTTATTGAAAATTAAGAGGATGATGACATCCTTTGTCATGGCAAAGATAGACATAGTCATAATTTAGAAGAATAGAGGAACAAGAGTTCATGTTCATGACTCACAATTGTGACAGTACTTTGCCATAATTATGATAGTTGAAACTTTGAATCTACTATCGTAACTACAATGTATATATGACAGTTGTGATGTAGAATCAAAAGTTATCTGTAGGAACATTCCATCATAGTTATGACACTTCTGTGATATTTGTGTTGTGTAAGGGATGAATATATGCTAGAATATACCATCACTTTCAAGGGAGGTTCATCGTAATTATGACAGCTAGTTAAATTTTATTTTTTTTAAATTATTGCAAATATTATGGTTGACATTGTTTGTACGGTATGCGCAGAGATTTCTAATAAAAATTTCTAGAGGATCTATCCTAAAGAGAAAATTTTCTAGGAATGTGTTGGGACTCAAAATTGAAGCAATTGGGACACAAAATTCAACCCCTAATTTTGAGTACCATTGAGAAAATAAAGCCCTTAAGCACTTTTAATGCATGTGTACCTGGTTGTCCATTCAAGGCCAAAGAGGTGTTTAATGTTTCTAACACATTCCATTTAGTATGTCTATGTGTTCCATGAAGATAAATTGTCATTCTGATCCATTCTGTGAAGTCTCGTGTTGAGCAATGTCCAATTTTGCATTTTTGCTTAAGTGTCAAACAATGACAAGAGACCTAGTTTGCAATTAAATATCTTGCACTCAGTTATGTTTCATGAATCACCTCTTTGGGAGTGTTTAATTTTCATACCAAGGAGCCTATGTTTCAAATTTTGAGTCATTTTGAATCCGTTTGACTAGGTTTTGATTCCCTCAAAGTTGGTTATTTATTGTTGTCATGCTGATTCAAATTATTCAGAACTCTAGGAGGCCCTATTTGACTTGTTATAATTTTGACCTAATTGACCAAAATGAGAAAGTTTCTATTGCATTTGATTTTAGAGATTAGAGACTTGTTATGTTTCTAATTTGAGCTTATGACAAATCTGCTTGATCAATTTTTGAATGTGATCCCATATGCAATTTGTAACTTTTTATTGGTGTCATAAAATGCAAATTGGTCAATACCCCTATTCGTGATGTCATATCTTTGAATCCATGATGGGTGAGAGAAAATGGATTATACCATTGTGTTCTACTCTAAAAATACTTTAAGTATTCCAATTTTTAAATCTTGACAAATTTGTCTACACACTTTTCCAGGTCCATTCGATTTGTAAAAATTACTTTTCGGACAAGTGTTCCCAATCTGCAATTTTGAGTAGCCTACTTTGACCATTTTCCAAATGTTTCCTATTATTAATCATGAGCCCTAATTGTAGATTTATGTTTTCCTCATGACAATGAGCCAATACCCTAGTTTTTGTTTCCCCAAGTGTCAATTTGCCCTATTTTCAGAGCTGATTCTGAATGTGATTTTTTGTTTTCTAAATGTTTGCTTGTAGACAGTTCTGAAAGGGCAACTTCAATGGTCAATATCTTTTGACTGAGAATTCATCACGAGACAAGATTTGATAGGGTAAGATATTTCAAAATAAATAATTAGTTTGTATGATTTTAGAGCCCGATCAGGTGTTTTTGTCAGTTTTCAAAGCCAGTCAAAGGACCTCTTGGCACAAAGTTGATAGTTCACCGATAAGATGTGAAATGAGTTTTAAAGGGATAGTTTAGTGATCAAATAATTTTAGTCATTGTTAGATATTTATTAGAGCATTTCAAGAAGTTAGTTGTTTGAAATGTAAAATTTTTATAATCGAAACCATTCTGGGCTCAACTGACTTCATCGGATTGATAAAGTGTTGTGGAGATTGGTGACATTACAAATTGTAAGAGTGGTAACTAAGAAAGTGAGCCATACATGGATTGCATATTTACAAGTTCCAATGTGTTATCATTGTATGTGTCCAATATTAAATTGAAATATCTCAAAAGGTAAAAGAGGGCCAGAGCTAAGAAGCATAAATTAAAGCAGAGTCATTGGTGACTATTCAATAGTGGATTATATGAAAACTCATATCACCATCTTTTTCTCTACAACTTTGTTTTGCACCTTCTAAAGAGAAAATAGGCATCAAAATCTAGAAATGTTGCTTTAACAAGGCCAAAGAATGGTCAACCAAAGCAAGTGGTTGTTAAGAATTCAATGGAAATGAAGAAACTAGCTTTATCAAAGTCAATCTCTCATCCAACATAATTTAAAAGCATGGGATTATCTTCTAGAAAGATTCCTTCCAAGGTGGATAAAAAAAATGTGGTTGATTCAAATAAGTAATTAAGGAAGGTTGTATCTGGAGGTTTGCTAGCTAACAAAAATCATTCCATAATTCATAGTGCAACCAATGCACAAATAGATGCTAGAGGATGCAATAATCAGAAAAAAACTAAGAGAGTTTGCGAGTTTGGAGCAAAAGGCACCTTAATAAGGAGTTGGATTTTACCAGCCGAAGCTTCTCCATTTAAGAATTTTCATATAACAAAACTCATTCATCAACTGTCTAAAGAACATTTGGCATTAGCTTTGGGGAAAATCAATGACCTTAAGAGGTAGAAGCAACTATAAAAAACCCCAAGGCCAATGAAGCACTAAGAAAGATTGAAATGCAATACCAAAGTGGCAAGGGAAAACAATAGGGCAAAGGCATCATTATGCACATTTGTGAAGAGTGCAGACCATGGAAAGGAGAAAGCACAAATGTGACCCCAATTTGAATTTTAGAATGAAGGAAATTTGTAGAGTGGTCTATATTTTTCAAATTATAAATCAATTACTTCTAAAATACCCACAAGCTACATAGAAGAGGGGCCTTTGCCTCTGTTTGACCCAGTATTCTAGTTCTGTGTACCCCTACCCCAGTCTTAGAAGAAAAAGTTGTTTGTAACTAAAGCTACAGATGACCAATTATTTTGACACCTATTCTAATGGGGGTCCATGATTGTTGAATGGTACCCACTAGCTAGAAGCTCACTCTTTAGGGCCATTCCATTCTACCCTGACCCGATAGAATCTTCTCTTGTCCCACTCAAAAAAATAAGGTAACACATATAGTGTCTTAGTAGGTTGAGCCCTTTAAAAGTGCAGATGAAGAACAATGATGTACCATTTAAACAAAATGACTATTGTCTCCTCTATTTCAAATGCATACCATTTGTTTGTCAAATCCATTAGCCTAACATGAGTTTTGAAAATGCATTAATGTTTAAAGGATCAAGTAAACACATGGGGAGCTTTCAAACAAAGATGGTAAGTTTTCCTTTCAGACACAAGAGAAATTTTGGTTGAGGCCTTTAGTCCCACTTTAAGCTAGTTAAGGCACTTTATATTCTTTAAATATAAAAACACACTACATCTAAGTGTCTTAAAGACATAAAGGCTTTAAAAGCTTCAAACTTGTGCGGGTCCCACCCAACTAACTAGAGAGGAAGACAAAGAAAATTTCAAGCTGGCACATAAAACAAGTATGAAGACATCATCATATGACATGGTAAAGGAATAATCAACTAGTATGTGACACATGGCAGCCAGATTTCATAAAGCACAAGATTGTAACATGTGGAAAATCTAACAATGGTCATTATGTCACTAAGTCAAAGTTGCAAGGTAGTTAATCATAAGACACAGTGATTGACTAGGTGGAAGTGATGTGTTGGGGTGATGTGGATAGTCACTAGACACCAAATAGTAGTGAGGTGGAAAAATTAGAAATTGAGATGTGGTGGAGGCTTTAGACATGGCACACTTCTCAAGGTGCTAACATGTCACAAGGTTGTTATGTCGCAATGACGTGGTAGAATGTTGACTAGGATAGTGACATAGCGACCAATGATGTTGCATGGTGATGTGGTGTAATGATGTAGCAAAGTAGGTAGCTAATGAGATGATGCCACACAACACCCTAGTGGTAGGGATCAGATGACAAAGCAAAACTCAACCAATTAGGACATGACGTGTGTCAAAATCAATCAACAAGTTTGATCCAAATTGATAAAAGAAGGGAAAAGGTGCCAAGTTAAAAAAATTAATTTTTATTGTCTCCTTTTCTAAACATGGGTAAATTTTAAATAAAATTTCATTTAAACCTATAGTTTAAAACTTTAGGAAAAGAAAATATTTGCCCAATGTAGTTTTGAGGCCATAGTAGGAGCTAATTTTTCAAATTGAGATTCTGAGAGTTCTTGATAAGAAAATATAGGCATATTATATATCACCAGAATTGGGAGAAGTTGAAATTTCCAATTCTAGAGTTTATTTTTGCATAGGAAGTCACTAGTTCAAGTTATAGGTAGAAATGTAAAATTTGGGCCTTAGTGAAATTGGTGAAAATTGAAAACACAGTTATAGAGCTGGTAAAAACACATGGTAAAAGGTCTGTTGGGTTAATTTTGAGAATATTATGACATTTTGGTATAATTTGGCTCCAATTTTTAGTTATGAGGGATATTTGTTTTTCAGTTGTGATGAATTTCAAGATTAAAGTTGGAGTCATGATTAAAGAATCAAATCTTTTTGGAATGAAAAGAGAAAATGGAAAATATATCTTGGTTAGGATGGAGTTCTTTCATCCTATATATGGATTTTCTCTTTTTCATTTTAGGGGTTGGAAAAAGCTGGGGAAAGGAAGGAGTTGGAAATTGGAAAGGAAATTTTGGAATTTATGAAGTCTGAATGATAGTATCTAGGATGTGCTAGTTCTAGACCATGAAGCTATATGCTTTGGTTGTGATACCCCCTTCCCATCCCATCAATTTCTCATTCCCACCATTTTCTCTCTTGTATGACAACATATGTATATTGTACAACCTAGTTTATTTGGTATTTTGTGAGTCAATTTCATGTATTATTTCAAGGAAATCAATACAAAGAACAATAGGTGTTGAGTTTCATTTTAAATCTTGTCTCCTTTCTCAATGGTTCATAATGTTTTATGATCTTTGAACAAAGAGCCTAGATCATAGTTGTAGCCCCTTAAGGTTGTATGTTGTATCATTGTTGCTTGTAATTCAAGGAATCATGTAAATGCTTTAGGGAAATCAACAAGGTTGAGGGTTTATTGAGGAGGATATTAGGTAAGAATGAGACTTAGATTAAACATTGATATCCAATTTACAAGGTAGACAGATAGATATGGAGTCTTTGCATAGGATATGTGTCTTAGATACTCAAAATGCATTGGAGAGATTTGTGAATTTCCTAATGGATGAGGCACTGATCAGCTACAATATCATTAGTTTGTTGTCCATATTTGGTTTTCATGCACTTTCCCTACCCAAATAAAATCAAAACAAATTCAAATCATCTTTATATTTTATGTTTGAAAAGCTAAAACAAAATGCCCTCGCTTAGCTTATGGATTCATAGGTTATGATTTTTGCTATCTCTATCCTGTGATGTTACATAAGTATCAAAAGATAAAAGGGTTTCATCTATTGTTAATAGGTTTAGATTATATGTTTAATTGCACTGGTACCATATATTAGAACCTCAAGGTTAACCTACATAGGTTTTTCAAAGCCTAAAGTGAAGGAGTTATGCCTTATAGTTGGCCCAAGATTGTAGTCGAGTGCATCCACCATAAGAATTTGCTAGCCTTAGATGTATTGGTCTAGTTTCTTGGTTAATTTTAAAATCATTAAATCAGGAACCAATAGAATGTAAGGGAGATGCCATTGTAATTTGGATGGAAAATGTTGTCCCATGCAATCTTAAAAAACTTCTCATATAGAAATATAGATCCATATATCTTAACTCTATAAGACCTTTCAAATTATATCTAAATTCCTTGTACTGAAGAATCTTAATCTAGACTTTTATAGGTAACATATACATCCTTCTAAATATGGTACTTCAATTTTTTAGTATTTTAGTATAGAGTTCAATTTCTCCATTTTACCCCAAAACACGAGGATTGAATGATGTCTCATACTAATAGATCATTTATATTCATCTCATCCATGGATTTATAAGATGGAAAAAAAATATGCATTTGAAGTGCACTAGAGGGACAATTTTTTTACATCAACATCTTTATTCAATAATTTCAAAAGTTGTACTTAAATACTAGAAAAAGAGACCTCAAAAGAAAAAGAAAAAACATCAAAACTAGTAGCCATTATGGGGGGAGGAAATTGATAGCCATGATGCCCAAGGATATCATAAATAGAGAAGATATTGAAATTTAAAGATGGTTTTGTAGGTGGTTTCAAGGTGTAGTGCATTGCCTTTACTCGTGTTATCAATTGCTTCCAGTATTGTACACTACTTTTGTAGTGTTTAGTGTGACAATTTAATTACTAAATTATCATTTCACTCTCACAAAATTTTGAATTCAACCTTGCAAGTGGAAAAAAAGTTAGGTGCAAGTTCAATATTTTTGTAGTTTGGCTATATGGTTTCTGATTGTATTTATACATAGTGAGTGAGACAATGCATGTGCACTTCCATCTCCCTTGATCACATAGAATGTCTAGACAATTAAATCTATCCAATATTTATTGGAATCTCTATTAAAGGCTTATTTATGATGTGCAACTAACTATATATATGCATGAACCCACAATAGTGGGTTACACTTTTTTGAAGGAAGAAATTCCTCTAAAATCACATGTCTATGAAATTTTCTATCAAAACTAATCAAAATCAAAGCTTATATCCAAAATCTCCATGCCACATAGTTCTGATCAAAACTAAATAGAAATTTTCAATTGAAACTTTCTATGTATTTTTTTATCAAAACTATGAAGCCTAATCGAGGTTTATTAACCCGCTATCGAGCTTCTTAGTTTTTATCAAAACTATATGATTTAGTTTTGATCAAAATTATTTTATATGGTTTTGATCAAAATTAAGAAAAATAGGAATATTCAAATAGGTCTGTGTGACCCCACATGTCTTTTTTGATAGTGGCAAATAATTTCAATCAACAATAGCCAAAAAGTTTTGATTGGACGCACAAGGAAGAGGAGATGCATCCAAATTTACCAACCTTCAAAAAAGGTATGATTTTCCCCTTTTTAACCTATTTTACACATTTTTAGTTTCATTTTATATATTCTTTTATATGTATGTATATATATCATGTATGTATGTATATATATCTTGTATATATATATGTATATCATGTATATATGCATATATATCATGTATACATATACCATGTGTGTGTACATACATATATGTTTTATATATATATATATATATATATCATATACATGCACATATATATACATGTATGTATACATACATATATGTATATGTATGTTCACATCTGTATACATGTATATATATGTGTGTGTGTGTGTTAAATACATATCATGTACATGTACATATGTGTATATATGCACACGCACGCATGCACTCGCGCACACATACACACACATATACATGTATGTATACATACATATTGTGGATATGTACACATACATTTAAATTTTTAATTTACACATGTGAAATTTTGATATATTAAAATTTAAGTTCATACATACATGTGTGTGTGTGTTTGTGTGTTGAAATCTTCACCTTACCTATAATAATTTAATTTCAATGAACTAACCCTTTAACATTAGTTCCAATGTATATATATGTTTTCATCAAATGGCAGAGTGGAGTGGGGAGGAATTTTGAATAGGATTTTGAGTGGGAATTCTGCCAAGCTGGGGTAGAGCAACTAGTCTTTCAGTCTCGAGCGGAGTAAGGATGAGGGAAAGAGGGATGCTACAAAAGATGGAGATCCACGTGCTTTGCAGCTGCACCCAGGAGAAAATAATATCTCTATTCTATTACTAGGAGGAATTTTGAATAGGATTTTGAGTGAGAATAATACCAAGTTGGGGTAGGGCAACTAGTCTGTGGGTTTCTAGTAGGGCAAGGGTGAGGAGAAGGAGGATGCTATAGAAGATGGGGACCCACATGTTTTGTAGCTAAGCCTAGGAGATAAGAATATATCTATTCCACTACTAAGGATGTTAGGAGGAGGGGACCCTAGGGCCTAGGGAAGATGGACTAATCTATTTGGAGTCAAACCATTAGGTAAATCCTCTTTCCCTAAAATTATAGAAAAATCTGGTAAGGAAAAGGGGATTTTTTCCTTAGAAGTTCCCATTGAAATTATTGACCATAACATTCTGGGTATGGTTAACACCCTGGTGGGTAAATTTATTGGCCCTTAACCAAATATTGATCTAGTAAGGACTTTTGTTAGGAAAAAATGGGATTTGAAAGGTTAGGTTGAAGTAATGGCTATGACAAAAGGTTTTATGTCTTTTGAGTTCTCTTGCCCAAAATGTTACTCCAAGATTCTTTTTGTGGGTAACTGAACTATGGGAAAATCTAATCTTATTCTCCAAAAGTGGACTTCTAACCTTGACTTAAATAATGACTTTCTAACCCAGGCCTTGGTTTGGATTAGGGTGCTAGAGCTACCCTTAGAGTATTGGCATGAAGATGTTTTTGATGGCATTGTGAACTCTTTTGGAGAACTGTTATCTATTGATCTTGTTATTGCAACTAAGAAAAGATTCACATATGCTAGAATCTACATTGGAGTGGTTGAAGGATAGGATATGCCTCAAGTGATTGAGCTTCAATCTCATCTGGGTAGATGGGTGCAACAGATTGACTATGAGAATGTTCCTTTTTCATGTTTCCATTGCAAAAAGGTAGGACATAAAGCTGCGAAGGATTGCCCTATCTTTAGAGAGAAGGAAAAGGCCTATAAAGCTCAAAATAAATAAGCAAAGATCAAGGACAAACAAAACCAAGTTGATGCTACTAGAAAGGAGTGGAAGGAAAAAGCTATAGAAGGAAAGGCTCAGGGGGGAGAAGCTAATGGAGAAAATGTCAAGGGGGATCCCCTAATGGGGCATACCACTCTAGAAGGAAACAAATATTATAAGAAGGAGGCACAACCAAAGACCAACAAGGTCTTGATTTATGTAGTACCAAGTCCTAAAATCACTTTGTAGAAGAATGGAGGGAAGGATGTGGTTGATATTATGGTGGGTGTAGGGAAGAATTCCATTAAGGAAACCACAGAGATGGATATCACTGATGTCTCTTATGTTCTAGAATCTCAGGATGGACCTTTTTTGGATGAGCTAAGACATTCACAGGAATCCAACTTCAACACAAACAAAGGGGTCTCCCCTACAATGGTCAATTGATTCCTTGAAATGGTCTTGGCCACTACTCCTAGACACCTTTCCTGGTTGGAGGCCCACTTTGATAGCTACAAGGAAGCTAATGATGCTCCATGGATAACAGTCAAGAATAAGAAAAAGAAAAATAGTAGGGACCCTTTACCAATCTTGCCTACAACCACTAGAAGTAGGGTAAAAGCTAATACTAGAAGCAAATCTAGTATCCTAGGGAGGAAAAACATGAATTAAATTAGAAAGGAAGAAACAAGGAGGAATATTTTGGATGGGACCCAAAGAACCATCTTGGAATCTTGTAGCCAAAATAAAGCATGAAGATCATCTTGTGGAATATTCATGGACTCAATGGGCTCTACAAATGAGAAATTGTAAGGAATATGATTAAGGATCATAGCCCAAATTTATTTTTAATTCAGGAAACTAAAATGGAGAAGGAGAAAGTTGATAAGATTTCCTTTGGTAAAGGAATGAGGAAGATGGCTACTGACTCAGATGGATCTTTAGGAGGTCTACCAATAATATGGAAGGAAGCCTTTGAAGCCAACATCATCTATGACGAAGGTAATATTTTTCTCATGAAATTTTTTAATCCTAAGGATCAGGATAGATGGTTTCTTTTGAACCTCTATGCTCCCAATGCTAAGAAAGGAGAAGATTTTTTTGGAATTTTTTTCTAATTTTGTTGCCCAAATGGGTGATTCTAAGGGAATTTTTATGGGCAATTTCAATACCCCTCTCTTGGCTTTTGAGAAGTTAGGAGGGTTACTGCTTGATGTGGATAGCAGGAAAACACTTGGCTGACTTGATAAGGGATTTGACCCTTTTGGATGTTGATCTTAGGGGATGCAAATATACTTGGTACAACAAGAGAATTGGTTAGGAATGCATCCAGGTGAGATTGGATAGAGCCCTTATTACTTTGGATTGGATCAGTCAATTTCAGTGCAAGCTTTCATCTCTAGTGAGGCTTAGTTCGAACCACTCCCCTATCTCTCTTACTCTTGAAAGAGTCAATAGAAAGAAGGCTTTTTGATTTAGATTTGAGAAGATGTGGTCAGTGTACCCTGGCCTATATGAAAAAATCAAGAAGTGGTGGGGTATTGAGGTTGATGGTATAGCCATGTACAAGGTAGCTAAGAAACTCAGATTCATTAAGTTAGAAATTAAAAAATAGAACAAATTGGACTTTGGCAATATTTTCCATGATAAAGAGAGGATTTCGGAAGAACTTTTTGAAATGTAGGAAGAGATCTAGACTTAGTGTTATGATGATATTAAGATGAATATTGAGAAGGAAATCCTTGCTGATCTTTACAAGATTGTGGGTAAAGAGGAAATGTTTTAGAGACAGAGGTCTAGGTCAGTCTAGCTCAAGGAAGGGGACAAAAAATCTAGATTCTTCCACCTATCCACTATGAAATACAAGGCTACCAACAAAATTTGTGAGATCAAAAAATGAAATGACACTATCAAGGATGATAATGGGATAGAGGAGGAAGCTATTATACACTTCTCTTCTATCCTTACTAAAGATCTTAACTTGGATGTAAAGTACCAAAATGTTATTCTTAACATGATTCCCTGTGTTATTAGTGATGCTTAGAATTAGGTCTTAGTGGCTCTCCCAAAGCTTGAAGAAATTAAAGAGGTATTTTTTGCTTTGTTGACTAAGAAGGCCCCTAGCCCTAATGGTTTCCCTACCTTTTTCTTATAGATGTTTTGGGAAATTATTCAATTTGATCTTGTCAAAGTTGTCTAGGAGTTTTTTGGTACTAGGAACCTGTTGAAAGAAATCAATGCCACTTTTTTTGTTTTGATCCCTAAAGTTTTTGGTGCTAATTCTTTTGGCTCTTTCAAACCAATTAGAATTTGTAATTATTTATACAAGATTGTTGTGAAAGTCTTAACTAATAGAATGATCAAATTACTTCTAGAGATTATTACACCTCAACAATTGGGTTTTGTCCCTGGCAGGAAAATTCTAGATTCCATGATTGAGGTTCATGAAGTTATTCATTCCATTGAAGTTGGAAAATAGGAGGGTTTTCTACTCAAACTTGATCTATCTAAGGCCTATTATAGGGTGGATTGGGGTTTCCTAGACATAATCCTTGAAGCTTTTGGTTTCAATGCCAAAGTGAGAATGATTATATCCTAATTGGTCTCCAACCCTTCTTTTGCAATCATAGTTAATGGAACCCCTTCTGACTTATTCAAATATTCTAGGGGTCTCTGTTAGGGGGATTCTCTTTCATCTATCCTCTTCATCATTCTGGCTGAAGGTTTGGGTAGTCTCATTCATTCTAAAAGGAGAAGAGGGTAGTTAAAGGGCCTAAAACCTTCTTTTGGCCCCTTGATTTTTACTCACCAACAATTCGTCGGTGATACCACTTTGGGAGGTGAGGCCTCAATGAGAGAAGCTAGGTTTGTAAAATGCATCCTCAATACTTTCTCTAGGGCCTCTAGGTAGCTCATCAACAAGGACAAGAGCTTAGTGTTCTTCTTCAATACCCCTTTAGATAGAAAAGAAAATTGCTGACATTTTGGCTTGTTCTATTGGGGTCCTCCTTTCCATCTATTTAGGTCTCCCCTTAGGGATTAGACTTCATGATAGATTCTATGAAAATTTAACTAATAGATTCAATAGAAAGATGGTAGGATGGAAAGACATCACTCTGAGTTAGGTTGGCAAAGTGTTGCTGATCAAATTCACTTTGTAGAACTTACCCACTTATGCTCTTAGTCTCTTCTCTATCCCTCCTGAGGTGGCTGATCATCTGGGAGCTATTCAAAGGAATTTTGTGTGGTTAGGCATTGATGAGAATATGAAATAACCTCTGGTGGCCTAGGACAACATCTACAAATCTAAGAAGAAAGGGGGTCTGGGGATTAGAAAGCTAAAACATTTTATCTTTGCTCTTCAAGATAAATAGATTTGGAGACTCTTTAATACCAATGTTGAATGAAGAGATATTCTAAAGTTAAAATATTATGCAAATCTCAATCTTAAATAGTTCATTAATAGGGACCTTGACCCTAGAGGATCTTATATCTAGAATGGCTTTTTGAGGACAAAGAGCTTAGCCTTTGGGAAAGAAAAATGGCAATTGGGTAATGGTGAGGATATTAATTTTTGGCATGATGACTACCTCATATATGGACCTCTTTGGGATATTAAGCCTTTTAATAGATGGGCTAATGCTTGTGTTGAAAGATTTGGGAGTAGGATGAGTGACTATAGGTGTCATGATGACTAGATTGATTTGGCTGAGATGTTTGAGGAGCTCATGTCACTGACAGACATGGTCAAGCATATTCTTTTGTCTCATAACAAAGATTCCATTATCTAGAGGGAGATTGTGAATGACAATTATACAATGGCCTCTAGCTATGAGACTCTGCAAAACCTTGGCCTGACCCTTGTGTGGGCCAAAGCTTGGTACCTAGGGCTAGTCCAAAAAATTAACATTTTCTTCTAGATTATGCTCCAAAATCATATCCTTATAGTGGACAATCTCACCAAGAGGGGAAATATCATGCCCAAAAAAATGTATTTTATGCAAAAATCACTGTGAGAGTGTTAAACATATTTTTATCCACTATCCTTACATTAAAATCTTCTAGTCTCTTTTCTTTTCTTTTTTCAACATGTCCTAGTGCTTTCCTTCCAATATTTTGGGGCTCTTTGAAAAATGGCACCTTGGGATGTTGGGGAGCGACACCATGGCTTTATGGAACTAGACCTTACCTCATGTGTGCTGGGGGTTTGGAAAGAGCAGAAAAACATAATTTTTAGAGATAAGGAAACTAAGGCAAACATTATTTTTCACAAATTCCCTAATGCCTTGATGGAAAGCTACATTGAAATCAAGGCCCTGATCCCCCCTCCCAACACTAAGGGTAGGGATAATAACAAGAGGGATGGATGTAGATGGTCTCTTCCACCTTAGGAATGACATAAGGCTAATTTTGATGGGGTGGCCAAAGGCAACCAAGGAAAGGCTGGGGTGGTAGGCATCATTAGAAATTCTTTTGGTATAGGGATTGTTGTGGTTTCTACCCCCTTGGAAAACAAACTAATCATTATGCAAAGGTTATAATAGCTCACTAGACTATTAAATTGGCAAGAGAAATGGGAGTGAAGTTTCTCTAGCTCAAAGGAGATTCAAAAAATATTATTGATCATCTAAATGAGAAGAATAAGCTAACTTGGATGACTAAGAATATCATTAATGACTGCATCCAACATCTCAAGACCTTTGAAAAGACCTGTGTGACACATGAGTACTGAGAAGCTAATCAAGTGGTAGATAGGCTAACTAACTAGGTAGTTAAGTACAATGAAGTGGCTAAGTGGATGAATGGCTATAGTATCCTGTCAGAAATTAATCAGTTAATTGAAAGGGAAAGGATCCTAGGTAGATTGGATATCTTAAAAAGTTCATCATGATTGTTAATAAGTTATGAGATATAGTCAGAAATATGATGTATAGATTTATTATGATTGTTAGTGTTTTATGGGGAATGTGTAGAATTGTGATGTGGAAGTATGATATCACTTGTACTTCACACATCAAAAATTTATATCAACTTATTTCAAAGATTGATATTGGGTAAAAAATTCACAAGGCAAAAATAATGTCCAAGCAAATGAGGAGCACCAAAGTTTTTCTAATTTTGAAGGGCTTTGATACTAGTTATAGAGCTTGCATAGAGGAGGAAAACATGGTGGGGAAAAGACATAGGAGGGAACTAGAGGATGAAGCCCAGAAGTAGCAAAGGCATTCCATAGTGTGGAACATTTTGAAAAAAGGGGATATCACAAACTCCATTGAAAGACTCCATGGTTGGAAACCCTCCATTACCAGGAGTATGGTAAAGAGCTAGAATGAGGGAATAGTTAAAATTGATGGGGTGGACCTCATAGTGATAGAGGATGTCATATCCACTATTACTAGCATCCCTATTGTGGGAAAGAAATTCTATAGAGATAGGAAAATATTAGGGCAAGTGGTGGTGGAATTCACAAAGGATCAAGATGAGAAAAAGGTGCTAGTGAAGAAAGGAACACATTATCTTCCATGCTCCATCAAGCTGTTGTAGATGTTTGTGTTGTGGGTCATCATCAAATATATCTCCCTTGATACCAGATTTGATCGCCTTTGCACCCACCACTTTGTGTTACTTAACCACTTCATGTATGGGGCAAAAATTACTATCCCCTTCTACCTTTATTGTACTATGAATGAGAACATTAATGATTATCAGGAGAAGCATACTAGGAATCCAATGCTCCATGAGGGGCTTTTACTATTAATCTATGAATTCTTTAAGGCTAGGGCAATGGGGAAATAAATTTAGTATAGGAAGGAGGGCAAGAAGGGAAGAGGGGACTCTAAAAAATTGGATGAGGACTATTTGCATTCTGATATTGAGGATATCCTTGAGATGCATACGAACTCAGAGGGAGATGACTCCCCTCAATGGGGCTCTAGCAAAAAAATAATCAAAATGGAAATGAAGGAGAAAAAGCTCTTCCTAATCCTAAGCAGGGCCTTGACACATCCTTAGATAGGTATTATAATGAAAAGGCTAAAGGAATGGAAACAGGGGAAGAAAGTGTAGAAGGAGAGGAGGATCTTGGAGAAGGGGAAGTCATGGAGAGGAAGAGGGGCAAGAGAAACATCATCATCAAAATTTTGACTAACAAAGAGGGAAAAGCCATGACTTCTTGGAGGTAGAAAAGGAATCTCTCTGAGGCCAAGGATGATAAATAGGGGGTGGAGAAGGAATGGGTGGAAGGGGACCCCAATCATAGTGATAGGGAGGAGTAGGAGTAGGGCCATAAGGAATTCGAAATCAATAAATATAAATGCTTGATCATAGGGAAGGATAGGAATGTGGTGTGGTGGAACTTTGACACAACTTCTACTAGAATGGGGATAAATTGTGAGTTGATCATAACTCTATTCAAAGAGAATAAGGAGGGTAAAATACAAATGGAAGAGTTGATAGATCCAACCCTGGTGATTTTTAGTGACACCACAAAGGAAAATCTAGATATGGATGTCCTAAACAATGCCAAAAACAATGTTGTGGACAACTTTCACACCACCAAGTGGATTTTTCATGAAATTCAAGAGCTCAAATATAGGGTGAGTAGCCTGGAAAGGGAGAACTTCAGCTTGAAGAATAGGATAATTGAGGAAGAACAAAGCACGAAAAATAGAGTGGAGGTCAAGAATAGGGTCCAAATGATGGAGAGTTCAATGTAGATTATAGTGGAACAAAGCTGAAATATTCTCAAAGAGGCCAATGAGAATATTAAGTTGTTTATTAACAACATGGAGGAGCAAAGAATTAGTAAGGAGGATGACCCTACCCCTCATAGTGCCAAGGATAGGACCGCTGATGATAGCTCAAGGAAGCACACCAGATCTAGCATGAGGAACAAGGACACGCTAGAACCTGACCAGGATCTATTAGACATGAAGGAGGTAGCTGGAAGACTTACTAAGCTGGAAATAAGTGCAGCAAAAATGTTGAGAGCTATCTCCTAAGCACCCTAGATTTTTTTGGCTAGTCCTATTTTTTTGTCTTGACTCCTTGGCTTTTTATTGATTTTATCTTTTAGTTTTAGGGAGTTGCTTCATGTGTTTGCTTTTAGTTTCTTTTGATACTTTAAGCATTATTCTTTGTCTATTCTTGTATTGTAAGGGTTTTAGGGCCCAATTAAATCATGTTTTCCTTAATCAAAAACATTAGTTCCAATAGGTTAGGTCACATATATGAACCCTAATATAAACTTCACCTTGACCTCCTCACCCTAATCTTGAAAATCTAATTAAACTTTTACTATTCAACCTAATATAATTTAAATAAATATAATCGTGCAGTCCTAACCCTAGAAATGTCATGTAACACATGCTAACCCTCATGTAAGTTTAATCCTAATCATAACTCTAAACATTATATATATACCTTAGAATTGACAAATTGATTCTAACCATAACCATAAAATCTAAGTTACCCTAGAAACATAAACCTTTACACCTAAAGTTATATCATTTTAACCCAAAAGTTATCCCTAAACCTAACCATGATGTAAAGACTAACTATATTTTTTTACAGCATGATCCTCACTTCTTAACCCTAAAAAATGGGCTAATTTATGAATCCTAACTAAAAATTTTAATCTAGATTTGTACACTAAGCCTAAACATTTAATCCTAAAGATACCTAAACATTATATTAACTTTCCCTAACATTTATCATAATTCTAATGATATAGCTCTAGAAATCCTAACCACAATCCTAACTTTAAGCCTAACCATGTAACTATAGTTCCATAACATATTTAACTTTTAATCCTAGGTAATACTAAATGAGGTAATAGGATAATTATATTAACTTACTCAACATTTAACACTAAATCCTAATCATAATCATAATTCTACCTGTAACACTAATGTATGTCTCACACTGATATTAAACACTAATGATCTGACTATATAAGTTACACAATTATAACACTAACCCTAACTCTAACTATAATAGCTTACTCAACATAAAACACTATTTTAAACACACATTCATTTAACCCTAGTCCTAAATATTTTCCTAACCCTAACTTAATGAAAATTTACGATGATTAAACCCTAATAATGGTCCCCTAAATTCAATCTTAATACTAAACTAGGTAACCCTAAAATTAACCCTAGAGCCATAATATAAACCATAATCATGATAAAACATTAACCTTGAATGCCAACCCTAATTAAATTAATTTATGCACTATGATGCACATGCAGTTCAAGAACAATATGTAGTACTAATTTTATAAGTCTAAGCCTAACTATAACCCTAATTAATAAGTCTTAACCTAACCCTAATTTTTTTAAAATTTAAGACTAACCCTAAAAATTAACTCTAAACTTAACACTAACTCTAACTCTAACCATAGTCCTACTTATTTCCCTAGTAACCTTAGCTATCATCTTGACAATATAGCTATTAAATTATATAGTGAATCTAGTTCTACATTTAACCTAGATTTATGTGTTAGGTAGTCCAACCATGTGATCTAGACTCTATCTAGATTTAATTAAAATAATTTTATGATGTCACACACACACAATGTACACATACAGTACATGTGCTATGTTTGTTTCATGTTTACAAAATTCTATGTACATGTACATAACATATATCTATTTCATGTTTAAACATGTATTATTTAATTTCACGTGTTTACAAAATTCTAGTTTCTTAAATGTCATCAAGTAGAATAAATTTAAAGTTTATTAAAGGTCATATTTTAATTTAGGATGTACAAGTTCACATGTAGTATTGTACATATGTTATATTTGTTTCATGTTTACATGTATTATATACATTTAATTTCATATTTAAAAAATTCTAGTTTCTTAAATATCATTGTACTTAATAAATTTCAAGTTTATTAAAAATATCATATTTTAATTTTAATTAGGTTTACACATTATATACATGTACAAATACTACCTACATTGACCTTCACATGGTAGATCAACAACCTCCTATCCCCCTAAGCAGTAGCCTCTTATCCCCCAAGCAACAACCTCCTATCCCCCTGAGCAAAAATAGCCTCCTATCCCCTCAAGCAACCTCCTATCCTCCTAAGAAAAAATAGCCTCCTATCCCCCCCAAGCAACAACCTCCTACCCCCTTGAGCAGCAACTTGTCCGTCTTGAGCAACACACTATTCCTGCAGATTAGTAGCCCATCCCACCTGACATGCTCTATGATCACACTAACCAATAGATTCATAGACTTCATGAATCCTTGGCTAGTGGCACATGCTCTAGCGTGTATAGTAGTACATGTTAGAGCATCTTATATAGCCTCACATATCTTCTAGATGAGATTCATGGTGTTGCTCCATATTTTGCATGTACTATATAGATTGTCCTTAATAGTAAGAGATGAGAGGTCTCTTCAGGGATCTCACTATAGCATGTATAGGGCTTAGTGCCCAAAGAGATGCTTAAGAGGTAATGTTTGCCTCATTATCATCCACTAAAGTATGTGAAGGGGTATTCTTCCCTTAAGTGTATAGATCCACAGATGGCTACACTTATATACCCACGCTTCCATGTTGTTCATGGTCATTATCCAAATAATGACCAAATTCCACTCTATTTTTGCATGAAAAATTTATGCTGAGGTTTTCTTAGGTAGGGTGGTGGACTACACTAATTTACCATCACATTTAAGACAGGGGCATGGTAGACTAGTTAATAGGAAGTTGGGTCATCCACCATTGACACATAGGTCAATTTTCAGAGAGAGGACACCTACTATTTCCCCTATATTAGGTCCATTAGTGGATGAGGCCATGTGTAGCATGCATTTGGGGGGTGATCTAGGGAGTTGGAGAGATTTTTGTAGCTATCAAATCTACTTTGAGTGATGAGATTGGCCACTATTTGATGCCACATTGACATTCAAGATTACCATCTAGTGCTTCATCTTTAGGAGACTTGTATAGTGCAGTAGACATTCCTTCACTAACTAGCTTAGAGGATCTTATTGGAGTGTTGGCACAAGCTACTATGAGTAGTCTTGCTAAGGATCTATTATATTCATATATATTCATATTAGAGCATCTTGGCATGCCCATATTAGATGTTCAACATCATGTCCATGGTGGTATTGGGAGACATCCTTAGTGAAATTCCTCTCATCGATCAAGTAGTGGTCATGGTGGTAATACACATCATGATCCACCTACTAACCACTCTTTTGTTGTAGAGGGACATATACATACTAGTACAAACCCTTCAGCCAGTGTAGGGCATGGTTAGAGTTTAGATGTGGGTCTTGGTGATGTTGACTTCATCTTATCGACCAAAGGATAGATATACTTGTTGACATGTGATTATTCTACTTCTATGTCATCTTGTCTAATTAGTCCACTTGGCTCATCATTATTAGGACATGTGCCAACCACTAGTCATGCTAGTGTAGATGCAGAGATGGAGCTAGATGAGGCCCAAAAAAATAATGGATATATTGGTAGACATGAACAATGCTAGACAATCTGAGTATTATCAGATGCCAACATCTACATAGGTAAATCTATGGTTTTTACATTCATGTTAAAATTTCAATTGAACATTTGTTCAACTAATCATTTATGCACGTATACACATTGTGTCTTTTTAATTAAATACACATTTTAATTTGATTTATTAAACACACACACACACACACACATGTATTGTAGGGGGATATTCCTTTCTTCACTCCATTTTTTATGCTAAATCGTATACATCGTTAAGATTCATTCAATTATGTTAGTAGTGGATAGGTGAGTTTCAAGTTTTTTTGAATTAGACACATGTGAGTTTTAAATGTAATATATAAATTGTATGCAATTTGTAAATTTAAAAAAGATTTAATTAAATATGAAATTATTTACATTTATTTCACTTTCTCTTGAATATATATATATATATATATGGTCAACACATCCTAGTGAGCATCTTGATAGTTAGCCTTTAGACCACATTGTGAGGAGACGTCATGATGATAGTCGAATAGCTAACAATGTATAGTTTTTAATATTTAGATTATTTGATCTAGGATTTCATCTAGAGAAATTATTTGATCTAGACTTTCAACTAGATTATAAATTTTTGATGATTGAGATACATATATACTATGTTCTTATGTGTTAGATTATGTTAGATTATGGTGGATAATGTTCTATTTTGTTGGATATTATGTTAGATTAAATGTTAGATTATGTTGGATTGTGTTAGACTATGTTCTTTTACATGTTAGATTATGTTACATTATGTTGGTTTATGAAATTGATTTATACATATGAAATTGGTTAGGGTTATAGTTAGGTAATTAATTTTACATTATTCATAATTAGTTACATATTTCCTAATTCCTAATAATGCAAGTGATATTTAGATATGACTAAAGTCTAGTCCTAATTTCATCCCTTTAAGATAAGTGTTTGAATTTCTTCCTCTAAAGGTACATGTCCTAATTAGTTACATACAAGTTCCTAATTTCTATAAATAGTTACAAATCACAATTTAAACTTCACAAGTTAAATGAAAGAGTAAAAGTAATATATAATTAGTTACAAGTCCTAATTTCATCCCCTTAAGACAAGTGTTTGAATTTCTTCCCCTTCAAAGACACATGTCCTTATTAGTTGCATACAAGTTCCTAATTTCTATAATTAGTTACAAATCACAATTTAAACTTCACAAGTTAAATGAAAAAGTAAAAGTAATATATAATTAATTCAACCAAATTTCAAATTGAAAATGATCAACTTCAACCAAATTTCAAATTGTTGAACTAAATTTCAGATTTCAAATAGTTCAACCAAATTTCAAAATGTTCAAGTTGTTTCTATCTCATATCAAGTGGGTCATCTTGTTGCTAGATAAAATTTAATATTTTCTAGTGATCATCAATACTGAGCCTCCACTTATGTATTCCAAGTCCTTTGACTAGATGAAGAGTTAGACCAGTGGCAATAACATGGTTGCTATACTGATATACCTTATTTTTAGGTTGATAATTAGTAAAATGAATCCCATTCTTAAGTACTCTATTTTTCTTCAAATGTGTTCCCTATACAACAACAAAACCTGCATACAAGTCGATCAAATAAGTTAATAAGTTTGAATTCATAAAAAACATAGATGTACATACACATACATGATTCAACTATATACTAACCTATGGGAAACATAATTCCATCACTTATTTTAGTCTTTGTTAGCTTCTCTTTGTATGGTGCATCACAATAAATAATAGCTAACACCTTCTACGTTTTCAGATTCTACCATGACTGCAAAAACATTGCCTACACAAAGTGTATGTATATAAATTCCATGTGTCATGTATATATATAAAATAAATTAACAAAAACATATGATTATATTATGAAATACATACCAACTCTGATCAATCTTGAAATGTGGTCATAATCACTATAAATCAATAGAATTTCATCATAGTTTTCATCCTCAAAGTCATTCATATTGATAACATCTAGTGGCACCAAAGTCCATTAACCCACATATCCACATTCTTGATTAATGCAACCATCATAGTTTTCATCAATGCAATCAGAAAAAAAACATGAGTAATTTCTTGTGTACAATGACCACACATTACTATCTATACTCATAATTGAATGCAAAGATCATGTCTTCTCTACCCTCTTGCATGCATGCATTAATCTTCTATAGACACCTAAATGTAAGGTCCATACTTACATATAAAAAATGAGTTTTAAACATGTGTGTACCATAATTTAGTTATAACATAATATATCAAATATAAAATTGATTTAAATTAATTTATACTTGATACCTCCTAAAATCGTTAGAATAAAACCATAGATAGAAATAAAAATTACATAAAAATATAAATAATAACAAAAAATAATATATAGCATAGAAGAGAATAAAAGACACCAAGATTTAACATGGTTCACCCAATCCCTAGGCTATGTCCACATGGTATGTCCAATGTTATTATGATTTGATGATTACAACCTAGTTACAATCTATAATCTCTTATAGCTCAATACCACTGCAATAAGCAATTTTTGCATCACACCTTATAAGACAATCCCTAACCCTAAACCCTTTTATACAAGTATTTTTCCTACTTTAGGGTTAAAATTAGTTACAACGTGTTGGCCATAAATTGGTAAATATAAATAATAGCCAATTGGCCAATATTAGCCATTGGAAAATAGTAGCCCACCATTGGTGAATAGTACCCCCAAAAAAAATTAAGAATTTATTAAGTATGTATAGTACTTCCCTGATTAGTCACCAAAAACTAACAATCTCCCACTTGGGGACTGATTAGAATCTGCACTAGACAACAATCTCCCACTTAGAGACTGATCCTGTAGCAATACTACTAACACATGGGGCTCCCATTAGGTCAAACCACCCAAGACTCTATTGTTATTTTATTCCTATTCAATCTAGAAGACCAACCAAAGTTGACGAAGAATTTGGCTTCTCCCTTGTCACTACCTTTGTAAACATATCTAATGGATTGTCATCTGTATGTATCTTATCTAGCTTTAACTTTCCATCATTTAATACTGATTGAATGAAATGGTACCAAAACTAAATGTGTTTTGTCTTTGAATACAAAGCTGAATTCTTTGCAAGATGAATGGCACTTTGACTATCTATAAAAAATAATTATCCCTCTAAGGATGTCCCAATTCTTACAAGACAAACTAAAGCCAAATCATCTCCTTGTCTGCCTCTATAGAAACAACATACTCTACCTTTGTAGTAGATAAAGCATTAACCTTTTATAACCTAGAAACCCAGCTCATGGTTGCCCCACCAATAGTAAATACATAACCTATAGTACTCTTCTTGGTATCAATAATTTCTGCCAAATCTAAGTCAAAATAGACCTATAAATCTGTAGTAGAGCCCCAAAAGTGTAAACACTTACTAGATGTACCTCTCAAATATCTTAGAATCCATTTGACTACATTCTAATGCTCAATTCTAGGATGACTCATATACCTGCTAATGAGTCCCACTGCATGTGCAATATTTGGCCTTGTACATGCCATAACATAAATTAAGCTTCCTATAGCTAAAGTATAGGCTACCTTGGACATCTTATCCTCCACTTCTTGTGTCTTGGGACACATCTCTTTAGTCAACTTCAAATGACTAGGTAAAGGTGTGCTAACAACTTTAACATTCTCCATAGAGAAACATTACAACACCTTCTAAACATAATCAACCTGAGATAGTGTCAATTGCATGTTCTTTCTATCTCTACAAATCTTCATACCAAATATTTCTTTTGCTTCCCCCAAATCCTTCATAAAAAATACATGTGCTAACTGGCATTTTAGACCCTTAATGTGATCTATTTTAGACCTAGTTACAAGCATATCATCAACATATAAACATAAAATAATGTATCTATCATCATCCAACCTCTTAAAGTAAACACAATGATCTGAATGACACCTACTATATCCATTCTTATGCATAAAATTGTCAAATTTTAGATACCATTGCTGAGGTGCTTGCTTCAAGCCATATAAACTTTTCTTCAATCTGCACACTAAGTTCTCCTTACCTCTGACCTCAAATCCCTATGGCTGAGCCATATATATCTCTTCATCCAAATCATCATGAAAGAAGGTGTTTTTAACATCAAGCTTCTCCAAATGTAAATCTTTAGTTGCCACAATACTTAAAATAGTGTGAATAGAAGTCATTTTAACAATAGGAGAGAATTTCTCATCAAAATCAATGTCATTTTTTCTATGCAAATCTTTTTACAACTAACTTGGCTTTAAATATTTTCTTACCTCCATCCTCTTCTTTTAACTTGTAAACCCACTTATTCTATAAAGCCCTTTTACCTACAGGCAACTTGCATAAATCCCATGTCTTATTGTTTAGCAAAGAGTCCATTTTGTCTTTCATCACAAACTCCCACTGAATCTTAGTATCCACCTCCACAACTTCATCATAACATTTAGGTTCACTAGCATTAGTAAGTAAAATAGAATACAAGGAAGGAGAAAAATCTTTTAGAGGTCTACTTAGCCTTGTTGACCATCTAACATTCACTGGTGTATGTGGTATTTGTTATTGTAGTTGTTACACATCATAAGGAATGGCTGGAATATTATCTTTTGGAGTATCATCCAACACTACATAATCATCTTCTTTCTTCTCATGTTGTTGTAATAGATCTTTGTATAACACTTTCTCATTGAATATGACATCCCTTCTTATAATTTTATGATTTTCAAAATCCCAAAGCCTATAACAAAATTTATTAATGTCATATCTAAAAAATACACATTTCTTTGACTTAGCTTCTAGCTTGGTTCTATTTTTAGAATTTATATAAGAAAATGCTTCACAACTGAAAGTTTTGAGAAAATAATAACTCACCTTCTTACCAATCCATGCTTCTTCTAGAATACCACAACTCAAAGGAGTAGAGAGACCTCTATTAATCAAATATACAATATTATTGACAACCTTTGCCCACATGTGTAAGGGAAACTGAACATGCAATCTCATGATCCATGCATACTCCATTATAGTCATGTTCATGCATTCAACCACTATATTTTCTTGTGGAGTCCTTGAAATAGATTTATGTCTATGAATACCATTGGTGGAGCAATAATCTTCAAATTCATGATTGCAATACTCACCACCATTATCAAATCTAAGATATTTTACCAATCTCATTTTGGACCAAGCATTTCTATTTCTTAAAAATTTGAAATACATCATATTTCTACCTAAGGAAATAAACCCATACTTTTCTAGTTGCATCATCAATAAATCTAACATAATAATGAGAGCCACTAAGGGAAGATACCTAAGCTGGTCCCCATACATCTGTATGCACAAGCTATAATTTCTCTATTTAATTTTTCTTCCAAGTCTTCACAAAATTCACTCTCTTTTATGTTCCATACACATAACTTTCATAGAAATCCATATTAACACATTTTAGACTTAGTAACATTTTCTTTGAATGAAGTACTTTCATACCTTTCTCACTCATGTGCACAAGTCTATTGTGCCACAGTGGTATATCATAATCTATAGTAGCTATTTTTTTATCCCTACTCAATTGTAGCAATTGTTCCTAAACATTCATTTTTCTATGAAACAATTAAAGTAGAAGGAACAATATGACCTATACAAAGATATAAGGTGCCTACTTTTACACCATTTCTACTACAAGGGAACCTTTTTAAACCTTCTAACTTTTATCATTAAAAGTAACTACACAACCCTCATCACCAAGTTTTCTTACTCAAATTAAATTCATACTCAGCCTTAGAACATGTCTTGCCTCATGTAGTAGACAATGATTCCCATTCTACAACTTAATCTTAACTTTTCCTTTTCCAACAATCTGACAAGGTTCATTATCCCCAAAATAAACAAGCCCAAAATCCCCTTGGACATAATAAATGAAATAACCTTTATGAGGTGTAGCATGAAATGAAACACTAGAATCTAAAACCCATGAATCTTCAACACTTTCTAAAGACAGAAGCAAAGCATCCTCTTTGAATTTGTTACTTACCATATTTGCCTCCTTGTTCCCTTCTAGATTATCTCCTTCATTGTTCTTTTTAGTCTAGCAATCTTTCTTCTTATGCCCTAGTTTACCATAGTACTAGCAATCTCTCAGTCCTCTAGATTGAGACCTCTTCCCCTTTGACTTTTGTCTTGATTTTCCATGATTTCTAGAATTATTTCCTCTTTCATTCGTTCTACCTCTACTTTGTGCATTCAAAACACTTCCTGATGTAGATCCACCCAAGGTTTTCCTATGATTTTCCTCACTCAAAATAACACCAATCACATCATCATATTTTATGGTATTACATCTAGAAACATAATTACGCACAGTCATTACCAAATCATTCTAGCTTTTAGGCAAAGAACACAAAATCAAGAGAGTCCTTATTTCTTCATTAAAATTAATACCCATAGAAGATAACTAACTAGTAATAGTATTAAATTCATTTAAATAATCCACAATAGATCCACCTTCTGTCATTTTCATATTAAATAAATGCTTCATGAAAAATACCTTGTTTGAAGTAGAGGGCTTTTCACATAATTTCTTTAGGGTTTCTATCAACTCTTCTATTGTCTTTAATTTTTTAATATTAAATGCCACTAATAATGTCAGGGTTAATCAAATGCTTCCAAGTGCCTTTCTATCTAAAAGATCCTAGTCATTGTTTGTCATAGATCCCTAATTCTTTATTTTTCCTTCCAATGACTTCCATAAATCCTTCTAATAAAGATAGTCTTCCATTTGCATCTTCCATAACTAAAAATTTTGATCATTAAACTTGTCAACCCTTAGCTTACCCTTGTCTTCCATTACTCCCACTCAACCATGAGACTTTTCTATAGAGGATAACTAATAAACAACTAGGCTTTGATACCACTTGTTAGGATCAAACTATAGATAGAAATAACAATGACATGTAAATATAAATAATAATAGAAAATAATAGATCACATAGAAGAGAACATGAGATGCCAAGATCTAACGTGGTTCACCCAATCTCTAGGATACATCCACCAAACAACAAGTGAAATAATATACAATCCAGCCATTACAACTTGATTACAAGATCCAAGTGATTACTATACACTCAAAAAGTTCACTTTCCTAAACCATTCTATCCAAGGTTTTCCATAGATTGGAAAGCTTGAAATGGCAGTGTAGGTCTCCCTAGTCATGGAGTGCAAGAGGCATACAAATGAGCATAAAATAGCTCTTAGTTGAGTCTTAGGAATGTATCCCTTGCTAGTAAACCATGAGTTGGGAGATTCTTTAGACAAGAGCAAGAGTGCTAGTGTTAATGAACGCTTGAGCATGCAATGCAAGAATGAAGCTATGCTAATATGAGATGCATAATGAAAGCTATGCTAAAAAAAGATGAGAATGTTACCAATCAAACTAATTACTATGTGATTCAAGCTATTTGCAAAATTAAATTTAAGCTACATGCAAGCATGATTCTAAACTAGTATGCAATGGAAAAAATCAAAGAAATCTGTTAGAAAACCTGCAGCATAACAATACTTAAAAGATGGATCATTTAAGGGCGAAAGCTCTCTCCTTTTTAAAGTTGTATGGATGGTAGAGATCAAGATTGAGATGGTGGGTGATCAATGGTTGAATTTGAAAATGGGAGGGATCCATGTGCACACACAAGTCAACCAATAGAGAGTAAGTTGACTTTTCATATAAGACAAAAGTCTAACAAGCCTTTTCTTTTAATTGCAAAATAGAAAAAGGACTACATGTGTGCACTTTAAGTTGGTTAGAAGAATGGGGTCTTTCATTTAATTAAAAGGGGACATGTTCTTTTAATCAAATAATGAACTTAGGATAGCGTAATCAAACTATAGGTTATAATCAAATTAATTGATTATTAGCAATTTGATCTAGGTAAATGATTAATTAAATTAGCCAAAATGCTAAGAAGAGGGCTGATAGCCTAGATGACCATTTTTAGGTGATTACATTTGCCTCTCTTTGACTAATGTGTGATCGATCTAGGAACACATTACATCAAAGAAAATAGAAGCCAAGAAGGTAGCAATAGATATAGATATCTAATTCCAAAGAATGAAATGTAGAAAGAGATAGAAAATCTTGAATGTACAGCTTGATAGCGGTAGTACTAAACAATAAGAAAAAAGATGATGTCAATATTCAAGAAGAATGCTAACACATAGAAAAGTAGATAGATCAAGAGCAGATAAAAAGATCAGACAAATGCTCCTGAGAAATAGATAGCTATAGCAAGTGACGATAGAGTATTTCTGCCCCCTCGAAATCAAAATCAAAATGAGGTAAGGGGAATTTAGAAGTAGACTAGCTATGAGAAAATTGAGGTATAGCAATGTACAAGATGATAGATAGATGATGAGAACCTAAGAATGACTGTTAAGAAGTGATAGAATGCCCTATTTTGACCAAAGTTGACCACAAAGGTTAAAGCATGAAAATTAGGTCAAATAAAGTAGAAAGGTGATCTTAGACATGAAAAGGTGAATTTGAGTAGATATGAAGTGTAGAAATGATGAAGACATGAAGAAATGAAGGGAAATGATGTGGAGATTAGACCTTAGAAGGTTGACTAATTACTCAGAAGAAAATGAAATTTTGAAATGTGATTTTGACCATCAAGATGAACTTAGATTTTGATTTAAATCCTAAAAATGGATCTAGGACATTGAAATTAGCCAAGGGTGCAATTTTCATAGAATTTTGAGGAGTTTGAAGATTAGGTCAAAATCAGGTTGAAGGCTATATAAGGGGCCCAAGTGTCATTTTCAAATTTATTTTGTCATTTGTAATTTGTTGAGAGCTTATGAGTGGTTCAGAGAGCATCATGGCTTTGGTGAATATTCTACTTCACCAACACCATTTCAAGCATAGTCAGTTGCACAACTGACCAAAGCACTACAGGGCATCGGTAAGTGACTACTTTTTTACCATTTTTTTGAGCTTTTTTGGTGTTTTTCACACGTTTGGAGGGTTTTTATGGAAAATATCATGCAATATTTTAAAAATATCACACAGATACTTTATAAAATATTGTGTGATACATTTTGTTTCAAAATGTTTCACATGCATGCTTTATTTTCTACCGTATAGGACATACCCATTTTTTGCCCACACTAGTGCAAAATATTGTATGATGGAATTATATCACATGACTTTAGAAAAAGTAGCATACGATATCCTTCCAGCATATTGTATCACCTATAGTAGGAAAAAGTATCGCACAAATGTTTTTTTGTTGATTTTTTTGTTTTATGATCATGTTTTGTGATGCGTTATTGATGTCTACCTATATTATGTGTGCAAGAGGTATTTCTAGTGTTACTTATGAGAGCCCCCAATGTGGTGGGGTTGCGAGTTGTTGAGTATTTGATAGATGCTGAGCATGTTTCCATATCGACCATGAGATCAAGGTGGGTTATACAGATGTCCCATATATGGGCAAACCATGGGTTGCTGACCACATTAGCTGAGTGGTGGCATAGTGAGAATAACACCTTCCATCCCCCGACCAGAGAGGCCTCGATCACATTAGAGGATGTGTATGGTATAATATGAGTGCCTTGCTATGGTGATCTGGTAAGTTGTACATTTGATTGCTCTTGTTATGTTTTGCAAGTTTTGATTTTGATGTCGAGTATGCTAATGCCAAGTTTGGTGATATGTCACATGTGTATTATGATCAGACCCTGACAGATGGGTAGGCAACTATACAATAGATGTTTCAGGATGTTACCATTCTAGATTACCATCTGAGTTGGGAGAGACTCATTGATGATTATTGTTTTGACTACTCTCCACCAAGTTTTTTTGTACTTTGGTAGCCCAGGCCTTTGTGACAGACAAGGGCTAGAAGGGCTTCCCTCTAGGATGGGGTCAATTAGTGGCAGATTTGATTACACAACTGTGAAGGATGGCATAGGAGCCAAAAATACTAGCAGATATGTACCACAAGCTTCATGAGATAGTATATCATTGTGGTAGTTTTTAGGCTTGTGAGATGGTTTTGGCATAGATCTGGGCCTAGGAGCACATTGTGGTGATCTGACCATGGGTGTAGCCATGGGAGTAGAGCCAACCATACATATTTAGATACATAGGATTTGTCCCTCAGTTGCATAGCGGAAATGTCACCTATTACTACCATATTTTTGATGAGCTGACAACATTGACATGGTGGCCCTACCAAGAGTGTCATAGGTGGTTAGATGCCTAGGAGCTAGATTAAATGAGATACAGGAGACCACTAGTTGGGAGGCACCTAGAGATTGTAGAGTGGTTCATTATCAGCCAAGTATGTAGCAGTTTGTAGAGTGATAGGTGATATCGGTGTAGACCACCACCTATGCTCATTTCCATTTCAATGAGGCACGTGGCTAGCTACCTATGCAAGATTATATATCATTCAATAGTGTGAGATACAGTGACTCTAGTTTGAGCTCCTTGGGATTATCATCTAGACATGGCAGATGCAAGAGTAGACCCTAAATATTTATATGAGAGACATACGCATCCATTCCTTCAATTTATAAAGCTCGATGTGCTACCTACAGTGGGGGGACATAGAGGTGGTGGAGGCAGAGATGGAGGTAGAGGCAGAGGTAGGGGTGTCAAATGGATGGAGGTTGGAGAGGGATCCCAATTAGGGAGGATGAGGGTGCAAGCATAGGCCACAAGGGAGGTGGAGAAGGAGGAGGAGCAGGAGGAGGAGGTGCCATTGTGGTAGTGGTGGTGAGCAAGGAGAGTGGAGGTAGAGCCAAAGTAGCCAGCCAAGGGGGAGGATGAGTGAGATGTGAGGATTTGTACCTTAGAGGTGGAGCTATAGACAACTTAGGTAGCTATCACAGTGCAAGATCACCAGCTCATAAATGAGAAAGCACAGGGGAATGAGCTCTTGAGAGAGCAAGATGTTGCGAGGTGAGAGGCAACACATCATGGTGCATGGGCTGCATTCTATTATGCCACCTATAGGGGTGTAGTTCCACCAAAGTAGGGACTTCCCAACTATTCAAAGTGGGCTAGTAGATTAGAGAGTTTGGTACAGTTGTCAAATAGGAGGTAGGCTCTGCCACCCAGGCCACCACCTAGTGTAAAGGGTGGGAGTTAGTCATAGGTTGATTATGATAGTTTTGACATTTTGATTGTACAACATGTTTTCTTGAGATAGATATCCAAAATTTTAGATCTCATTTTTGTATATGTACTATGACACACACACACACACACACACACACACGAGATACTGGATTCGATTGGCAATTTTGTGTACTTGTCTCAAATGGATGTTTTAGCATTTTAGTTTTCATGTGATGTTTTAGTTTCTATTTCTTGCTCATGTATTTTTTGTTTGGATGCTGATGCTCATGTATCTCTCTTATGTATGATGTTTTTAGCTCTCATGATATAGACTTTATGTTTCTAAAAATATGTGACACTTGGATAGATTGAATGTGATGCTTAGATTAACCCCCTGTGATGATTGGACAGCAAGATAGAGAAGAAATGAAAGATCAAGAAGGTGAAAGACATGATAAAGAAAGCAAAGAAGGATGTGAAAGAAGTTAGCTGATAGGTCCATAAAAGGATGATGAGAGAGCTCTCCACATATGTAGGAATGCAAGACTAAACTAGAAAGATGAACCTAAAATGCAAGCTAATATGCAAAGTGGTTTTCCAGCAAGTGATACATAATAGGATGATGAGAGAGCTCTCCACATATGTAGGAATGCAAGACTAAACTAGAAAGATGAACCTAAAATGCAAGCTAATATGCAAAGTGGTTTTCCAGCAAGTGATACATAACATTTAGACTCTTATTTCATCATTGAGCACTTATTAGGGACATTATGAGATCATACAACAATTAGTAGTATAACTACGAGGATATGAATATGATCGATATCAGATAGGTATGTGGAAAACTAATCTAAGTATCAAAGACATGTAAGTTGAGATAACTATGTGATTAGATTCCCTAAGTTTAGTATAACAAGATTACACCTATATCAAGGCATAAGCGCCACTTAGGATAGCCCTTGAGTGTGGTCTTGTGAAAAACAATCAAGGATGATATGTTTATAAGTCAAAGTGTCAAATAGGAAAAGCATGAATTCTTAAAAAACTATAGATAGATAAAGTATACCCACAAGTAGAAATCAAGAAAATGTATACCATGCCCCCAATCTTCTAGTCAATGACATCCTTGAGAGACTATTAGGGAGGGAACACAGTAAAGAAATCATCATAGATAACACACAAAGTAGATAAAGATCAACATAGCTCAATCATTTAAGTGTTTAAGTGCATGTGTGTAAGTTACTCGGCCATTTTGTCAAGACTTGATTCTGATAGTGAAAAATATCATGATATCAAAGACCATAGGTAAACTATCTGACGAGTGTTGAGAAACACTTAATGTCAAGTTGGGGGTAGTGTTGAAAAACATTGTTTTGTGAGTTGTCAAAGAAACCCTAATGCATAAGAATACCTCAATAGGCTAAGCCATAGTTTCCCTAAGATGGAGACAAGAAGCAATCCCAAGATAGGAAATGTGTAGCTAAATGGGTGATTAAGACTGATAGACATAGTTGCAAGGGTCTCAAGTAACACTTGTTTCCAAGTTTTCACCACTTGGCAGATTTCTTTTTTTCAGGACTTTTTTCAACTTTTTAATATTTTTTTAAATTTATTTTATTTTATTTTTTTGGGATACATCAAAGCACCTATTTCTAGGTTTTCACTAAGATGATCATTTTTTTAGGACATTTTCTAATTTTTAGGATTTTTTCAAGATCATAAATATGTACAAGATAGCTAAGTAGTAAGCCTTTAACCATAGAACTTTTTTAAGTGTAGGACATTAATAGGCTCTGCAAGTTTTCTATCTTCAAGAGTACATAGTTGATGAGCACTAGACACAAATGTTATTGTGATAATGTATGGGCCTAACCAATTGGGTTCAAACTTTCCCTTCTGCTCTCTATGTTCTTTATTTTTCATATTTTCTCTAAGCATGAGGTCATCAACTTGAAACTCATGTGGATGAACCTTTTTGTTATTCTAAGTAGACATGTGCTTTTGATATGCCCTTATGTGATCAAAAGTTTCCTTATAACACTCATCAAGAGTCTTTAATTCATGTATTTGCATAGCTCTATGGTCTTCATTAGTTATCAACCCATGTAAAGAAAATCACAAGGAGGGGATCTCTACTTCTAATGGGAGAACGACCTTAGAACCATAGACTAAAGAAAAGGGTGTGACCCCTATAGGAGTATGAATGGTAGTTTTGTAGGCCCAAAGTGTGGGATTTATCTGTAGGTGCCAATCTCTCCCCGACTCATGAACTGTGCGATGCAAGATTTTTAGCAATGTTTTGTTGGAGGCCTCTTCTTGGCTATTCCCTTGAGGGTAATAAATAGAAGACCAATGTTGTTTGATCTGAAACTTCTTGCATAGCTGCCTTAGGTCCTTATTTTTGAATTGCCCTCCATTATCAGTGACAATAGAGGAAGGAATATCATATCAAAAAATGATGTGATTTAGTATAAATAGGGCAACATGTTTTCCTATAGTAGTAGATAATGGCACAACTTCAACCCATTTGGTGTAATACTTAGTTGCTATAATGATGAACTTGTGACCACTAGATGAACTTGGGTGAATTTTTGCAACCAAGTCAAAAGCCCATTGTTGAAATGGCCAATATGTCACAGAAGGAATCAACTCATGTCCAAGAGCATGAATTAAGTTACCATGGAGTTGACATTTTTGACAAGACTTGGCATAATGAACATCATCAACTTGCATAGTCGGCCAGTAATACTCTGCTCTAAGAAACTTTCGAGCAAGTGCAAGGCCATTGGAATGTGCCTCACAAATGTTTTCATGGACTTTGGCAAGTGCCTTTTTGGACTCTTCTAGCTCTAAACACCTAAGCAATGTTCCATGTAGACCCTTTCTATGCAAGTCACCAAAGACCAAAATGTAATGTGAGGCATTGCAAATGAATTGGCATTTTTGGTTGCACATGAGGTTCTCAAGAAAAATTTGATCATAAAGGTAAGAGGAGATGGCTTCTTAGCATGAGGAATCATGACCTATAACAGTGCATATAACTTGATTATCGGAGGAATCATAGGCAGGATGATGCAGTTCTTCCACTAGGAACTCAAATTGATATTCATGTTCTTGTAGTTGGAGAAGAGATGCCAGAGTGGCCACAACATTAGTAGCTTTGTTTTCTACTTTAGGAATTTGCTGAAATGTCATAAAAGTGAAGTAGTTCCTTAGAGAATCTACCAACTTTTGGTAAGGTATCAACTTGTCATCTTTCATTTGATAGCCATTATTTACTTGGTTAATAACAAGTTGATAATCTCTGTAGATATGCAATTTAGTTATTCTCCGTTCAACAGCCATCTTGATCCCATTTTTTAAAGCCTCATATTCTACCATGTTGTTTGTACAAGGGAACAAGAGTTTGTAAGATTTGGGGATCATATATCCATGAGGGGAAACAAACAAGATACCTAATCTAACTCCATGTTGTGTATGAGAACCATTAGAGAACATTTTTCAAGTTCTCTGAGTGATGTATATAATGGAGGCATCTGGAAATTTAGCTTGTATTGGTGTTGTATCCTCTAGAGGAAAATTAACTAGTTGGTTCGCTATAGCTTTTCCTTTGATGGCTTTACATTCGACATACTGAATGTCAAATTCTGAAAGAATCATTATCCATTTAGCTAGACAACCAGTAAGTATAGCTTTACTCAACATATATTTCAAAGGATCAATCTTAGCAATTAGGTGGATTTTATGTGCCAACATGTAATGTAGAAGCTTTTGAGAAGCAAAGACCATTGTGAGACAAGCTTTTTCGATGCTAGTATAGTTCATCTCATAAGAAACCAAAGTTTGACTAATATAATATATAGCCCATTCTTTACCAGTCTCATCACTTTGGGCTAATAGCACTCCTAGAGAAGAAGTTGCAGCTGAGATATACAAGATCAAAGGTTTTCCTAGAATAGGTGGCATCAAAATAGGAGGTTTTTCCAAGTACCCTTTGATTTGATCTAGACTTTGTTAACACTCATCATTCTAGATATGAGTAGAACCTTTGTGCAAATTCTTGTTAAAAGGTTGAGCTTTATTAGCCAATTGAGAAATAAACCTTCTTATGGATTGTAGACATCCTTGTAGATTTCTAAGTTGACTGATATTTTTTGGAGGAGGCATATCCATGATAGCTTGGACCTTTTCAGGATCAACCTCAATACCTTTTGCTGAGATAATGTATCCTAGCAATTTTCTAGAAGTGACAACAAAGGCACACTTTTTGGGGTTTAGCCTAAGTTGGAGTTGTTCCATATGGTCCAATATCAAACTAAGGTCTTTAAGATGTGTATCTCTTGTTCTAGATTTTTCCAATGTGTCATCAACATAGTCTTCCATATTTTTATGCATCATATCATGGAATGTAGTGGTCATTGCTCTTTGGTAGGTAACACCGACATTCTCAAGCCCACAAGGCATGACATTCCAATAGAAAGTACCCTATGCACATGTAAAGGTTGTCTTCTCTTGATTATATAGAGCTATCTAATTTGATTATACCCAAAAAACCCATCCATAAGGGAGTACATTTCATACCCCACAGTCATGTCTAATATCATATCAATGTTTGGTAGTAGGAAATTATCCTTGGGGCATGCTTTGTTAAGATCTCTAAAATTAGTACAAACTTAAATGGTTTTATCATGTTTGGATATAGGTAAAATGTTGGAGATCCATTCTACATAATCAATTGCTCTAATAAAATTTGCACTCAAAAGTTTTTCCAATTCTGCCTTCACCAACAAAGCTACATGTGGATGCATCTTTCTCATTTTTTGTTTAACAGGCTTGATATTAGGAAAAATAGACAAATGATGCATGATAAGATCTGTGTCAAGTCTAGGCATGTCCAAGTATGTCTATGTGAAATTGATCTTTTTATCTTGAAAAAATTAGGCAAATTGCCTCTTTTCTTTAGCTGATAATGATTGAGCTACATGAATAATTTTAGGAGATTCCTATATCCCCAAGTTGATTAGCTATATAGGCTCAATGAGAACCAATGATCTATCTTGAAAATAGCTTGGTAGACTACCAAGTACCTCATTTTTAGGTGCCTCAAAGAGGTTTTCACCATTAGATATGTCTTTATTTTTACTATTTTTAGTTCAGATACCACCACAATGTGGTTTTTGCCATTTAACCATTTTTTTTTTCTTTTGATTTTATGACTAAGGTACTTGATATTTGATTCTATCATGTGAATCATGGGTTCACTGGTGGAAGAAGTGACGGGTTCAATGGCATTTAGGTAATAGATGAGCTCATATTCATTTCAAAAAGACTATATTTCTGATGTCTGATGTTGAATTGACTAGTTTATGAGATCAGGATGAATCAATGAGAATCAATTTGAAGCTTCAAGGTTATTGATGCAAAAAGAGTCATCTCTGGTGACATGAAAAGTTGAACCTATAGTGAATTTTGCAAAGGTATCTAGATCATGAATAGTCCTAGAGGAACTAGCGTAGCCCACTAAAGCATTTTGCAAGCCAAACTCATCAGACCTTACACTAGACTCATCTACCACATTTGATTGAATTGCATAAGTGTGAATGACATCAACCTCAAGTTCACAAGAGGTGTTTGATAAAATTTCCCATTCATACTCTAGAGAGTCTATACTCTAATCTTTAGCAATTAGATGGGCAATATTTTTTCTAATCTATCCTCTATTTAAATCTTTAGGGTTAGTTTCATCCTGTTCTAGCTGTCTAGAGGTGGAAGCCTCATCATTATTATCAGTAGTGAATTTTTATTCTCCCCAAAGAAGAGAGGTTATAAGTATAAATTCTTCATCTTGCAAAGTGGTAGCAACAAAGGGAGAATCATTTTCCTTTGATTCACTAGATATGGGTGCATTTTGACTAGACACTAGCATATTATTCTCTAGCCCAAATCTTAGGCCAGTAGTGTCTCGAGCATCATGACCTTGACTATGACTTAAAAGTTCAGCTAGAGCTGTTTTGTTACTAGTTAAGGACCATGACCTTGATAGCCCATGTTTTCAAGCATCTTATATCCTTTTCCATATTTTTTGGGAGAAATGGGAGTGGTGATTGTAATATCCTCTTTATCTTCCTCTCCCCTATATATCTGATCTTAATAGCTTATTCTTCTATTTCTGCTTCTAGGAGACCTGAGGACTATACAAAAGTACCAAAAAGAGTCATGGAAGATGTGGAAGGTATCTTTTTGGTAGATAGCTTCCCATAAGACTAAGGGGAAATAGGTAGAGTAGCAACAAAGTCTAAAGTGTATTTGCCCATACCAAGACTCATCATTTTCATTTTATGGTCATACTCTATAAGAGACAATGTTGGCTCATGAGAAGAGCAATTGTGTAGAACTAGTGTTTCAATGGCAGAGAATGTGTTGATGGCCGTTGATTTGTCACTGGGGACAACTACTTTAGTACCATTAAAAGGAAACTTGATATATTGATGGTACGTAGAAGGCACTGCTTACATGTCATGAATCCATGGTTGTCCGAACAACAAATTATATGCAAGGGGTATATCTAGGACTTGGAAAAAAACATCCTTCTCCACTAGACCAACTCTAATTGGTAGCAAAATTAGACCCTTAGAAGGTCTTTCAACCTCATCATAGGCTTTTATGGTGATCTTGCACCTAGGGTCAATAGAAAATTCTGACATGCCCAACTATTTGATCACATTAAAGGAAATAATGTTTAACCCTGCACCATTGTCTATCAAGACTTGGTGAACATGAGTATGGAATATTTGGACTTTGACATGGAGAGCAAGGTTGTGGGGATGACTAAGAGCTTGGTCATCTTCTTTAGAAAAGGTGAGGTGATGAGGTGAAGAGATATGATTCACCATAGCTTGGAACCATTCTACATCGATATCTATGGGAACATTGGTAGAGCATAAAGCTTTTTCAAGGATATCCTTGTGCAAAGGAGATAACCATAATAACTTGAAAATGGAAATTTGAGCTGGGGTACACTGTAATTGATTGATAAGGTCATAGTTAGAGATCCTAGAAGTGGTTGGTTGTTTAGAAGGTGAAGTATTCTTGGAATCATAGGAATCTTTTAGAACAACCTTAGATTGCCCCCTAGTAATAGCATTAAGTGGTTCACTTTGTGATGAAAAAGAATCGATCACTCGGAGCACCACCTTAGGTAAAGAGTCACTATGGTATTGAGGAAAATTTCACATTTTTAAGACAACTTTAGGTTGTTCATCTACATATCGGTTGTCATCATTATAACTTGCCATACATAAATACTCAACAAGCTCAAGCATACCTATAACATTGTCTGTGTTAACATAAGCATAGCTAATCTTGGCATCATGATTTTTTTTAGTGGCTTTAGAGGTTTCACCCTTCTCATATTCTGGTAATGGTTTCTTAAAAGCTTTTTGATCAACATTTTTGGCAAGACCATCTCTGACAACTTTATCTTCCTCAATAAGATCTTGAATTATATATTTGAGCTTAAAATAGTTTTCAGTGTTGTGACCCTTGCTTTGATGATAACTACAAATATGATCCTCTCTCCACCATGGGGGTTTGATGGGTGCATCACAGGGTCAGGAATTATCTAGAAAAGTAATCAACTTGTTTGTAATTAGATTTTTTAAGACCACTTCATAGGGCTCAACCATTGGTGTGTAAACATGTCAATTCTTGGTAAACTTAGTGCTCTTGTCAAATGTTTGTGATTTCACATTTTCTTATTGCTTTGTGGCATAGATGGCAGTGGAAAGATTAAATGTGGGTTCCTTGGTCTTAGGAGTGTCCACCACTCCATCATTGACAACATACTTGTTTTTATTCCAAGGTTTACCTTTGTCTTTACCATTTCCATTGTTGTTCTTGTCTTTGTTTATGACAATATCACCCCTTTTGATAGCAACACCTTCAATAAGATACACACTTTCAACCATGGAATTAAAAGATGTGAATAAATATTTCCTTATATCAAAGTATAATTCTAGTATGAGTGTATTGACAAAAATATCAATTTTTTCTACCTTAGGAACTTGTCGGGGATAGCGAGAGTATAATGACCTCCATTGTTGAAGATATGTTGTGAAAGGTTCTCTCAATTTTTGTTTGATGTTGCATAAGTCCAGCACTGTTATAGGATGTTGAATATTATAGGAGTATTGTTGGATAAAATCTTGTGCAAGCTCATCAAATGTTTTAATATGAGGACTCAATTTGGTGAACCATTCCATAGCTTGCCCTCTTAGACTCCTAGGAAATAACTGCATAAGAAAGGTGTCTTCATGCATAAAATCTATGCTAAGAGTATAAAAATGCCTCACATGATTGTGAGGATAACCATTTTCATCATATTTTTCATACCTAGGAACCTCTATATCCTTAGGAAATGGTAGCATGTAGAGACTCCTATCAAATGGAAGTGCACATATTGATTCAACAAATGAAGTTTTTGGGTGGTTCTTTTGAAGCTTGTAGTTGTGCAAATTATTTCCTCAATTCCTATATCTCTTCCCTGAATATTTTAGCTTCAGTGGGTTCTCATTTTGGAATTATGTGCTCTATATAAAAATCTTGGGGAAGTTTCCATCCTTTTGCTGCCATATATTGGAAGTGTTGGTCTATGTTTTCCTTTAAAGCTCTACGCATCAGTTTTTGAGCAAAGCCATCTTGTTGGAATGTTATAACATCTTCACTAGTTACTTCTTCATCACTTTCATGATGAAAAGGGCATGTACTTGTGGTGACACTAAGAGTTCTTAAAGGTGTTTTGTTGCCATCATTGCCATCAAAAGGATTTTGAGAGAAACTCCCCTTGTTCCCTTCATGGTGGGTATTGTTCCTCTAAATGATGTTGGGCTTCATCGAGGTGTACCATGGTGACCAAACCATTCTCACCCTTAGGTGTCTCACAATGTGTACTAAATAGGTTTTTAAAATTGTAAAGTGAATTATGCCTAAAATTAGTTGTTTGTGTTTCAATAGACTCAAGGTATTCCACACAAGGCTACCCATTAGGACATCTAGGTGGGGTTTCTAATTGTTTGAAAATAAAAGGGGTGTGGCTACTACTCCCAACTTGAAATCTAATTGTAACCAACATGTAAGGACTCATCTTTATTTAATAGGATGAGAAAAGTAAGTTAGATTTGAAGCTTTTACAATCAAGATTAGTCACTTGTCAAAGTGTGATAGATGGCTTGTCAAGTAATGCTCAAGAACTTATAGCACTAGTGACTTGAGCCAAGCAAGCAAGCAAGTAGCTAAAAAGAATGGTAACCAAATTTTGACAAGTGAATTATCAGTGATGTTTCAAGAATTACATCTAATAGAATAAACCTATCTTTTCAACCTAGGACATCTTCCTAACATACAAATGTGCAACCAAGACCCAGGAGATGGAAGTAATGAACCCCAAACTAGAAAAACTAGATTGCAGACATTGTTTTGGCAAGAAATAGTTTCAAGCAATACTTTCTCAGTTACTAGGTGATAGTAGGATAGCATAAATTTTTGTGCGATACACTTTAGAATAGGAGGACGATACTTTTCTCATGGATGATAGTTCAAACAAAGTGATGTGTTAGATCTCAGTATGCAAGCGCAATATAACTCATAACATGTCGGTAATGAAATTTTGGAAAATTATAGTTTTGCAATATTTCTTTAGAAACTAGGTGATAAAGTGCTAGTTTGTGTGTACAAAAGACCAGTTTTGACTCCAAATTTTTGTTTTATTCTTGACAATCAAGTGATTTTTTGAATCAGACAGTGTATGTTTCTAGTTCATGTCAGTTATCAACAAGGTTTGCAAACAGTAAGTGTTTTAACATGTCTCAAATAGTTGAACAAGGATAGAAACAACCTTGCCAACATGCACTTGTGATATCATAACAACCTTCCTACTAATATTACCATGATTATTTGATATGTAAGAACATTAACACTAGTCAACACATTCAAAAATAGTAGCTAAGCAATCTACCTTAAGGTCACAGTTCATTACTGAACAAATTGGCCCATGATTTATGCTCCTTCACCTCACACCAAATGGTTACCCACAAGAGATATTGACTTTTTCATAGGAGTTCCATAAGCACTGTGTACGAGTGTAAGGACCCAAAATGGAGGAAGGAGATGATGGATTTAGGAAGGTGGATTTGGGTATATAAGGACCCAAAATAGATTTGGAAAATGGAAGCATGGATGATTTATGCATGAGGGAAGCCTTTGGATTAGCAGAATTGGATGTCATTTTGAATCTTTCTTTGAGATTCATTGCTACATTAAGTAGCTTTGGTATCCACAAAAATTTTGCATTTTTGATTTTGAGCCTTTGTGGCTTTCTGATTTTGCTTTGGATCATATTTGTCTTTTCTTGAACATGTCTTTTAGAGGTGACATGTTGATCCTTGGAGTTTTGTGGATTTTTGGCTTTATTTTCTTTTTCTTTAGCATCCAATTTGTTGCCATTGGCTATGGTATGGGTGCATGAAGGTAAAAGGGATGGAGAGCGGATAGATGGTGAAAATTTTAAGGAATTCAAGGATGTGTGCCTTTGTTGATCTTTACTAGGACCATGAGGGGATGAAGGGGGAAACATGGATATGGTGGATGGGTGTATGTAAGGACCCAAAATGGAAGGAAGGGATGAAGGGTTTGGATGTGGAACATAGGGAGCTAGAATGGATGGAAGTGAGGAAGGAATGGGAATATGGATATAAGGTCCTAAAATGGATTTGGAATAGGAATGATGTGAAGGTTTAGGTTTGGAAGGAGAAATTGTGGATTTGGAAGAAGTGGAAGGAATACCAACATCTTGAGACATTGTGTCTTCAATGGGATGCTTATCATTTTTAATACAAGTTGTGAGTCCAGGTAGATGGGATACATGAGGGGATGGGATAGGTGTGATAGGATCATGTGGAGGATTAGGATCGCGAGGGGGATTATGAGGGATAATAGGATCTTGGGATGGGGTGGGATCATGAAAAGAAAATGAAGGGGTGCTTTGATCTTGACTTAGAAGAGGGTCATGGAGTGGAATGCATTGATCATGAGATGGAATAGGTTCATGGGATGGAGTGATTTGATCTTCACATGGAGGAGTGGTAGTGGATGGAATTGAAGAAACTTCTTCATGAAGTGGAGGATCTATGGAGGATAACTCTTGAGATGGAATGGAATTGGTGGTACATGGAATGTCTTGATCTAGATTAGGAAGGGGATCATGAGATGGACTAGGAGGGACAAATGGATCTTGAGGGTGAAGGCAATGAGGGGATGGAGAAATGCTCCAATCGAGAGGAGAAGAGGCATCTATAATTTCATTCTTTGGAGGAAGGTCGTGAGATGGAATTGGGGGTATCACTTTGGGTGATTAGCTCTCTTCATTTTGTATTTTACACTTAGCCAAGAATGATGAGAAATACCCCTTATGAGGTGGGGAGGATGTGGATTTTGGAGGATTAGGAGTGTGAAGGGAATTGCATGGAGGGTTGGGGTTGGATGGGACATAAAGACTATGATCTTTGAAAAATGGGGGAAGAGGACACATGGCATGGAAGGCGGCCTCTTTCTGTTGGCTTGCCAAGAGATAATTCTTTAATTGCTCTATTTCCTTGGCAAGGTCATTTGTGTTTGAGGAAGTGTGTGGGCTATGAATAGAAGTGTGTGTAGTGTAAGGATAATGAGGTGGATTTACCTTGTCAAAGGTAGAAGAATAATGAACATGAGATGAATTAGAGTTGGATATGAAGTTTTGAGGATGGATTTGATATGTAGGTTGAACGGGAGGTATAACTCCATATTGTCTTTGAATATTGTCAACCATTTGATTAAGCAAATTATGATCCATAGATGTTAGATGAAGAGATGAAAGATTTGATGATGGATGTAATATGAACTTAGGACTAGGAGAAAGCTTGGATTTTGCATTGATTTGATTTGAAATGGATTGGACTTGATATTTATTTGAATTGAATTTGATTTGATTTGATGTTGATATTGATGTTGATGAGGGTTTGATTTGATTGGATAAAAACCCTAACCAAGTGAATGTGATATTTGAATGAAAGTCCAATGGTGATGACAATGCTCCTATGACCAAAGTAGAAGATTTGATGCAAAGTTGAATTAGGAGAAGGCATGAATGAAATTAGAAAGATTGATTATAGAGGAAGATGTAAATGGATTGAATTAAGAATTGATTAGAAAAGAATGAATTTGACAAGGGATTGGATTAAGAATCATGAGGATGAATCATTGAATGAAGGAATTAGATCTTGATGTGGATTATGAACCATGATTAGGATGAAGATTATGAATTTTATTGAATGATTAAGAAAATGAGGAAATGGTTTGGATGAATAGATATGATTAAGATTTTGAGGAAAGATTTGAATGATTAAGAATGTGATTAAGACAAGAGATGCACAATGATGATGGGATGGATGGATAGAAGAAGTGATGGAGAAAACATGAGCTTGAGCTTCTTTTTGTTGTTTTTGAAATGTTTTTAATTTTTTTGGATTTTTGAACTTTTATAATTTTTTTGGATTTTTATGTTTTATAATGTTTTTGGATTTTTATATTTTAAGATGCTAAATTAAACAAGGAAATATGTACAAGGCAAGTGTGTTTCAAACACTCAAGAACATCAAACACACCAACAATCCTATAAGGTTTTGACTAGGATGTACAAGGATCAACTAGAGGGCATCTTCGATATACGCAAGGTACGTGAGGCTCAAATCTGTAAATGAAAGAAAATACTGCCACACAACCGAGGGGAGATGGTAACCCAAATCTCCTCCTTCACTTCCCAAAGGTATAAAGTTCTTTGGGGCTTAGCCAAGAGTGATAATATTTTTCTTCCAAGAGAGGTGTCTTTCGATTCACCTCCCACTATTTGTACTCTGCCAAAACACTGGAGTTGAAGTCATCCCAAGGGGTGATGAAATCTCCAAGTAGGCCTCCTAAAAAAGAAAAATAAGACCACTTATTTCTTGTGCACCCAAGATCGCCTGAAGGCGCAAGGGGAGAGAATACATAAGTGGCCTTGGGGTTTAAAAGACACTTGTTCCTTTCCAAATGAAGCTTTAAGTTTTCTATCTACTTGAAGACACACATGTTTAAAGCATACAATGTCCTTTCCAACTTGAAACTTTTGTCAACATAAATGAAAGCACGAATTCATCATCAAGAAAGTAAAGTGAGCGTGCGTAAACAAAAATGTTGAAAATGAAATAAATTTCTTTTAGATCATTCAAGAGTGTGTGACTTTATTTTATGCACCAATTCCAAATATTTTCTAATCTAGGCATACATGTCAATTGTCCCTTAATGCATTCAAGATAGTGTGAATTCTTGTTTATGCACCAAATCTAAATGTTTGCTACCCTAAACATGCATTGCAACAAAAGTGTGAGCATTCACAAAAGTTTTTCTTTACGCATTCAAGAGTGTGTTTAGGGTTTACTTATTAACTTACATCATACATTTAAATGAAAGTGATTAAATATGCAAGTTCATTAACCCTTAAGTTTAAGTGATAAAAATCACTACAAACTCCCTTAGTGATGAAAATCACTATTGTTCTTTTCAAATCTTTCAAACTTAATTCTCAAGAGCAATAAAATATTTAAAAAAACCTATAAGAAAATATGGTTAGGTGTTTAAAATTCTCCCATCTACAATGCTACAATAAATAAGTAAATTAACTTCAACAAAATCTCAAAAATGAAGGCTAACTATGAGAAAATTTCATTTTAACTTTTTTTGTATTTTTTTCTATACATGAATAAGCTTAGAATGACCTAAATTCTAGACAATAGAATGTAAGTAGAGATGAAAAAATGCACAAATGACAAAAGAGTGCAGATGATAGAATAGCACAGATGACAAAATAGAAGGTCATCAAAAAATCGCAGACGATAGAATAAGTCACAAAATGTGCAAACGATAGTTTTAGAGGTGGAGACAACAATTTAGTGTGCCTACCACACAAACAAAAATATACAAAGTGGAGATGAAAAATAGAATTTTTTGTAAAAAATTAGGAAAAATGCAAAGATGCCAATTTGCATAGACGCTAATCTACGTAGATAATAGAACATAGACGACACTGCGTTCAGCATAGACGACAAAGTGAAGTTTTCAGCAATAGATTATAGATTTTTTGACGGATTTTTGGATGAAAAATAGGGACATGGGTCCCACTGGGCATGCCAAGATGTGTGCTAGAAAATGTGACCTATTAGGAGCATGGGTTAACAAACAAACATTAGCTAAAATTTTTGAAAACGTATCAAAAATTTATCAAAATGAAAGTAACAAACACTAACTAATGCTTGCTTGGATTTTGTAACTCTAAGTAGCTAACAAACCCAATCTTTTAGCCACCTCTACAGCTCAACAAAGGCACCCATAAGAGGCCTTGTTGGTGTGTTAAGATGGGGGTATGTTTGGTGTACTCTCCCAAACACAACAATAAACAAATCTCTTGAGTGTGTGAGTGCAAGTGTGAATGCAAATGTGAATGAAAATGCACTAAGATCTTAAGCTATGTGGGATGAAGAACACTTCAAGAAATGGCTATGGAGAAAGCCATTCTTGAAAGCATTCAAGAATGAAGATGATATGCAATAAAGGAAACTAACTAAGAATGTAAGCTATGGAATGGAAATGCAAATGCATGAAGAAAACTAAATGAACCATGTAAAATGAAAACTAAATCAGCTACCAAAAGATTAGTATGAACCTACAAAATCACTATGAGAACTCTACTAATACAAGCTCAAACTACCATGAGAGCTCAAACTATGAATGCAAACTCAAATCTCAAACCAAAATGATAACAATGCAATAAGATGAGAGATGCAAATGCTTGAGACAAGCCCTCTATTTATAGGTTTGAGGGAGGGCTTGGTGAGGTGGCATCCATGTAGATGCCACATAAGGTGACATACAAGTCATGCAAATGGTCAAGAATTCAAAGTTTTCTCACACATGTGTGAACAAACTTGAGAAAAAGAGTGGGAGACAAGAGTGTGTAGGCATGTCATCTCACACATGTGTGAGCACACTCTTAGGCTAATGAGGGGGATTAGGGAGATGATTAAGAATAATTAAGTGGGATTAGAGAAGAAGTAGGCTTAAGAGGATGAAAATGATGGTTATAGGCTAGGCTCTAGGTTAGGCTTAAAATTAAATTAAATGAAATTTAATTTAATTATGGGTGGATAAAGAATTAATAGGATGTGAGGATTAAATAAATAAAATTTATTTAAAAATAGAGAAACATGGAGGATCATGTGTTAAATTAATTTAACACATTAAGGCTAGAAGTATTTAAATTAGATTTAAATACTTAAGAGAATGAACTCATTTAATTAATTAATTTAATTAAATAAGTAGAAGAATGTGAGCAATATAATTCATTAATTAATAATTAATTACAATGTCACGGGAAATATTAATAAGTTAATATAGTTTTTAGGGACGATTTTAAGCATCTACAAGAACAACCAAGGGAACACATATGGTGAGTGTAAATCTTGGGGTGATTTGGGTAGTCCACTAGGATTGATCCTTGCACCAAGAAGTTGAGCAGCAAAATAGGGTGGATACTAACCTAGGGTATTTAGATAGGGCTTCTATTCATAGTGTTCCTCTTGCACCCAATTAAGGGACACCCCACCTTGCAGTGGGTAATAGAACTCGTGGTCATAAGAGCACCTTAAGCGTTCTTGTCTAGTGATCTCCCTATGGTCAAAATCTCATAAGTGATCACACTAAGTGAAGAAAAATACTATATTTGCCAAGGTTTTGTGTCCTTGATAGCCTTGAGTTTATAGTGGGTTAGAAGAGCTGAGTAATTTTATTGTCCCCACTTGGATCGTTCCTCTTAGGTTGTCCAAGAGCAGGGCCTCTAAAGGATTCTAACTACCACAAAATGGATCCACTTTCAAGAGTCAAGATTTCTAATTCACCTCAAGGGTGAAGAGCATATTCTCCTACCTTGATTTCTTCCCTCAAACATGCTAAGAAGATTGAATTACCCTCTTGCTTTTGAAATCCAAAGGTGGGTCAACATTTTTTATTCATTGCAAGTGTGAAGAGCATACTCTCCTATCACCAAAGAACTTGAATCACAAGTTTAATGTGCCTAAAAAAGAACAACTAGTATATATCATACATGAAATAAAAAAATAAGAAAATGTTTAGTTTTTATGCGTCGAGTAGCCCTGCAAACAACCATTAGTAACCCTTTTGTAGTTGGAGCTTTGACATGCATTCTTTTAAGCAATGTTTAAGGCTTTCAAGATGACACAACTATTAGCACCATAGGAACAAAAAAAATATGTAAATAGACTTTTGGAAAATAGTAATAGACCTGCAAAACCAAAAATCAACAAGTAGAAGATAAAAACTAACCCAAAACACGTCAAATAGAAAGCAAATCCCTGCTAGGCAATAGTTTTCACTCGAAGATTGTCATGCAATACTTTATAGTATAGCTACATGATAGAACTTCTCTATCCGATATTTCTTCTTCAACCAAACAATAGAAATTTGTATATAGAGGTGACAGAACCCAATATGCCCATGTGACACTATCTCCAACAAAGTATCACATGTTAGTAATGTGAACTATCATACAAAACTAGAAAAATGTCACCTAGAACTACAACTATTAAAAAAACAAAAGTGTAGGATAGTAAATGAAAATAGTGATGAAAATAGAAAAAGAGAGGAAAAAACTCAATTTTTTTCCCCACGGCGGACACCAAAAAATATACACTCAAAAAGTGCACTTCCCTAAACCATTCCATCCCAGGTTTTCCATAGATTTGAAAGCTTGAAATGGCAGCTTATGGATCCCTAGTCATGGAGTGCAAGAGGCATACAAATGAGCATAAAAGAGCTCTTAGTTGAGCCTTAGGAACATAACCCTTGCTAGTAAACCACAAGATGGAAGATTCTTTAGACAACAACAAGAGTGCTAGTGTCAAAGAACTCTTGAGAATGCAATGTAAGAATGAAGCTATGCCAATATGAGATGCATGATGCAAGCTATTCTAAAACAAAATGAGAATGTTACCAATCCAACTAATTACTATGTGATTCAAGCTATTTGCAAAATGAAATTTAAGCTACATGCAAGCATGATTCTAAACTAGTATGCAATGGAACAAATCAAATAAATCTATTAGAAAACTCATAGCATAACAATACTTAAAAGATGGATCCTTTGAGGGGGAAAGCTCTCTCCTTTTTTAAGTCATACAGACAATAGAGATCAAGATTTAAATGGTTGATGATCAATGGTTGAATTCAAAAATGAGAGGGATCCATGTGCACACACAAGTTAACCAATAAAAAGTAAGTTGACTTGTCATATAAGACAAAAGTCTCACAAGCCTTTTCTTTTAATTGAAAAATAGAAAAAGGACTTTAGGTGTACACTTTTAGTGGGTTAGAAGAATGGGGTCTTTCATTTAATTAAAAGGGGACATATTCTTTTAATCAAATAATAAACTTAGGATAGCATAATAAAGCTATAGGTTATAATCAAATTAATTGATAATTAGCAATTTGGTCTAGGTAAATGATTAATTAAATTAGCCAAAATGTTGAGAAGGGGGCTAATAGTCTAGATGACCATTTTAGGTGATTACAATTACAACTTGATTACAATCTGTAATCTCTTATAGCTCAATACTGCTACAAGAAGCAATTTTTGCATCACACCTTATAAGACAATCACTAACCCTAAGCCATTTTATACAAGTATTTTTCCTACTTTAGGGTTAAAATTAGTTACAACATGTTGACCATAAATTAGCAAATATAAACAATTGTGAATTGGCAAATAGTAGCCCACCATTGGCGAATAGTACCCCAAAGAATTTATGAAGTATGTACAGTACTTCCCTGATCAGTCACCACAAACTAACAGAAACACTCTAAATGGTATGACTCAATCCCCCTGTGATGACATGTTTTATATATATATATTTGTTGGCACCATAAAATGTGTTTTGCACCACCAAACCACATCATGATCATTATTAATTTGATATCCTTTAAAGTCCATTTGTGTGAGGCCTCACCCCAAACCATCATAGCATAGTGATACATTATTATTTTGATACTCATGACTCAATATGTTGAGACACTATCAAATACACTAAACATTATTATGTTATCTTATGTTGTGTGATGTTTTACTTTCAGATATTTGATTTCATAATTTAATGCTTTATGAACATGTATACTAATGAAGTAAGTGAGTGCAGAATTAATACTTTGATTATGCAATTTTAATGATTGAGAAAATGAGTAGAACAAGATAAACAACTGATTATTTGAAAGATGTATGTTTTAATTTATGTGATTTCTCTGATATGTTATATACATATATGCATGTGTGTTTCTTGAGCTACTGATGTGTGAAATGAGTGTGTAAGATATTTTAGCTAAGAAATCTAATAGAGAAATGAAACTGAACCCTATGTACCATTTGTGGAAACCAGAGTTAAAATCGATGAAAAATACAACCATATTTTTCATATTTTATTTGTATCACGGTTTGAATGAATGTATCATTTTGTAATCTTTAAATGTTAATGTTTTGTAACAGTATTTTTATAGTGTCGCTTGACACTTGTGAATTCTATATGCATTCTAGCATGATGGTTAGGGTTAACTGAGTAACCTAAAGATCTAAGTCCAACTAGGTTAGTGATCTTTTTACTAATCAATTAGTAATTGGGGTTAATTACCCTAATCAAGATTAGTGAGTAATCTACATTTTTAAAGGTTGTTAGAAAGTCCTAAAAATTCCTAGCTTTCGTTAGGACAATAATTAATCCTAAAGGCCTAAAATCATGAAATCTAAGTACCCAAGGGGTATGGGTATGGTTTGGGGGCATTTTCCACCCCCCTAGCCCCTTTTGTTGACTTTTATGAGTACTCAAAAATTCCATTTTTACTTTATTGCGAAAATTTAGTGTTTCATCATGAGTTGGATAACTTTAACTCCACCTTGAGGTTAGCCTTAGGTCTAGTTGAGTTAGAAGCCTCTAGAAATTTAGGCAGATGGGAGAGTTATTTCTTTTTAGAGGTGGTTGAGTTTATGATCTTATTTAGAGGCAATTTTGAGAAGGTTTGGAGTGTTCACCCAACTTTTAGTTTTAGAGTGAAAATTAGGATTGAAAGAGAAGGAGAAGGAATGGAATGCTCATCTCAAACTTGTTCAATTTCCATAACCCAATTTTGAAGGTAGAAATACTTCACCTCATTTTGTTCATGTTGTGCTTCATGTTTCAATTTTATTGCTTATGTATGTTTGTGTGTGTGTTGAATATGTTGGGAGGGATTGAAATAAGCTTTCTTAAATGTATTTCCTTTGTATTTTTCTTTGAATTTTGAAGGAATTTTATGGGTGTATTGACATTACTCACCCTCAGATAGGGTAGAAGTGGCCATGTATGGAGGAAGGTCTTTAGTTGGACTCTGACAGTGTGGAGTCTCTTCTTAGGATGAGAAGAGGGAGATAGGGTAGGGTGTTATGGGCCCCTACTTGTTAGTACTATACACTTGAAAGTGTCCCACTCTAAACCCTTCTATCAAACGATTCCATGAGTTGGAATGCTTGGATGCCGGCTTAGAGCTCCCTATCCACGGAGTGCAAGAAGCTAGTTTTCAAGGATGAAGGCTCTCAACCAAGCCTTAGAAATGTGCTTCTTACTAGTAAACCATGCAATGGGAGGTTCTTTGAGACAAGAGCAAGAGTGCAAATATCTTTAAGGAATCCCTCAAGAATGCAATGCAATTATGGAAATTAAGCTAAGATGATAATGCAAAATGCAGCTATGCTAAGCATGTATGAGAGTATTAAAAAACCAAATATTAAGCTATGTGAGATTATTTGCAAGAATGAAAGCTAAACTAACATGCAACTATGCTAAGAATGCCATATGATCTTATGCTAATATGATGGAATGAGAGAATGAGACAAGAAATGAGAAGTTCTCCACAAAGCTCCCAAGAAACCTGTTAGAAAACCTGTAGCATGACAATATTCAAATGAGGATGGATCCTTTGAGGGGGAAAGCTCTCTCCCTTTTAAAGATGTATGGATGGTAGAGATCAAGATGAAGATGGTGGATGATCAATGGTGGAATTTGAAAATAGGAGTGATCCATGTGCACACACAAGTCAACCAATAGAATATAAGTTGACTTGTCATATAAGAGAAAATTCACAAAGCCTTTTCTTTTAATTGAAAAATAGAAAAAGGACTTTATGTGTGCACTTTAAGTGGGTTAGAAGAATGGGGTCTTTTATTTAATTAAAAGGGGACATGTTCTTTTAATCAAATAATGAACTTAAGATAGTATAGTCAAACTATAGGTTATAATCAAATAAATTGATTATTAGCAATTTGGTCTAGGTAAATGATTAAATTAATTTAGCCAAAATGTTGAAAAGGGGGCTAATAGTCTAGATGACCATTTTTAGGTGATTACATTTGCCCCTCTTTGACTAATGCATGATCGATCTGGGAACACATTATGTCAAATAAAATAGAAAGCCAAGTAGGTAGTGATAGATATATATATCCGATTTTGAAGAACGAAATGTGGAAAAAGATAGCAAGTCCTAAATGTATAGCCTGATAGTGGTAGTACTGAACACTAGGAAAAGATGATGTTAGAATTCAAGAAGAATGATAACACTTAGCAAAGTAGATAGATCGAGAACAAGTGAGAAGATCAAACAAATGCTCCTAAGAAATAGATAGTTGTAGCAATCAGTGATAGAGTATTTCTACCCCCTCGAGATTGAAATTGAAATGAGGTAAGGGGATGCAAAAACTAGTTGGACATGAGAAAATTAGAATATAGCAATGTCCAAGATGACAAATAGATGATTAGAACCCAAGAATGACTATAAAAAAATTGATAAAATGCTCCATTTCGACTAGAGTTGACCTTGAAGGATATATCATAAAAATTAGGTTGAAACGAGTAGAAAGGTGATTTTAGACATGAAACAGTGAATTGAAGTAGATATGAAGTATGGAAATGATGAAGACATGAAGAAATTAAGATGCCCTAGTGATGATTCAAAGATTAGACCTCAAAAGGTTAGCTAACTGCTCAGAAGAAAGTAGAATTTTAAAAGACAATTTTGACCATCAAGATGAACTCAAATTTGGATTTTGATCTCGAAAATGAATTTAGGACGTTGAATTTATTTAAGAGGTAAAAGCTTTATATAATGTGATGATAAGGTAGAAAAGAGATGAAGTGAAAGATTAAGAAGGTGAAAAGACATGAACAAGAAGAAAGTAAAGAAGTATATGAAAGGAGTTAGCCAATATGTCCACAAAAAGATGAAGAGAGAGCTCTCCCCATATGCAAGAATATAGGATTAGGGTAGAAAAATGAACCTAAAATGCAAGCTAATATGCAAAGTGGTTTACCAGCAAGAAGTGCATAACATTTAGACTCTTAATTTCATCATTGAGCATTTATTTAGGGACATCATGAGATCATACAACCATCACTAGTATAACTATGAGGATATGAATATGATCGATATTAGATAGGTATGTGGAAATCCAATCTAAGCATCAGAGACATGTAAGTCAAGATAACTACACGATTAGATTCCCTAAGTTTAATTTAGCAAGATTACCCCTGTATCAAGGCATAAGCGCCAGGATAAACCTTGAGTGCGGTCTTGCAAAACAGTCAAGGATGATACATTTATAAGTCAAAGTGTTGAATAGGACAAGTATGAATGCTTACAACACTATAGAAAAACAAAGTATACCCACAAGCAGAAATCAAGAAGACATGCCCAATTCCCCCAGTCTTCTAGTCAATGACATCCTTGAAAGACTATTAGGGAGGGAACACATGGCAAATAAATCATCATAGACAACACACAAAGTAGATAAAGATTAGCATAGCTCAGTCATTTAAGTGTTAAAGTGTGTGTGTGTAAGTGGTGCAGGAGCACATTAAATTTCAGGAAGACAAAGATATAAAAGCTAGAGAAGCCATTTGTAATAAGTTGTCAAAGGAGGTCTTAATATGATTTAATTGGTGAATGGATCTATTGACATCCATCTAAATTCATTTGAGTCATAATGTTGGTCTAGGTTGGGTTTGTATGAAAGTTGTAATGTAAAAATACATAAAGTGCATAAAATGTTGCCAAGAATGCAAAAGGGTCAAAAGAATGTAATGAGTTGGTTTAAAAGGTGGTTTGGAAGTTATAACCAACCAAAAAATCTATAAAACTGTATGTAAGGTCGAACCAAAGCATGAAGGAAAGGAATAGATACATTTTGAAACAAATTTGGTAATATTCTGAGTTGTTATTTTGATTGGTTTTCAGTTTTAGTGTTGGTTACAGGTCTTGTACGAACATGTACAGCCTGGAAACTATGTAAATTTTGTATATTTGGATAGAGAAGTGAATAACCTTTCTTTTGGATTTGGTTTGGATTTGTTTCATTTAGAAATGAAGAAGTTATGCAGGTTTTGGAAAATCTTGTAAATTGCAGATTTGAGAATGACCAACTATAGTCAGATTGAAACGTTTGGTACAGGAATATTTTGGAAAATAAAGACCTCTAAAAATATTCATTGGAAATATAAATGACTTAACTTTCATTTCCTTTTGGTTTGGGTTGTTGTTATATAGATTTGTGAAAGTTATGGGCATTTGAGTGAAAACTGGTTTTTAACAATTTTCATTGGAGTTATAGACAGTGATTTGTGCTTGAAAAATTATATATGAATGGGAAAAATAAATGGCTTACAGATTTTGAAACTAGAATCATGATGGATAATGTGTAATTGGTTTGAGATTATTTTAATTCTTTTTTGTGAAAGTTATGTGATGCCCTAGGCAGGGTTACCAGTTTTGGTTCTGGTTTATGACAGAGAAAATGGGTCTTGGTTCAGAATACATAATTAATAATCTGCTTATTGGATTGGTCTCAGATTTTGGTATGTTTTAGAATTACTAATTTGGAACAATTCCTCCAAAAAATTTTTAAAGAAGACGTTTAGAACAGAAGTTATGAACAATGGAATCATACATAGCGATCTGATTATGTGAGTGAAGATTTTGTCTTTATTGGTGTATAATGTCAGGGTTCTTTGTTGTAATCTTTGAGATGTTCTTGGTTCCTTGAGGGTGTACCAGCCTATTGTGAATCCCTTGAGTTGAACTAAGATTATTTGAAGATAAATACAGAGGGCTCTGCATCAGATTGGTATCAGAGCTTGAAGATCTTGAGTGTGTGGGTAGAGCGCCGAGGGAGGCAATCCACACCAGGACCTTGAAGAATTTGTATTTGTTTTGTTGATGAGTTTTCGTTGTAGGTGCTTATCCATATTGCTGAAAATGAAGGTTGGGATGTATGGGTAGAAAAGAGAAGGTCTATCATAAAAATTCTCCAATGGAGATAAAGCTAGGTAGAAGGTGCATGGCACAAAGAAGGTGAGGCATCTTCCAGGATCTACTGTTGGGTAAGATGAATGGTCAAGGGCCATGGATTGGTCTAGTTGATTGCCAAGAGACTAGGGAGAGAGGCAAAGAGGAGGACTCCTAGGTGAGGCATAGGGGAGAGTTTTTTGTGTTGAGTTTGAAGCAGCAATGGTAAAGATGGATCTCTTACTGATAAAGCACCGTGGAAGTTGCAGCCATTAATGCTCCACTAAAAGGAGTATTTGAGAAGATGATTTTGAGGACAGTCCTGTGTCCTTAAGGGAAAAGATGATGGTGATAAAGGCATGAAGAGGCAAAGGAAAAGATGAGGATTTTGATATAATATTTTTTCTTGCAGGTTATTGATTCCATGTTTCCAAGGGACTTGGAAACTTTTCAAGTTTGGGAGTATGGTGCAGGAGCACATTAAATTTCAGGAAGACAAAGATATAAAAGCTAGAGAAGCCATTTGTAATAAGTTTTCAAAGGAGGTCTTAATATGATTTAATTGGTGAATAGATCTATTGACATCCATCTAAATTCATTTGAGTCATAATGTTGGTCTAGGTTGGGTTTGTATGAAAGTTGTAATGTAAAAATACATAAAGTGCATAAAATGTTGCCAAGAATGCAAAAGGGTCAAAAGAATGTAATGGGTTGGTTTAAAAGGTGGTTTGGAAGTTATAACCAACCAAAAAATATATAAAACTATATGTAAGGTCAAACCAAAGCATGAAGGAAAGGAATAGATACATTTTGAAACAAATTTGGTAATATTCTGAGTTGTTATTTTGATTGGTTTTCAGTTTTAGTGTTGGTTACAGGTCTTGTACGAACATGTACAGCCTGGAAACCATGTAAATTTTGTATATTTGGATAGAGAAGTGAATAAAATTTCTTTTGGATTTGGTTTGGATTTGTTTCATTTAGAAATGAAGAAGTTATGCAGGTTTTGGAAAAGCTTGTAAATTGCAGATTTGAGAATGACCAACTACAGTCAGATTGAAACATTTGGTACAGGAATATTTTGGAAAATAAAGACCTCTAAAAATATTAATTGGAAAGATAAATGACTTAACTTTCATTTCCTTTTGGTTTGGGTTGTTTTTATATAGATTTGTGAAAGTTATGAGCATTTGAGTGAAAACTGGTTTTTAACAATTTTCATTGGAGTTATAGACAGTGATTTGTGCTTGAAAAATTATATATGAATGGGAAAAATAAATGGCTTACAGATTTTGAAACTAGAATCATGATGGATAATGTTTAATTGGTTTGAGATTATTTTAATTCTTTTTTGTGAAAGTTATGTGATGCCCTAGGCAGGGTTACCAGTTTTGGTTCTGGTTTATGACAGAGAAAATGGGTCTTGGTTCAGAATACATAATTCATAATCTGATTATTGGATTGGTCTCAGATTTTTATATGTTTTAGAATTACTAATTTGGAACAATTCCTCCAAAAACATTTTCAAGAAGACGTTTAGAACAGAAGTTATGAACAATGGAATCAGACATAGCAATCTGATTATGTGAGTGAAGATTTTGTCTTTATTGGTGTATAATGTCAGGGTTCTTTGATGTAATCTTTGAGATGTTCTTGGTTCCTTGAGGGTGTACCAGCCTATTTTGAATCCCTTGAGTTGAACTAAGATTATTTGAAAATAAATACAGAGGGCTCTGCATCAGTAAGTCACTTGGCCATTTCTTCCAGACTTGATTTTGATAGTGAAATATATCATGACATTGGAGACCATAGGTAAACTATCTGTAAAGTGTTTGAAAAACACTTGATGTCAAAGTGGGTGGGGGTAGTGTTGAGAAACACTATTTTGTGAGTTGTCAAAGGAACCCTAATGCACAAGAATACCTCAATAGGCTAAGTAGCTATGCCCCCAAGATGAGGACAAGAAACAATTCCAAGCTAGGAAATGTGTAGCAAAGTGGATGATTGAGATTGATAGACATAGGTGCAAGGGTTTCAAGTAGCGCTTGTTTCCAAGTTTTCATCACTTTGACAAAAAAAAAATTTTGAAATTTTTCAGGATCATAGATATATACAAGGTAGTTGAGCAACAAGCCTCTAAGTATAGAACTTCTTCAAGTGTAGGATGTTGATAGGCTCTGCAAGTTCTTCACCCTCTGATGTAGATAACTGGTAAGCACAAGACCCAAATGTTGTTGTGATAATGTAAAGACCCAACCAGTTAGGTTCAAATTTCCCTTTCTATTCCTGATTTTGCTGATTTTTGGGATTCTCTCTAAGCACAAGTTCACCAACTTGGAATTCACGGGGGTGAACCTTCTTGTTATATTGTGTAGACATGTGCTTCTGATAAGCTCTCATGTGACCAAAAGCAGCCTTGCGACATTCATCCAGAGTCTCTAATTCCTGTACTCGCATAGCTCTATGATCTTCATCGGTTATTAACCCATGTAAGGAGACGCGCAAAGAAGGTATCTTGACTTCTAATGGGAGAACAACCTCAGAGCCATAGACTAGAGAAAAGGGCGTAGCCCCTATAGGAGTACGAATAGAAGTTCTATAGGCCCAAAGTGCTAGATTTATTTGCAAGTGCCAATCTTTTCCAGACTTGTGAACTATGCGGTGTAGGATTTTCAGCAGTGCTTTATTAGAGGCCTCAGCTTGGCCATTCCCTTGGGGATAGTAAATGGAGGACCAGTGTTGTTTAATTCAAAAAAATTTGCATAGCTGTTTTAAGTCCTTATTCTTGAACTGCCCTCCATTATCTGTAACAATAGAGGATGGGATACCATATCGGCAAATGATGTGATTCAGTATAAATAGGGCAACATGTTTTCCTATAGCAGTAGATAATGGTACAACTTCAATCCATTTAGTGAAATACTCTGTTGCTATGATGATGAATTTATGACCGCTGGATGAGCTTGGATGAATCTTTCCTACCAAGTCAAAGGCCCATTGCTGAAACGGCCAATATGTCACAGAAGGGATTAACTCTCGACCGGGAGCATGTATCAAGTTGCCATGGAGTTGACATTTCTGACAGGACTTTGCATAGCGCACAGCGTCGGCTTGCACGGTGGGCCAATAATAACCCGTCCTAAGCAATTTTCGGGCAAGTGCAAGGCCATTAGAATGTGCCCCACAAATGCCATCGTGGACTTCGGCAAGTACCTTCTCAAACTCTTCTAGCTCTAAACACCTAAGAAACATTCCATCTAGACCCTTTCTATACAAGTCACCAGAGACCAAAGTGTAGTGTGAAGCATTACGAAGGAGTTGGCATTTGTGGTTGCGCGTGAGGGTTTCAGGAATAACTTGATCACATAGGTAGGAGAAAATAGCCGCATAGTGGGAGGAATCATGACCCACAACAGTGTAGATCACCTGGTTATCTGAGGAATCATAGGCTGGATGATGCAATTCTTCCACCAGGAACTCAAATCGTGATTCATGTTCTTGTAATTGGAGGATAGATGCTAAGGTGGCCATAGCATCAGCAGCCTTTGTTTTTGCTCTAAGAATTTGTTGGAATGTTACAAAGGTAAAATAATTCCTTAGAGCGTCTATCAACTTTTTATAAGGGATCAACTTGTCATCCTTTGTTTGATATTCATTATTCACTTGATTCACAACCAGTTGAGAATCCCCATAGATGTGTAGCTCAGTCATTTGCCATTCAAGGGCCATTTTGATCCCATTTTTTAATGCTTCATACTCTGTAATATTGTTTGTACATGGAAACAATAATTTGTAGGACTTTGGGATCATATAACCATGAGGGGAAACAAACAACACCCCTGCTCCTGCTCCATTCTATGTATGGGATCCATCAAAAAACATCTTTCATGCTCTATCAGTAATTTTCATGATCAAGGCATCTGGAAACTCAATTTGCATAGGTGCTACATCTTCAAGTGGGAAGTCAGCCAACTGGTCAGCTATGGCTTGTCCTTTGATTGCCTTATGTTCAACATACTAAATGTCAAATTTGGAAAGAATCATCATCCATTTAGCAAGGCGACCAATAAGTGTAGCTTTACTTAATAAATATTAGAGAGCTTTCCAAAAATGCAAGAAATATTAAAAAATCTCTTCATTTGCGCTCTAGAGATTGATTTTGTCAAAACAGGCCAAATTTCTCAAATCAAGTTTTTGATCCTTAATACGACCTCAAAATTCAAAACACAAAGAAAGAACCCCCATTAGAATTCAAAACTCTTTCTGGAAATGTAAGTTTGTCTAAAAAATACACTGATGCACGACCAAAAATGACTTTTTATGAAAATAAAAGAAAATATCATAACTTTCGCAAATCACATCAAAATACTCTAAAAATCGGACTAGGACATTTTGAACACATAAGAAACCTGCAAAAAAAAAATTAGAACCAAAATCCAAGCAGTTTAAAAGATATGATCAAATCTTTAAACCAACTAGATTTTTGGCCTTCAAACCAATCTACTTATGAGTTGGCCTTAAAATCCAAGTGATAATTCTACAAAAGCACTTGATTAGATCCAATATACTGCTATAAAAAAAAAATAGAGATGAGAAATAAAAGCAAATGGAGCTAGAAACTTGATTCATGCCCCACGGTGGGCGCCAAAAATGTACACTTGAAAGTGTCCCACTCTAAACCCTTCTATCCAAACCATTCCATGAGTTGGAATGCTTGGATGTCGGCTTAGAGCTCCCTATCCATGGAGTGCAAGAAGCTAGTTTTCAAGCATGAAGGCTCTTAGCCAAGCCTTAGAAATGTGCTTCTTACTAGTAAACCATGCAATGGGAGGTTCTTCGAGACAAGAGCAAGAGTGCAAATATCTTCAAGGAATCCCTCAAGAATGCAATGCAAGTATGGAAACTAAGCTAAGATGATAATGCAAAATGCAGCTATGCTAAGCATGTATGAGAGTATTACAAAACCAAATATTAAGCTATGTGAGATTATTTGCAAGAATGAAAGCTAAAATAACATGCAACTATGCTAAGAATGCCATATGATCTTATGCTAATATGATGGAATGAGAGAATGAGACAAGAAATGAGAAGTTCTCCACAAAGCTCCCAAGAAACCTGTTAGAAAACTTGCAGTATGACAATATTCAAATGAGGATGGATCCTTTGAGGGGGAAAGCTCTCTCCCTTTTAAAGATGTATGGATGGTAGAGATCAAGATGAAGATGGTGGATGATCAATGATGGAATTTGAAAATAGGAGTGATCCATGTGCACACACAAGTCAACCAATAGAATATAAGTTGAATTGTCATATAAGACAAAAGTCACAAAGCCTTTTCTTTTAATTGAAAAATAGAAAAAGGACTTTATGTGTGCACTTTAAGTGGGTTAGAAGAATGGGGTCTTTTATTTAATTAAAAGGGGACATGTTCTTTTAATCAAATAATGAACTTAGGATAGTATAGTCAAACCATAGGTTATAATCAAATAAATTGATTATTAGCAATTTGGTCTAGGTAAATGATTAAATTAATTTAGCCAAAATGTTGAAAAGGGAGCTAATAGTCTAGATGACCATTTTTAGATGATTACAAGTACAAACCATCTATGAGTTTTGGAATGTAAGAATGAAGAATGAAATTTCTTGAGTTTATAGCTCCGAAAGGGCACCTATTCTAGTGTTGAGTCTGACGTCTTCTGTTTGAAAAAACCACCTTCTCCCTAATCTGGTTCATGTTGAACCTATTGTGTAAACCTGGGATGGGAGTGAATGTTTGATTTTGTCTTCATGTTATGATTGGTTATCTCCCAGTCAATTTTCATTCTCTCCATGATCACTGTGATGTATTACACAATTCATAACGGATCCCTTATCAAGGGCTAAGAAGGAAATTCAAAATGGTTAATATATTTCAACTATGTTGGGAGATTTCTCCTCAGAATTGAAATCCTATGTAAAATGTATTTAAACTTATTATTGAAGTGGTAACGATGTTGGATTTTCTTTGGTTCTTTCTCGGCAGAGCCTTTGAATTAGGTGGTCAAAAAAAAATTGATTGATTAATATCATTTCTTATGAGGTTCTCGTATTTTCAATCATATGCACGTGTATTAAAAACTAGATAAAATGGTGATGTTCAATTATGCAAATTTCAAGTTCAAATATGTTAAGGAAAAAAATTATGTTATGTTTGGAACTTTGATTCATTTTCATGATTATTGGGAAACAAAATAATCTTACATTGTTGTTAAAATGAATTATTCAATCCCTTGGTTTAACTAGGTATTTAGCAAATTCAATTAGAAAGGAAAAAATATAATCCTCCTTGTTATAAAAATATATTGCTCTTGACAAAGTATATAAGCTAGAAAAAAAATTCCAACACTTGGAAAAATTTTCCCTCCAAAGAGTAAAAACTCTTTGGATTTTGTATGGGCAAATAAATTATTTTCCCATGGGGTGATAGAGAATATTCTCTATGGATTCTTTATTTTTAAATCTTACCAAATAAACTTTTAACAATAACTACCCCCTCTTGCATATTCCTAGGCGACAGCTTTCACAGGACAAATTTGATTTTAAACCGAAGTCAAGGAATTTCATGGTGATATAATCCCCTGTACCTCCCACCAAACTCGCAGTCCAATTGTACCCACATGATTTAACAAGGAAAGTGGCAAGTTGAAGTGGGTTTTAAAAAAAACAATGCAAATGTTTGTTTAAAAAGTTTTCAAACTCTTTCTTTACCCTTACCTTTTCATCGCCTAGCACATGAGTCTTTCCTGGATGTGGAAAGGGGAGGGGGGGACAACACCTGCATTAATGTAGGCTTGGGCAGCATGGGAGTATGTATAGTGGGTGGGAATTAGTGTAAGGTTTGGGTTAGTAGTAATAGGAAATTTAGTTAGTAAAGGTATTAAGTCAGTTGGTTAGAGGGAGGTAGGTTAGTAGTATTTTACTTAAAGTTTCAAATTCGTTTTTAATTAAAATTAGTTTTAGTTTAGTGTGTTTTAATTAGTATTTTTAAATAATGTTTAAATATTAGTTTATTTCAATATTAGTATATGATTAATTGTTTTATGTTAAAGTGTAGTTAGTTGTTAGGTTAGTATGTAATTTGAATGAAGTTTCAAAGTTTTATTAGTTTATGATTATGTTTTTTAAATATTAGTTAATTAGTAAATTTAGTAATGTAAATAATTAGATTTATTTTTGTGTTAGCTAAAAAGTTATTTAGCACATTTTAGATTTAGCTTAAGTATGTTTTAGTTAGATTAAATTTTTAAGTAATTACTAAGATTTTATTTAGTTTAGTTATATTTTAAATATTCTAATAGTCAAAGTTTTTAGGATATAGTTTCATCTTGATGTTTTAAACTTGAAATGGGTATAATTTAGATAATGTTAAAGTATTAGTTAATTATTTTATCTAAATTATTATTTAGCCTTAGAGTAATGATGAAAGTATTATGTTTGTTTAAAATCGAGTCAATTTTTGGATGTGATGTTATATTAATTGTTCATTCATTTCAAATGTTTCAAAATAATTAGATTGATAATTATTTAAATTGTTATCCGAATGATTTAAATTTTTTTTTAAAAAATAAATAATAGTGATAATGAGTTAAATCTTTTAATTAATTGAAATTAGATTGTTTAATTTAATTATTCGATTAATAATGGAAGTTTAATTAAACGATCCATTTCTACTTGTTGTGTTCAAAACTGAGATGTAGTCTTAGGTTTTGATAGGGGAAAAATTATCTACTACACAACATCCCCATAGTTTAACTGGTAAATCAAACATAGTAAACTTTATCAAAACCATGCATCAAACTTAGTGGTGTTATTAATTTTTTGAAAAAAAAAATTACGTGTGTTTTTGCCCTCGTATTTTGGGCATGACAATTGGATACTTTCTTAAAGCATGTTTAATACAAGCTTCTACACCATCATGCTCACCCTTTCGATGTCCACTCTCAAAAAAACTCTAAATGTGTGGTATATTAAGGTATTGATGATATCTACATAATGTATAAAATGATCTAGCTGATTTAAATTATGTTGTACATCCATCTAACCATACAAAATGTTTTTCCATTTTTATGCCTTTGTTTTTCAAATAATAAAAAAATGTCTTAAAATGATGTTCCACAAAATGTGTGTCATGTTCTTTGTCATCCTTAATGTAAAAGTGATCTTCTTTTTTAATGACTCATGCTTGATTTGTACTTTTCACACCATCCAAATCAATTTGTGCATATTGATAAGACACTTGAACCATAATAGTAACCTGTTCTATATAGTAGTATTCTACTTGAAGTTGTTTTTGAGAAATGAAGGAGTAATTCTCTGCAAAGTTAACAACAAATAAAATTGTCCCTGTAATCACCCAAAAATGGTTATCTAGACTATGAGCCCGCTTTCTAGCATTTTTTCATAATTTATCTAATGCTTATCCTTGATGAAATCTCAAAAAATTTATTTATTTGATTTTATCCTATAGTTTGACTACTTTATCCTAAGTTCATATTTAATTAAAAGAACATGTCCCCACTCATCTCTTATCCTAAGTGCACACACACAAAGCATTTCCCTTAATTAAAAAGAAAAGAAAAGATATTTTTGTCTACACATGCATGCACCATTTTCTATGTCAGAGGAATCTTCTATTTTTAAAATAAGTTTAATTCTCCACCACACATTTCAAACCCTCTCAAAAGTCAACCATTAATTGTGATTGGTTGAGATGCTTGTGCATAGGGATCACTCAAGATGCATTATCCTCCCTTGATTATGCCAATTTTGCCTCTTAATCTCTACCATCCATTTTTCTTTAAAAGAGAGGGCTCTCTCCTCATTCAAAAATCTTAGTCTCTCATGCTATTGTTATGTTATAGGTTATCTTGGTGATTTTGGAGACTTGGAGCATTCTTGCATTTTTGCATTTTTGCTAAGCTCTCATTCTACTTACATTATGGCATACTTTTTAGCTTAGTTTCCTTTCTACTTTAGCTTAGTTCTCTTTTAGCTAGCATTTCACTTAGAATAGCTTGCATTTTCATTGTATTTCACTCTATATTCTTGGATGCTAGCATTCTTGTTACCATCTTTGAATCTCTCATTCTATGGTGCACCTTACAAGGGTTTCATATTTTGGTTCATTTGAGAGCCACCATCTCATAGCCTTTGCACATCATAGATAGAGAGCTATAAGATAACTCTTGAGACTCCATCCTCCATGGGTTCTCTCAAGAATACTAGTTTATATAAGTGTGATACTTTTTGTACACACAATCCTGAGTGAGAAAGTTTCTCTTAGCATTTGAAACTATTTTGCTTGCCACTTAGAAAAAAAAGCATGAAATATATATGGTTGAATCAATTTATGAAAATTTGACATAAATTCTCCATCAGGTATGTCAAATTCTACATATTCCAACCTTGTTGATTATTTTCCAACTTTTGTTTCTAACTTTATATACTTATATCTCTTACATTTTACCATCCTTTTCATATTAGTATCTTCATCTCTCAAAGAAAATTTGGTCAAGTTATCACATGTTTCACAAGTTCCTCTTATGCAATCTATTTCACCTATTGCATGATCATTTGGTTTGTCACATAAGATTGATGTTATGAATTGGCTCAGTCCTTTATGAAAAGAACTTTGAGAACCACCACTTTCTTCTATCATCTTAACCCTTGATAGTACAAATCAAATTCAACATGATATTGACAACAACATGTTTCAAAAGATTTATTTATCTTCACAAAATAGGTTTTCAATCTTTCAAACATTGTTTGCCCAATCATTGTGTTGAGATTTATATTAAAAAAGGAGAGATATAATTCATGTTGTGTGGCATCCAACTAATGTTTTGCATGTTGAAGATACTCCTTAGGCTCAATCCTCCTCTAGATGATATCTCTGAATGCATAGATACATGTTTGAACTTGGGATGAACCTTCCAACCTCAGTAGGTTGTCATGTTTCACTACGTCCTAAATAAATTCATAATTTAAAACACCATAATTAAAATGTACCCTAATTCTAAATATTCATAATTTAAAAATCATAATGTAATAAACCCTAATTCTAAATATTCATAATTTAAAAACCATAATTTAATAAACCCTAATCCTAAATATTCATAATTTAATAAAACCTAATCCTAAATATTCATAATTCAATAAACTCTTAATATTAAGTTAATAGTAACCCTAAGTTTATATTTACCATATTCATAATTGGATAAACCATAATCCTAACTATATACATACAAAAAGTCTACAATATGATTGCACACTATATGAACTAATATGCATTGGAAAAAATATTGCACATGTATCCTGCTAAAGTTTTTTGACAATTTTCATTTTCTTGTTCATTAGTTCTTCTTTGTGAATATTTACTTCCTCTTTTACCTTTATTGCCCATGTCACAATTATATTTTTCAAAATTTGAAAATAGACAAGTTGTAAAATATTTCCTCCCTTCCAATTGAAGTGTGAATTATCTGATTGAATTTGAATGTTACAATTGAAAATATATATATATATATATATATATATATATGTATGTATGTATGTATGTATGTATCTATATATATGTATGTATATATGTATGTATATATATTTATACATATGTATATATATATATACATATATATATACATACATATATACATACATATATACATATATATACATACATATATATGTATATATATATATGTATATATGTATGTATATATATACATATGTATAAATTAATAAATATATAAATATATATATATATATTTATACATATGTATATATATATACATATATATTTATACATATATACACATATATACATATATATTTATACATATGTATATATATATACATATATATATATGCATAAATATATATGTATATATATATATGTATATATATATATGTATATATATATATATGTATATATATATATAGATATATATATATGTATATATATATATAGATATATATATATATACAATTATATGAAAAAAATTATTTTTAAAAAAAATCTTAAAGATTGACTTTGGTTTCGATCGAAAGTAAGGTCATCACATTTAACTGCATGGGTTAGCTTTCTTAGTTTTGATAGTAACTAGACACTTTTATTTCTATCAAAATAATGTTTTTAGTTTCGATAGAAACTTAGTTTCTATTGAAACTTGGTAATTATAGGTTTTTCCCAAGTGTAAGAAGATTTATTGTATTTTCATGGATTCCAAGCTCGATTACCAAGTTGAAATGGAGCATTGAAGTCATGTCATTTTGCATGATAGAAGTACTCTAAACGAGCTTTCCAATGACTATGAATTTGCTACAATTTGAATTTTTTATGTATACCTTTTGGCACATGAATTGAATAGAGGTTTGTTATAAAAATAAACCTATCTATTGGATGCTCGTGGAAAAATAGTAAATAAGAGAATTATTTTTTTGAAAAATAACTGTGGTCTCTATATTCGAGTCCTCTTTAAATTAAAAAAGGAAATTTTGAAATCAAGCAAATATATTATAAGTTGCATTTGTCAAAAGCAATGTATGTCCAAATTTATGTTAGGTCAACTTTAAACTCCGATACAATATGAAATACTAAGGATAAAGACAGTAGATCACCTCCATGGTTTTGGTATGAATGTTAACAAACTAAATTCAAAAGAATCACATTGATATCTATTGTGGAAAAAAAGTTGTGTAAAAAATAATGCCACGTTTTAAAATCAAGTTTTTGATAACATACTGATTTTCGTGGAGAAAAAATAATTCAAAAAAATCAATTCAATTTTTTTTCAAAAAAAATATTTGGATTCTACACAAAAAATACTAAAAGATTCTTATTTACTTCATCTTCAAATTCCTAACCATTAAATGGCAATTTACATCTGAAATTGAAAGTTTTCTTAAAAATTCATAGTTCAATGTCAGTTTAGGCAGAAAAGTGTAACCCACTATTGTGGGTTCATAAATGGTCTCCAACATAATATCATGTTAGAGACTTGGATTAAAGACCTAAATCGCACAAGTGAATAATGAATTAATTCACTCTATTTCACCAACAATGATTCAACTTGCAACAGTTTGTTCACTCCAATTCTACCACACATTTTAGTTAACCAATAGTTTATAAGTTCCTAAATTTGCACAATGCATGGTTTATAATTATTGGTAGCTAAAATTTTATGATGCATGGATTGTAATTATAGTATGCATCATCATTTCTATTTAAGTTTTGTTTAATAACATTAAAGTATTTTGAAAAGAAGTTTCCTTTCCTCCTCTATGGTGGAACTCAACTTCATGTTTACATTATTGCCAAAATTGGGGTAGGTTAGCAAGTTTAAATTATGATGTAATGAATTTGATTAATAACACATATTTCTGAAATAAAAGTTTAATATATTGCTCCAAAGAATAGAATTTTCTCTTTTAGAAAAAATAAAGTGCTTTTGTTGGATTTTGTATATTGTTGTTGGTAATTTATTGGTTTGTTGTTGAAATTGGGGTAGGTTAGGAAGTTAAAATAATGATGTAATGAGTAAAAGAAGATAGAATAAAAATAAAGATACATCAATTCATTACAACCAATGAGATTGACATAATAAAATTAGTCTCAACAACATTTGCATGTGTTGGATCTACACATGCTCTTCTTCCTACCTTTGGCTCATTGAAGATTACTTGCACAAATGACATAAAAAGTTATAAATTTATAGCCATGTTAAACCCCCACCTAAATTATACTTATCCAAATAAAGGTAGAAAAACTCATTCACCATTCCCAACTTTCTCTAACAAATGAATAGATACAACTATTTGTTTAGAGATAATATCATCTAAAGCAGGCACTCATTCTTTCTGTTGAAAAAGGATAAAGAGTGAATAATATATGTGTATTCATTTTCAATAGAATGAATAATATATGTGTATTCATTCTTCCATTGCCATTCCAATATTAAAAAATGATGCACAAAAAAATCCATGCATGTATTCATCCATTTACAACATTCAAAGTGTTTCTTTTTTCATCACTATTGAAAAAATGACAAATAACTATTGATCCATTCAATATAAATCATATCAATAAACTATATTTTCCACTCTATCAAGCAAAAAAGTAAGAAAAAACAGTTAAACAAATGCTCATGTCCATTCTTTCATTTACAGAAATGATCATCTGAAAGAACATGTTTTTGCCTTTATTCAAAGATGGGTAACAAAGAATCTAACTAAAAAATAAACCCATCTCAATCAATATCACCAAAAATCACCTCTTCTTTCTTTTATCATTCATAGGAAAGATCATCCAAAATTTGGTAAAATAATATAAAAAAATCATCCATTGTTCAACATCACATCCAGAGTCAACAAATCAAAAGAAAAATATCTCAATTATCCATCACACATCCAAAAGTGTAAGATACATATTCATTGACAAAGAAGAAAATCTAGGTTGGATATCCCTACTTTTATGAAATTAATGTCATTAATGAAAAATATTGAAAAAATATACTCTAGAACATGTACTGTATAACGCATGTCCTTTGCTGAAGCGGGTTATCTCAGCTATCTAGGGACTGCAAGATGATCAATGGAAAAATACACTTATTTCAACTTGAAATATGAAGGAAACAATGTTCTTAAATGATACGAGTGATGAAATATTCATATTCGTGTGGATAAATGTGATAAAATATAATAATAAAAGGTTCCAAACCTACAATGTGACATCATTTTCCCATCTTCTGGTGCATGTCATTTTCCCCTCACATCCAAAATAAGATTTTGTCACTCTAAATCAAGAATGCATGTGAACATGCGTTATATATGCATGGACAATAGGTGAAGCTAAAAAAAATGCACCATGTTTACATTTATTTAATAGGTCTATTAGGTTTTTAAAATTACAAACCACTATGAACGTTAGAACTCTAGCTGCTATGGCGGAGAGAATGTCCTCAGCAAGCCAACACATTAAAATTCTTGATTTGCTTGCATGCTGAGGACATTACCCTCACCTATAAGAATCAAAGTTACAATGTTCAAGATGGTCTATAACTTAAAATACCTAATTAAAGACCTATAACAAAAAAATAAACCTATTGCATTTTTCTAGCTCCACCTAATGTCCTATTCATATGAATTGAGATTTCATATTGAAGTATGGCCTCCTTCTGTATTGCTTGAAACCAAGAGATTGACATAGCTAGTTTTCATGCAATCATAGGTTAATGTTGAGCTTCACTTGGTTTCAAGAATAGTTTAATATTCTCTACTAATCAGGGCCAACCACATGAAGGTGGAAGCTCATTTGGCCCTAACATCTAAATTCCCTATTAACATCTAAAATTCATTCATTCATTCATTTATTAATAAAATTTAATGGTCATAAATTATCACATGATAACATTAATTATCACATAAGATTCATTGGAACATTTAGATGAACATTAAAACATAAGTTTTATTAGAACATCCACATCAACATTCAATAGCACATAATTAAAACATCAAGACATAAATAGCAATCATTATCAAATAAGTTACATAAATGAGAATCATTTCTTTTTTTTATTTTCCTTATTTTGTCCTTCCCTATATTGTTGCAAAGGCATATCCATGTCATTGTCGATATTTATTCTCACCCATGGACATGATCTCACTATCCTTTGCAAAGGTGGGTCCTTTGCAATAGCAAATAAAATGGATAAATTTAAAAAAATTGAGACTTTAAAGACTTTAAATAACATAAGAATAACACTCTTTACCTTCTCCAACCACATCATCTTTCCCAATAGCTTGAACCTCAACACGCTCATCAAGAAAAATCTCTACATCCCCTCTAACCGCAATGCAAGATGTTTTCTTAATCCCAACACATATTATAGTTAAACTTGTATTACTACATCAAATTAAATAATAATTCAAAAATCAAAATTTGAATAAAAAATATATACCTTGAATACTACAATGCACATTTGAATCGACACCTCCATGGTGCTCAGATGGTGTATCAGGATTGGTAGGTTGCAATCAATTGTAAATAATTATAGAATTTATCAAAAAAATATACATATAAATACTAAGAAATGTTAATCATTCATTCTAATACATATAAATATATTCGCTTTAAAGTTTAAAAAAAAAAATCAATGTTTCCTTACTTAAAACAAATATAATGACTTATATTTTTGGAGCTTAATATCAAATAGAGTAATTGGTAAATTATTCAATTTGAAATAAAAATCAATGGACTTATTTACATAATCAATAGATTCTATAATGCCCCGCCAAGGAATCCAAAGAATTAACCTAGAATTTCACTAAATTTGATAACATTTTTTTTAAAAAAATAACATGAAAGTAAATACCACATATAACTTGTACTTAATAATGGAAGCTATAGCAATGTCCATCTAAAAGTAAACATAACATACATAACCGATTACATTCTTTAAAGATCCCTTAATGTTGAATTACATACATGAATTCATCTAGTACAACATCCACATGAAATAATAATGATAAGTCCAATGTTTAAATATTACATTTCAAATGCTCATTCATCCTCTATACATGTCACAGGGTATGACAAGCTCAAAGAATATGCATATGTAGAATAAGGTACATCATCATATTCTAATCCATGATACATCAAAGTAAAGATAATCACATGATACATCATCATAGAAGACATATACATCCATCATAAAGATCAAACAAAATAAGCTAAGTGCATGGTTCCTCCCAACCGTTAATATCATCATTAGACCATTGTAGGTCCTAGCCATCCCTCCATGCGTAACATTCCAAAATCATCGAAGATATCATTGGTATGAACATAGTAGGAATGTCACTCCTAGCATATACTATATCATATGCAGAAAGTAATCTACATGCAAATAAAAGCATAAGATAACATCATTTAACAAATGCAAATCATCAATGAAAGAATACATATCCACCATCACGAAGGACGTATTAGCCACAACGTCTCGATGAATCTCAAATGATAAGAGTGGAAAATACACTACCACCTGACCATGTGGTACCTAAGTGGTCCACTCCCACCATGATAAGGAGATAATCTCAAGTCCCAAATAGGCTATCCATATAACACAAATCTCTATAGTCCAGGAATCTTAAAAGTATACTAACTCAAAGGTTCCAACACACACAAAATTGACATTTAATTCCTAGAGGCACACAATGACATGCAGGAAACCTACTCTGCAAGTAGGAAAATGTCATTGCATTTATCTCATACAAGTTACCTTGGCAGTTAGCTAAACTCCACGGGTCCATACAGATCTCATGCGGCCACTAGTATCCTCTCATATTGACAAGGCATACTATGGAATGCAAGGCAGCAACCATGCATTCTCACTACTCCCATCCTAGCCTATACAAGCACTCAAGGCATGGGCGAGAACCAAAACTCTTATCTTTTTAGGTTCATTCAGTTAGTATTAGGTGTGAATGTTATCACTTATTAATCCAACTTACAATGAGTTACCCTAGCAGCCTCTTAGGGCCCCGGCCCCCATTGCAAGCCACTTCCAAACACTACAAGTAGATTACCTACCCTAGGCTCATAGAATCATAAATCACCACAGTCCTGTCCAAGCGATTGTAAAGAAAATTCAAAAGATAATCCATAAAAAGAATCATCAAATAAGCATCAAATATTCATAATAAGAATCATCAAATCTCCAAGATAAGAATCATCAAATCTCTATGAGCATCTGAAAAGCATCCATAGAAAATCATGACCACAACAGTTCTCTATTGGCAATTGAAGGCATCACTGATAATCATAAGTATCTGTTGGTTCTCAATAACCAAAATATATCTCAAAATAAATCACCATAATCATTGGTTCTCAACAAGCAACCAAGAATATCTCAAAATCATACTAATCGAAGACTCCAAAATGGTAGAGTCAAACATGTCACAACATGACATCATCAAGAATAAATCCACATTTTAGTCCCATCATGGTGACTAGAAAGTAATCCAAGGATAACTGATCGATGACTCAAAAATTATTAGCTCAAGTGTCTCATATGCATACATCTCAGCTTCACACATGAAGACTGATGAACAATAACAATCAGTAAATACAAACATTTCATAGAGCATACGATCACATTACCATGGTTGGGCTTATAAAGATCGAGACCAAATAAGATCAACATGCCAACACATCTCATAACCCCCGAGCCTCTAGTAACAACCTAAGACTGGTCAACACTAGTCAACCCAAAAACCCAAAACAAGAAGCATAAAGAATACACGATGCAAACACATGTTTTGGTTTTGCTAGCTTACATAGTTGAATCAAGTGTAGAGGTTTTCAGTTTTCTGTTTGCAAGTATATTTTCAAGTGTCTTAAGTTTCATCATTTGACCTACAAGTCAACCTGTTTGTTCCCCGATAACATTATCCTTCCATTAATAAGAATTATATTCTAAGAATAACTTAAGGATAAATATTCACTAAACTGATCATCATTGACTTTTAATTAAATTGTTCTCTTATTTAACCATGATCCATATTCTAATTGATTAACCTTTCAACTTTTCTAAGATCATTATTCATTATATTATAAGAGGACCAATTATCATTCTTTGAATAAGAGATTATAACTTTATTTATCTCAATCCATTAGCATAGGTACACCATCCATGACCTATTAACATCCTTTTAGTTTTCAATTAGAAACTTAATTAAGTATTACTAAAGTTTGAGTCTTTGAATTTAATCATCACCATCGTTGACAACCATACAATATCTAAAGTCATAATTCAAGTCATAAGAATAAGACCTATCAACTTCAATATAGATAATCTACAATCTCGTTAAAAGAATTATATCAAATAAATCTCTATTACATAACTTAATTATTAATTAAATCTAATTAACTCTCATTAATTGATTTAATTAATAATTGTATAACCATAGGAACGTTCTAATTAACATTAGTTGACTAATAACTAACTAGAATTCTATAAGTTAAAAGTCAACTATAATTCAATACTCAATTGATCATATTAATAATTCAATAATAATAACTTGTTAATATTTAATGACAAGCTATATTGAGAATCTTATTATTAAATCTTTAATGATCACATACATCACTCTGCAACAATGTTCTCATTTATATTTTAATAATAACAAGTTATAATAAATCCTCAATACCAGGTATTATTATCTCAAATAAGTTTTCTTTATGTATGTTGATTAAGTTAACTGATAATTCTCCAAATTATTAACCAATTCAATTTGATTAATATCTTTTACAGTACTTCGATCATTAACTAATCTCTTTTAGAGTAACTTTGTTTGTATTAGTTGATAACTATTTAAACTATTTATACTATTATTTATTAATAGTTTGCTAAACCCAACAAACATTAGTAAATAATAAACTTATCACAACTATAAATAATCAATCTAGAGAACTTTTACATAGAACTTCATTAGCTAACTTTTAATACCATTAAGGTATTCAAACGTATTAACCAATAACATAATAATTCAATTTTAATCCAATATCATTTAGAATTTTTAAATTTAAATCAACATAATATAACTTATCATCTTACAATTATTTAATCAATATTAAAATCAACCATTAGACTTCATTTTTTAATTGTTCTAATAATGTTTGTCTATACAAAAGTTGTTTGAAAAAGATCCCTATCACAAACCAATAAGACCCATTGTAGATTTTAACATGAATAATTTTCAAATTCTTACCATTATCATCTTCATTAAACAACTCTAAAATTGTTTAATAATATTCAATACACATTATAAAAAGTCCACTATATAAACTATATTAAAATCTCTTTTCTTTTAATTCATTTACTTAGATTGACTAATAATTAACCACACTTCTTCTACTATTAACTAATCTTAATTAAATTTGATTTAATTAGATTAGATAATAGACCATATAAAACTGATGCATATTAATAAGATTTTAATAAGGGAAGATTGCAATAATATCTTTAATTCATTAAATAATCTCCAATAGATTATCTCTAATCAAATTTGTTGATAACTATTTAAACCATTATTTATTAATAGTTTGTTAGACCTAACAAACATTAATAAATAATAAACTCATCAAACTATATTTTCATAAGCCCCATTAGTTATTATTTAACTAACCTTTAAGGCATATCAATAATTCAAATCATAGCTATGTTATAACAATGTTATAATATAACTATGACTCCTTGTCAATATAATAATTCTTATTTAAATCTAAATCCAATATCATTAAAATTTGAGTCTCTTAATAATCATCATTAAACACTTTTACCACCCCTTAACTATATATTAAATAGTATTTAATATACATTAAATAATTAATATTAAAAGTCATCCATTCTTTATCCATCAGCTCCATCCACAAACTTTCCATTAAAAATCTTCATTAATTCATTTAGAGCATTCTTATTAGTCTTTAGACTAATTAAATAATTATTAAATTCTAATTATATTACTTTGATATATTATTTTTGTGAAGTTTAAGCATAAAGAACTCTTGGTTATGGGAAATGAAGAGACATCCGTTCTTGAATAAAATAGTCTCAGTACGACGGCCATATCTCCCTAATGAACCATTGTATCGGGTTGAAATTTAAATATGTTGGAGAGGGCCAAGTTGTGCCAATTCTAACTGGAGCGATCGAATAAATTCAATCTTGATAAAAAGTTATGAATGACTGAATTTGGGTCTATCCAAGAGGCAGCGACAGGACAATTTGTGATGAATTAAGAATTTCCTCTTAAAATAATTGTTCTCTAAATTTAACCATAAAAGGGTTTGTTCATATGCATCTAAAAATATAATTGATAGAAAGATTACATCTAATCATTCAAATTTTCACCATAAAATTTTTTATTTTAATTCCAAATCTTGTCTATCTAATTTCACAATATAAATTCGAACTCAAACTCGATTAAGATCTAATTATTTCTCCTTAATTGGATCTAAGATTTTTCTATTGTTTTCTTCTCAACCAAATAAAATATCTTGATTCCAATTTCAAATAATAGATTCAATCATAAAGAGTATTCAGACACATAAAACAGATATGATGAAGACAAGAAGAGAAAGAGTGCAAAAGAAATATGAGAATATCACGAGTGCACCTGGACACTGATGCTAATTTGTCATGCCTCAGAAGTCCATAGAAAATCCCTTCCTTCTCCATCATTCACAATTCTTCCAAGAATCCAAGCCGATCAAATCCTCCAAGTGATTATAAGTGCTAGAAGGAGCATAGAAGCAAGTAGAAAATATATGAGCATATGAATCTTCTCCCATGCATGTAAGCTTTGAAGCTTCTATTTTTGCTTGTGACTCGTAGCTTCCATTAAGCTTATAGCTTCCATTAAACTTGTAGCTTCCATTAAGCTTTTTCTTTTAAGCTTCTATGAATGCCTAAATATTAAGAGCTCTCAAGAAACCTTTGGAATGCTTCTTGAAACCGCTGAAAGGTGTCACCAACTAAGCATGGGTCTTTTCCAATTCTTTTTTGATGAGTCATAGAATTGTAGACACCTTGTTCTTAATTGATGCACTAACCCCCATGTTGTTGACACATGTTAATTCCCATGCAAGCTTATAACTCCAATTTAATTTGCTCTTTCCAATTTAATTTATTTATTTATTAAGTCTCATGCACTAACTTTAATATCTCCACTTTTCAATCTTAATATATTTATATTTTAATCATATGAGATTTAGAATCTTTTAATAATTTAAAATATATTTTCCACTTTTAAATTTTATTTTCCAAAACTTTATTGCTAAAATATTTATTAGCTTTAATAATAATATTATTTAGTCATCTATTTAAAAATGAGCTTCAAATATATTATTATTAAAATAAATATTGTCACATTCTAAATTTAATATTATAACTTTTATCTTCCAATTTAATTATTTTATTTAATTAATTTCTCAATTAATTAAATAAAATAAATATCAAAATACCATATTAATTTTTTTATTAAATTAAACCATTAACTAAATCTTTTAATTAGGCTTAATTAATAGAAAATACTCCAAAGACTCACAAAGGTAAAAATATGAAAAACCCATCATAGCCAATATACATACAAATCAAACCAAGGGGTTTATATCACGAATTACATCATCTGACGCATTCTAAGGGTACTCAACTCAGATACTTGTCCTAATTTTTCAATTAGAACAAATGGCTTAAAGGGTTGGGATTTGGACTTGAGAATTTATCTCCCCTCTCTTATCATTGAGATAATGTGATAGGGTACGTTCATCTTGGCAATTCAGAGAAGTCGATACCCGGTACCTGCAACCTACATAAAAACTATGCATGTACAAGCACAATATATCCTAAACTAAATAGGCAATGGTAGGAAGTGGTGCATCGTGTAGATCCTGACTAGCAGGTGACTACGACTCCCTTCCTTAACCACATCAGACACATCATACAAAAGAAAACACGCACACCATACACATGCAAGTATGGAGTAAGTATCCATAAGAAAACACATATGATAATAAATCATCTTACTAATCATCATTAATAACTATAAACACTGAAAATAATCATCATACATACATGAAATGTAGAGTCTAAGTAATCTCATCACATATCAACTGAATCCATAGCATAATATCTAATAATCTCATAATAATGTTATTAACCATCAACATGAAACTAGCTCTAAAAGAGTTCAAAAATGATAACAAAATGCAAACCAGGGGCGGGCACTACAGATTCAATACAAGAACCTTGCACACTCATTGTTCAAGGTTGTTCAGCCATGGATGTATAGCCCTATCTGTAGGCTATTAGTATTCTTGTCCTCTTCATGAATTATATTTTTTAACTCCAAGGCTTACATTTTTGTCTGGTATCATGAAATTTCTTTTAGTGAATTTCATCAAGACCAAATTGTTTACAATTTATAAATATTTTCATGTGGTTTTTCATTTACCTATACTTACAATTTGTGCAACAAGTTTTGAATATCCACCCGAGCTGAGCTTGTGCTTCCCGTGCTACTGTTTTCCTGCTTTAGTTGCCTTTGATGTCTCAGGCAACCTATGTGAAGATTGAAATATGTTAGATCACATAAGTATTAAGAGTAATTAGTACATAAATTAATTCTTAAAATTATGACATACCTTCATTTCTTGGGTTATACTATTTCTCCATTGTGTCTTGTGTTTTTCTCAATGGAATCCTTTTTAAGATTCTCCCACTCAATAATAGGAATATAGGGGGGTTGCTCAAAATAAGCATTGCATTCTATTTGGGTCCTTTAGTTGTACCTAATATACTTCAAATATTGACCCGCTTTATCAAGGAGTCCAATTTTTTGAAAGTCACTGGGTCCAAAAAGTGTTGTCATAACATCATTGAGTTTATCCTTTAACTCTTTAGCTTGCAAATACCAATTTTTAAGGAAAAACAAACTATTAGATTCATAAATGAATTGAAGATACCTTTTAATTTACTTGAAGAAATGGATCAAAGGAAATCTAATGTAGCAATAAAATCAAAATATGATACCCTATGCATATGGTCAGCCCAAATATGTGCAAACAATCATCATTAAGATTTTCATAAAATAGATTATTCCCTACAAAATAATAATGGGATTAGTAGTTATTGCAAGGGATCCCATGGGAGGTTAGTACATTTGATTATGAGTATAATATTGTATAGTAAAAGAAAGGATTAGTCTTTAAAGTACTGAGAGGTTGGGCTACTCTCAAGGGAAGTCCATCTTCATTGCTCGCAAGAAATTGATCACAATTCTTTATTGTTTCTATACATCTAACATGGGTACATCTAGGAATGTCCTCATCACCTCCTGCATAAAATAAATCCAATATTATAAAATGCCCCCTAAGAAATAATAGTTCAAGTGAAATAAATACATCAAAAAGTGAGAGAAAAAAGAGGAATCTACTTTCCAATAGAAATTTTCATCTATGGCCATGCTACATGTTAGCAACATTGCAATCGGTATTACCTCTATGGATCTATTCCTTGTAATAGGTGGTATACTAAACATAGGATCAATGATAGGTGCTAAAAAATAAGATTGTTAGAACATAAAAAACAAGATTTTTAGAGCTATTAAAAAAAAAATGTTCAAGAAAAATACAAGTGTAGGATAGAACATGCGATGTACCTGAACCAATTGAAGTATTTGCATCTAGGGCATGGCCCTTAAAACTATTATGAATCCTTTGTAAAAATAATACATATGCATTTTATTTAATAACATAAATAAAAGAGTATACTATAAAAACAATTATTAAACTTTTCTTGTATTTATAAAATACATTAATACTTACTGTATGAGTCTGAACCAAGTGCATTAACTCATCCTATCTCATGTGTATTTGAGGATTCTAAGGTCAAATTGATGCCAATTGAGTTAACTCTCTTGATAGTGCATGAAGGACCTTTTGCAGTGCAGCCACAAGATCAATAATGAATGGATCCTTCTCATCATGCAACTCCTCATGGACTACTTGTTCATTTCCCTTTTCTTGATTAGCACTCATTTGTGAGAAAAATATTATTAGCACTATATTTAGTAAGAAAAAACATATTTGATGCAGGAGCATCTTGCATGGAAATTTTTTTTATAATGGAAGAGAGAGAAAGTAACAAAAATTAGAGGAAAAAATAATAAAAAAATAAAAAAGGTAAAAAGAGGAAGAAAAAAAGGAATTTCTATTTTTGAGGTGCATAGGTGGCATAAATAGAAAAAGTAAATAAAAATGGTTGTCATTCCATTTATCGAGATGTGTAGGTGGAATTCTAGAAGTTTGTGGATATTTTATTAAATCATGTATTTAATATTTGTTGGGCCATGTGGTGGTGCTTAGTTGTATCTAGGTGGGAATTAAATATTTATTGAAAGGTAGTTACATTTACCTTTTATCCCACATTGGCTGTGTTGGTAATATCTAGGGTGGATAGTGCCTATTTAAGCAAGGCATATGAACATTTTTAATCAAGCTTCAAGGTGTGATCTCTTCTTAGTAGAAGCTTGGAGAGAATGAAGAAGCATAGAAGTGAGTTTTCCTAAGTTTGTGGATAGAGCACAAAATGTGAGGCAATTTACAATAGGATTGTGGTGGAGTTGCAAGTTTGTAAGAAGAGCTAGTGGCTACGGTATAGAAACAAGGAGGTTACTTGGTGGCTTATGAGCACAAGTTGAGATGTTGGAGATTTCTACCAAAGTGTGGATCTAGACTAGCTAGTGTATGGGTTGGATCTTGAGGGATCTTGTAGAACTGTTATTGTAATTGCTTTGTATTTGGCTGTAACTAGGAAGGCCTTATAGCCTGACACATTGCATGTAAAAAATATTTTATGAATAAAGAGTTTTGATTTGATATCAGATCTTGCATTGTTATTGTGTTTCCACTATGTGGTTATTTGCTAGGGGCTAGGAAATCTACTTTGGGGATTCTCCTACCTTGTGTTGCATAAGATGGTATCAGAGCGAAGGTTGTTCCTAAGTGTACAAGCAGATCGCTGAAGTGTGAGGCAGTTTATGCTAGGAACTTAGTTGGGTGAAGTTTATCAGAGTGAGGGTTATTTCTAAGTGTACAAGTAGATCACTAAAGTGTGAGGTAGTTTGTATCAATACCTTGGTTGGGTGAAGTTTATCAGAGCAAAGGTTGTTCTTGAGCATGTAGACAAATCACTAAAGTTGTGGCAATTTGCACCAAGACTTGGGTTGGAGAAGTAGATCTGAGATGATCTTGATCTGGTGGTGGATTTTTCTTTTTGTATCCTAGATCTCTTGGTTGTGAGGTGGTAGATTGTGGTTTTGACTTGTAATTGTAGAGGGCTTGCGAATGGATCAATGGATGTGAATATGGAAGACTGACCTTGTTGAGGCATGATCGTAAAGATTTTTTGTATTGAAAATCCATGGTCCTAAACTTGTGATATGGCTCCTAATTGTTCATGCAAGGTGGTAGGTGACTTGCAAAAAAATTGGATTTATCACAAGGAGCATGGGATAGATTTTTTGCAAAGGGTTTACAAAGATCTTGGGAAATGGCTCCAAGAGGATTGGACCCTAAGATGATTAAAAATCTCTATGATGTGGTGGAGAGGAGGTTTTCTAAGATTTATGCTGAGTTTGAAGCTAGTTTGGCTGATTGAGCTAAGAAGGAGGTTATTTAGTTTGAAACTAGTTCAGATGATCAAGATAAGGATAGGATGAGGAAGGCATTACATAGATTTTTATGGAGCTAGAGTCTAACTATCCAAAAGAGAGTTGTCTGGCTTGTTAGAAGACTTTTTCAAGAAAGAAGATGCCATAACAAGGTCAAGGTGGAAGAGGTTGGTTTTGTTGATCAATTTGTGGAGCCTAATACAGAACCTGCAAAGCAGCTGGAGGTTGTTGCTAAAGATATTCCTAACCTTGTTGATGTTGGGATGGACATTGGTTTTCATGATCAATTTTTTGAGTCTGACATGGAGATTGTAGAGCACTCAATCATGGATGGTTTGGTTGTTGTTGGTGATGAGTTGTGCATTGCAGAGTATCTTATTGTGAGCAATGAGATTGTTGAGATTTCTTTTTATGAGGATTTTATTTGGTTGTTGATATGGAGTTTGTTCCTATTGGTGTGGATTCACTAGTTGTTGATATGGGTGAGGGTTTGCTAATGAAACATTATGTTCAATTTGTTCCTAGGAGTGAGAATTCTGATTGGATGGTTGATATTCTAGTGTTTGACAAAGTGATGCAGATGTGGATGCTTTGCATGTTGGTTTTCTTATCCCTGATGAAGTGGAAACCTTTGGTGAAGATGAAGATGGTTGCAAATCTTTCTTTTGGCATCAAAGTGTGGGACACACTTTTCTATCTACCTAGGGAGCTTGATGTAGGAGCATCTTGCATGGAAATTTAAAAAATAAAAAATAAATTGGAGGAGAGAGAAAGTGACAAAAATTAGAGGAAAAAATAATTTAAAAATGCAAAAGGGAAAAAGAGGAAGAAAAAAAGGAATTCCTATTTTCGAGGTGCATAGGTGGCGTAAATAGAAAAAATTAAAAAAAATGGTTGTCATTCCATTTATCGAGGTGTGTAGGTGGAATTCTAGAAGTTTATGAACATTTTATTAAATCATGCATTAAATTTTTTTTGGGCCATGTGGTGGTGCTTAGTTGTATTTTGGTGGGAACTAAATATATGTTGAAAGGTAGTTGCATTTACCTTTTATCTCACATTGGTTGTGTTGGTAACATCTTGGGTGGAAAGTGCCTATTTAAGCAAGGCATATGAGAATTTTTAATCAAGCTTCAAGGTGTGATCTCTTCTTAGTAGAACCTTGGAGAGAAGGAAGAAGCAGTGAAGTGATTTTTCCTGAGTCTATGGACAAAGTGTCGAATGTGAGGCAGTTTACAGCAGGATTGTGGTGGAGTTGCAAGTTTGTGAGAAGAGCTAGTGGCCATGGTTTAGAAACAAAGAGGGTTCTTGGTGGCTTACAAGCACAAGTTGAGATCTTGGAAGTTTTTACCAAATTGTGAATCTAGAATAGCTAGCGCATGGGTTGGATCTTGAGGGATCTTGAAGAACTATTATTGTAATTTCTTTGTATTTGGCCATAATCAGAAAGGCCTTACAGCCTGACACATTGCATGTAATAGTTATTTTGTGAATAAAGAGTTATGATTTGATATGAAATCTTTCATTTTTATTGTGTTTCCATTGTGTGGTTATTTACTAGGGGTTAGGACATCTTCTTTGGAGATTCTCCTACTTTATACTACGTCAATATTAACATGTTTCTTGTATCTAATTTATACAAAAACAATGAGTCTTACCTATTAGGAAGAAGTCCCATGAGAACCATCATTGGAATGTGTATTGTGTGGTTTTTGATCCATACTATAGCCTTGTATTTCAAAAAAAAATTATTGAGACATGATAAAACATGTGTTATTATTCTAAGTTAGCAAAAAATAAATAAATTTAATGGTGTGTTGGATTCGTTGATTAGAGTTTGTCCATAGTATGTACCACTTTGCCCATGATAGTGGCTTTGTTTGTATATATGTGATTCAAATTGTAATCAATAAGAATCTCTTCATCTCCACATATTGATTTTATCATACATTCAAATATGTGATTTCCCTCGTGCACCTCAAATATATAAATGGGTTGCTTCTTAGCTGACACAAGTAATGTACTATTTACAAAACCTACAATATTCCCTGATGCTTTTGGCTTTCCATCAATGTATATCATTATTTTTTTACTTTGTTCGCTAACTTTTTGTTGTATATAATTTTCCATAAGTGAATACCTACACATAAAAAAATTTATATATAATAATTTGCATCCAACTACTGTAATCATACCAAGGTTTGACATACTCCATCGATTTAACAACCTTGTTGTAAGAGATATTTATGTCATCCATGAAAAATAGGCCCAAACCATGTAATGAGGCTGGTGCTATGCGATATATCCTCTCTCTAACACAAAAATCAATGTTTATTGGAGGAAGCTCATTAGGAACCCATTTTTTTATAGATGCTTGTACCTAAAGGGCACATTAGAGTCACCTTTTCTCCCATCATCATAAGAACATGATTCCCCCTTAAGCAAAGAAAAAATTCATGTGCTTATTGAATTTATTTCTAATATTTTGACCATGAGTCAATCTCCTTGATTTAGACATGGTAAATTTATCACTTTCTTCTTCTATTCCTACATTTTCCTCACTTGAGGAAGATAAATCTGATAAATAACTATTCACTGGTATTTGCACTCCACAAAATAAGAGAGATGGGTGGAAATGTGAGAGATATTTTACAAATTGTAAAAGAATTAATCTCTATGGGGTGTGTTTACTTATACGTTATGATCCATGAGACTGTGTGAGATGATTGTAAAAGGGATTCATTTTTCTCAATATCTAAATTAATTATCTTATGTTAGCTAAAAAGATTCATGCTATATATACTCAAAATTACATCTAATATTAGCATCACATATGAATTATAAAAATTAAAAGGTACATGAAAATTTAATCCAATTAATCATTAATCTATCAAGAACTCAATATTGAATAGCACTAGCATTGTTCACATAACTACACATTTCATTCATGTCATTGATAATCAAACCCCCCTTCAATGTTAGCTAATCAAACCCCTTGTCACTGATATTTTTCTTCATCCATCTCATCATCAGGATCATCATTATTATTGACATCATCATCACCGTCATCATGGTTGTTTTCATCATCAACATCAACAACATCATCATCATCATTAGTTAGAAATAGGGAATACTGAGAGGGGGGTGGGGGGGCATGGATCAGTATTATACAAACTTTTGTCACCAAATGGACATTATTTATTACTTTGAACCATGCACAAGAAAGTAAAAAATTAATGTTCAATACTAATAATAACCATGCATAAAGAGAACTCATAACACCATATTTTGTTAACTAGGGAAACCCTGGCCAACAGAGAACCCTGATGGGAATGATTCCCACAAAGATATACTGATATATATATGTCCTTGTTAGAGAATGGACCCTTTTAGGAGTCTATAAAAGTATTTAGTACATATGATTCCATTTTAGGAGACTTTGAATCCCTGTTAGGAGATTCCAACCCTATTAGGAGTTTTAATACACTGGATGCAAGAAGAGCTCACTGCCCAAACATGCACTTCCAATTACAAGAAGAGATCACTACCCAAACAAGTAATTGAACTTTAAGTTCCTTAAATATAGATGTATAGATGTTGTAACTTCTTCTCAGCTGATCTTTGACCTTAGCTTGAACTCAGATCACAGAATCAAATTCTCAAAAACTTTGCATATATCACTTCACAAAAAGTTCACATATCACTTGCTTATGAAAAAATCATACTCAATCTTGCAACATATCATTTTCATAAATACCATGCCTTTTCACAAATTTTTGCTAGGTTGGCTAAGACCACAATATACTTTTTCAACTTAGAGTAAACATCTAGGATGCCAACCCTAATTGCTCAAGTAATTATTTTGTATACAAAATAATTCCTTTATCTTTCATTTCGATGTCCTACACATCTAAACTATCATTCTTCCCTACTCATGTCTGAGGTTATACACATCATTACCAACATTTGTACTATCTCCATCTAACTTCACTAGTCATAATATGATGTTAGAAACATTTAACATATAAAATAATGTACTATTGTAAATCATTTTCATACTTAGACAATTTTTTGAGTACCAAAAGCTAAGTATCTTTATTTATGAGGTTTTATGCAAGTAAGTATATTGCATGTCATCATTAATGAAAACAATTACATCACTACATATAGACAATTGTCAAAAATCTCCCCCTTTAGCATTGATGGTAACAAAGTAAGGAAAATTGGCTAAGTGACAAAACTTAACAAAACTTACAATACTTAACATCTATTACATTAAATATACTTCATATCACAAATGCTCAATTGCTCCCCCTTTCAATATGATTACTACATACATAAATTTCTACAAAATTTTATTCTACAACTTCTCTCCCTTTGACATGAATGACAAAGGTTGGAAAGTGAAAAAATTGTAAAAAAAAAAGTGTTGTCTATCTGCTATCAAAAACTTTCAAACACTATCAAAAAATTTGTCTTGCTACCTCAAGATACTAATATCTTCATACAATCATCAAATTTTTCCTTCAAACTATCCATACCTTTCTCCCATGTGTCCTTTGCTACTTTGATAGTGGTGAGCATTGCACATAAGGCATATGATGCAATCTCAACTACATTAAGGTTAGAGTAGGTGAAATTGACATAAGTGTCCTTTGCTTTGACAAATTCTTCCAACTGTCTCTCAATGGCTGATATCTTCAAAGCAATATATTCTCTAAATTATAGAAATTTTCTTTTTTCCAAGTTGTAGTTTCCTAATGTCTATATGAACACTGATAAATTTTCCTTCCAATTCATCAACTCTACAAGAGGGTTGTTGTATCTATCTAGTTAGAGCTTCCAACTCACTCAACTTCCCTTGAATCTTGCTATCCAAATATTTGATCAACTTATGATATAAAGTACATTTGATGTATAGTACGTTTCCAACTTGTTATTGATAAGATAAACAGGTTTTAAGGGACCCTGAAACCCATAAGTTTTACAAAAAAAGGCTGATAATAAGCAAAAGAAGCCCAGCCAAAATAGAGGTCCAACAGCTGAAAAAAAAGCCTGAAGGCCCAGCCCAAAACAAAGGCCCAAAGAAAGACCAGAAAACAAACAAACTAAAATAGACAACAGAAAGCCTGTCCAAAAGCCAAAAGCCAGGAAGACAAAAAGACAAAAGACAAGAAAACTAGTCTTCAGTTATCTTCTCCATTTCCTACATAGTCTGAGCTACCTCGACTATCTTTTGTTGCTCCTTTGCCATTTGATCCTAGACCTTCTCTATGCCTTGATCCATACTAGTGAACGTACTGATTATGGCCTTGTCATCATCTGACCTGGCCTTATCCCTATTCTATCCTCCCTCCTCCACCAGCAAGCCCCTATCCTTAAGTTTACCAGCAAGGGATTGGATGTTTTCATTCATCGAACTTAGGAGAGAAATCATCTAACTTGCCAGGTTGTGGTTTTAGTTTTCAAGATTTCTAAATCTCCTTTCATTTAAGCTTTCTCTATTATCCTAGTCCTCCTGGCTGTCATTACCTATCTTATTCTTAGTACTTTCCATTTGGGATACCCTTTCTCTAACTTCCTCTAGCTCATGGAAGAGCCATTTGATTGATCTAAAGTTGTCAATCATACTACTATGGGCATTATTCAGAAGGTTCATTCTAGTCTCCCTTGTGTTGTCTGAAATGGCTAGGATAGCAGGGTCTATGAGCTCATTGAGCCTAGGCTGCTCTAGGTTGTCCACTAGGATCTGAGGGTTCATAACTTCCCTAAAAATCCCCATAGTAACAATTCTCACATTGAAATTTTTCCAGGCTTTTCTTCTATTTTTGACCTGCACTTCCCCCTTGTTCTCACCAGTGATGACATTCACTTTTTCCTCCAAAGGAGGCTCAGACTGGATAGGGGAGAGGGGAAGAGGAATAGCATCCATCCTTTGATTTCTAGTCTCCTCAACTCTCACTACCTCCCTCTTCCATTTTTTCCCAAGTTTCTCCTCTTCTAAATGTTTACCAGGATCTGAGGGTTCATAACTTCCCTAAAAATCCCCATAGTAGCAGTTCTCACATTGAAATTTTTCCAGGCCTTTCTTCTATTTTTGACCTGTAGTTCCCCCTCGTTCTCACCAGTGATGACATTCACTTTTTCCTTCGAAGGAGGCTGAGACTAGACAGGGGAGAGGGGAAGAGGAATAGCATCCATCCTCTGATTTCTAGTCTCCTCAACTCTCACTACCTCCCTCTTCCATTTTTTCCTAGGTTTCTCCTCTTCCAACTCCTCCTCTGACACTTTGTCAGAATCTTCTGTATCCATTTCCTCCTCCTCCTCAACATAACATTATTTTGCTTGAGCATGGCTATGATCCCTAGGGCTTTTCCTACTGGGAGTTGTAGTTGTGGACTGTTTCTTGTCTTGACCTTTTTTCTTCTTTCCTAAGGAAACATTCTCCTCCTCTGAGCTAATGCTCTCAATGTCATCAGAGTCAGAAGAAAAGATGGAGCTGCCTTTGTCAACATCCTCAACTTGAGGAGGGTTATTGCATATAGACTGAGCTTTGAAATGCTCATGGATGAGGAGCAATAATCCCTCATGCAAAGTAGGGTTAACTATGGCTTTCTTCTTGAAACTAGAGATTGCCTTGTTCATAGAAGTGAGAAGGTAAAAGGGAATGGAAATTCTACTCTTATGGCAAAAATGATTTAAAATCACAAAATGGTGAGTTCTAACCCGATCATACCTAGGGTCTAGGGTAACATAATCAATGAGGGCATCTAAAACATACCTCCAGAACTTCTTTATAGTCTCCATCACATAGAAAGACTCTTTCTTTACCAGCTTGTTCATCTCTATAGAATTTTTCACGAACTCCTTGACTTCATTGGATGAAAGTTTCTTGTCCCTGTAGAATTTGAAACCCTCCATAGGGATATCAACGACCTCCGCAACCACCTCCTCTGTGATTTGTAAAGAAAACCCATTCACCTTGACCTTACAATTGTTCCACGAGTTCACCATGTTGTTGGTAACTTGCCAACTTGTTGACATCTTCAAAGTTCCTTGATACAAGTATCAATACTTAGCAAATCATTCTGAATGTTTTGACAAATGGTGCTACAATGATTAGCATCATGTGAAATGTGAGCACTAGACATAGCAACATTCAATAAAGTTTTAAACTCATAATCAAATGATTTTACAACTACTTGAGCTCTCTATTTAGGGTTTGCTTCTATATGTTTGGCTTTGAGGGTGATGTGTAATCTGCCAGTCACCTCCATTAATGCTCTCTATAGATTCTTGACTTTTATGTTCTCAAACAATTTTGTCAAGGATGAGATCAAGTTAGATTGATCATCATCATAACCTATAATGTTAGCAAGAGATATAGGAGAGGATGAGCTAGATGCTTTTACCTCATCTTCCTTTTGTTTCTTCCCTATTGCCTTCTTTGATTTTCTCTCTTCTTCTTCCTTTTCCTCTCTTTCTTTCCTTTTTTTTTCTTTCTTTTCTTCTTTCAACTTCTTCTCTTCTCTTTTCTTCTTCTTTCTACTTCTTTTCCTCTTCAAGAAATTTCAATTTTTCTTCTTCAATCTTCTTCTTTTCTTCTTCTAGCTATCTTTTTTCTTCTTTAGTCAATCTCAACTGATCCTGGATATCTTCAGAAAGGGGCTCATGCTAATCAAAACTCAGAAAAGGGTTATCATCAATGTTAAATATGACAATTGTTTGATCAATTTGCATAGTATCACTACTTATTAACACTTCTAAAGTTTTCTCTATAGTGGTAAGTTGCTTCTACCTCAATCATCATTTTATTGATAGTTTCAATAGTTTTACTTCTTATCACATTCTTATCACCACCTATAAATAGAATTGGCCTCATTTTTTTTTGTAGATAGGGTGCTAGTTTACCCATCAATTTCTTTACTTCTTCTTCATCTTCAATCTTTCACATAGTTCTTATCATTGATTTATAAAGTTCCATATCTTCTTCCCAAAATGGTGTCTTCTTTGCTATAAGTCTATCATAGACTTTCTGATTGACAAAACCTTTAATGTCTTCAAATTTCAAGTTATTAAGAATCATATATATCTCATAATAGAGATATCCATCTATTCTTTTTCAATATCAATATACAAATCATAGAAATTATTCATCTACACTAAATTCCCTTCATTAAAAATGGTTGTGTAAATCTTCTCTATCTTTAGTTTCTAGGGTTTCCTTGTTTTACACATTGACTACTTGGAGACAATGACTTTCTCTGGTTGTTTGTCTTCTTGTTCCTCTCTTCATTACTAGAGTCTTCAATTGTCAATAATTTCTTCTTTCTTTTCTCTAGTTTAGTAGCCTGCTACTTAACTCTTTTTGACTTATGAGTCTCTACTAACCTTCTAGACTTCCTCTTAGGTTCACTAGGTTTCTTTTCTAATACAACAACATATGGGATACTCTGGTCTATATGAGTTTCTACAATAGATACACTAGATGCTCGACCAACAGACAAAGGTGTCACATACATTCCACCTTGTTTACTAGTTTTTTTTTCAGTCCAAACATTGTTTATCTAACTACTATGATTCTTCTTCTGACATACTGACCTCAAATAGTGCTTTCTTCAATATAGTTGAAATCTTCTTATGAGATGCTTTCTCTAATAATGCCTAGTAAGTTGACTAAGTTATCTCCTCATACATTCCAAATCTGTATGATGCTTGATCTATTTTAGATTTTAACAATAAATCAATATAACTAATAGCTATATCATCACTTAACTCACAACCTAAGGGCTCAAGAAATGTTTCCTGAGGTTCTACTGCTTTAATATAAGTTGGGTTTATATCCACCATAAAACATATATCATTCTTAAATCCTTCAACAATTGTAGGGGTAATTTTGAACCTTTGTTTCATCTCATTCTAAAATTTCCTCATAATCAAATTTCTACTATCCAAGATTTTCTTTGTTGGATGCCTTCTACACACATCTGTTATCTTTTCTATAGTGCATCTTTAACTGCTCATAATATCAATAACTGATAAAAAAGGAAATCTCTTAAGCATATGAAAGAAAATATGATTAATCAAAGACTGGAATCTAAATACACCATTCTTAGTTCTCTTAATCTTCTCCAAATTCTCAAGAAGTTGTACTCTCAGAATCTCACTTAAATTTACTTGCCTTCTTCTCAATGCAAATCTTATAGGCTACATAGAGAAAACCTGCTATTTACTCATCACCCTTAGAAATTGCACAAATAAAATATGCAATGGTTCTACTCAAGAATCTCACATCATGTTGTCTAATGGCATGATCATCATAGCTTTACCATTATAAACTACTTTAGTATAACTTTCAACCTTTTTCTTAGCTAGTTTCTCACCAATAGGTACACTACCTTGTTTGTGAAGACCACTAACCTCATGAATAAGGTCAACAAAGATGTCAACTACATTTTCTCCCATCCAAATCTTTCCATTATGAATTATGCTCAATATGATCTAAGTCCACTCTTCAGTATCATATTCATAGTAAAAGTGATATCTAACCAAGTTTAAGTCTTTCATATGCTTATATTCGGGCTTAATAGTCATATCATGATTGAAAACAATTTCCATATATTTTTTTATAAACTCACTTCTAATAGCTTCAAACTTACAAGTAACTTCCTAAATCTTCCAAGTAAACTACATTGTTCAAAGTAATTGGTAAAGCTGAATTATAGTTTTCCTCTAGGGGTTTTACAAGAACAACCTTTAATTTGGGTCTCTCAAAATTTTGAACAACTAACATGTCCATGATTACATTGAATATAAACTTATCAAAGAATTTATGTGCAAAAAATGATAAAATACATTTTTGGTAGTAGGGTTTTTCTCAAAATCACTTTGCGAATTTTCTTCTAGGTGCTTCTAAGCTTCTAAGATGATCGCAATGTGGAAGTAATCAAGTTCATACTCTATTTATTCAACTAGACCTTGCATTAATTATGCACTTTACCAAATTGAAAAAGCTATTAATTTTATTCTAAAATTAGATATCTACTCAAGATCTTCTGTCTGATCTTCTAATGCTATCCAAGGTTTACCATAGCTTCCTTTCATCATGAAACTGCTCCATAAAACTTTGCTTCCTAAAATTTGTTGTAGAAACATAGATTTCATCTTCTATCACAGAATAAACTTTCTTTATTGTACTAGTAGCTCTTATTTCCTTTGTAACTTGTTTCAATAAGCTCCAAATTGTAAGTGAGCTTAGCTTATACAATCCAAACTCATCAAGATACATCTTCTCTCAACCTTGCTACTCATAACTCGATCTCTAAATGAAGTTTTAGATTTTGGTGTTGTGAACAAGATTAATTCAACCTGGTTGAATCAAACTCAATTGCTAACTTCAATTTTCTTGTCTCAGCATCATCTAACTTTTCCTCTAAAATATCTAATTCCTTTACAAATGCCTCATTTAGTTCTTCTCAAAGTTCACTTACTACATTATTTTTTATCTTCATTGTCTTTCTTAGTTCTAGAGTTACTTTCATGATTCCTTCTATCATTTCTGAAGTTCCTTTCATTGTTTCTTCTATTTATGAAGATTCTTTCATGATTCCTCCTATCATTTCCAAAGTTCCTTCCATTATTCCTTTTGTCCATTATGCATTACTTTGTTGTATGCCCAAAGTTGTTGCATAATTGACATACTGGGGTTTTGCTTCTAGGATTCTTCTAATCAATAGATGCTTGACAATTTTGGGCTATGTGTCCAAAGTTGTTACACTTATAACACATGCTCTACTTTCTTTCTTCATAAGATCTTTTTATCTTGATGTCCTTTCATTATATCTTCTTCTATTTGTAACGTTAGTGTTTCTAGACATTCTACTATTTCTTCTATCATTATCATATTTAGGTTTCTTACAATAATTTCTTTATGACCAATACCATGATAGTTATGACAAAAAAAGTTTGTAATAGGATTAAATGACTCATTTATACTATCTCTTTCAATATGACCTATTTCATTAGAGGAAAAAAACTTACCTTAAAATTCTTACTTGGTTTCCTTAGGAGATTTCATTTTCTTAGTTTCATCCAATTTCTTATTTTCCTTCTCTTGTCCAACTTCTTTGGATTTATTAGAAGATTGTCTAGATTCAATCTTATCAGTAGATTTATTTTTCTCTTTCAGATCTGATCTACTTTCAGGTTTCTTTGCAGACATGTTAAATAGATAACTAGGTCCAATCTTATCATAGGTAGGTCTTTGTATTGACATTGATTTATCAAGCTTTTCTTTTCTAGTATAATGCTTTTCAAGCTATAGCTTGCTTTGAATTAATTCACCTTTCACAATAGTGTTATACTTTTGAAGTTTTTCATGTTTAACTTTCAATTCTTCAAGCTTAGATGTTTTCTTTTCTATAATGGTTCTAAGATCTGAATTTTCAATCTTCAAATTAGATTCAACTTTGCTAGGATCATTCTTCAAACTCAACTTTAGATTGGTAATCTTCAATTCATGTTTCAAGATCTTGTACCATTTTTTAGTCTTGAATATTCATCATCACCAATTTCAAATTTAGTAGATTTAGGCTTGGATTTGAGATGTTCAATCTTGTCCTTCAATTGTCCAATATATACTTTGGAATCTTCATATCTATCTTTTAGCTTATCTCTTTCTTTAGTAAGGAGATCAATTTTTTCAAGTGCATCTTCAAGGTTCTTCATCAATTGTTCCATATCCATAGGGATCTTACTCAAGTTGTTAAGCCTCTCCTAAGTAATTGTGCTTTGATACCAATTGTTAGAAATAGGAAATATTAGGGAGGCAGAGGGGGGGGTTGAATTAGTATTCTATAAATTTTTATTGCCAATTGGATATTATTTATTACTTTGAACCATGCATAAAAAGGTCAACAAGTAATGTTGAACAATAATAATAACCATGCATAAAGAGAACTCATAATACCATATTTTGTTAACTAGGGAAACCCTAGCCAAGGGAAAAATCCAATGGGAATGATTCCCACAAAGATATACTAATATGTATGTTTCTTGTTAGAGGATGGACCTATTAGGAGTCTATAAAAGTATTCAGTACATAGGAGTCCCTATTAGGAGATTTTGAATCCCTGTTAGGAGTTGTAGTACAATGGATGCAAGAAGAGCTCACTGCCCAAACAAGTAATTGAATTTTAAGTTCTTCAAATAAAAATGTATAGATTCTATAACTTCTTCTCGGCTAATCTCTGAGCTCAACTCAATTTTGAATCACAGAATTAGATTCTCAAAAACTTTGCATATATCGCTTCACTAAAAGTTCACATATCACTTGCTTATGAAAAATGCACACTCAATCTTGCACCATATCATTTGCATAAATACCATGCCTTTTCACAAATTTTTGCTAGGTCAACTAAGACCACACTATACTTTTCCAACTTAGAGTAAACATCTAGGATGTAGGCCCCAATTGGTCAAGTAATTATTTTGTAAAAAAAATAATTCCTTTATCTTTCATTCTGATGTCCTGTACATCTTAATTATCATTCTTCTATACTAATATCTAAGGTTATATGCGTCATTACCAACAAGTATACTATCTCCAACTTCACTATTCATAATATGATGCCAAAAACATTTTACATATAAAACAATGTACTGATGTAAACCATTTTCATACTTAGACAATTTTTTGGGTATCAAAAGCTAAGTATCTTTATTTTTGATGTTTTCTACAAGTATGTATATCATGTGTTTCCATTAATGACAACAATTACATCACTACATATAGCCAATTGTCATCATCATCATCATCATCATCGTGGTTAGTAGAAGAATCATCATGGTTAGTAGCAACATTATTTGCATTAGAAGAATCATCAACTAACTCTCGATTGTGATCCACTTCTTCCTCTTCCTTGATATCTTCTTCTTGTTGAAAATAATTGATCAATTGTATATTGTCTTTGATGTTACACAAAATGTCATATATTTAGTAGTCAGTGTATGTTGAGCTCACTTGGGTGATGAAGATAGTCTCCTATGTTTGTTGAGTATTCTAGTGTTTTCCAAGTTTAGAAGATAGTGTATTCCAAGCTCACTTAGGCATTGAACAGAAGTTAGCAGAGGTTGAGTGTTAACATAGCTCACTCAGTTAATGAAGGAAAGTTGGATAGAACCAATGCTAACTAAGTTCACTTGGTTACCAAAGGAATTTTTTGAAGATGTAGTATTAACCAAGTTCACTTGGTTAACATAGGAAAATTCTTTATGAGTTAGTGTCTACCAAGTAGGGGTGGGTAAGGAAGGATTTTCTTGTTGTTGCATATTGAATTTAATGGATTTTTTTGTTGGTTCTATCCAACTAAGGAGATGAATATTAATTATTCTAAGATGTATTCAAGTTGACTTGACAATGTTTATGATATAAGTATAAGGTCTAGTTGAGGATTGATTATGAGTAAGTGGATGAAAGAAGAAGACATGCTTAAAGGAAACAAATTAGAAGGATAAGAAGAATATCCTTAAGGAACTATAAAGATACATTTGACCAAGAAGGATCAAGTATTCGAGCCAGAATTGAGATCTAAAATCAGCAATATAGTTTCATAAAAAATTAGGTCATATCATTGTTACTCTCTAACCATTGTAGTAGTGAACTAAATCTCTTAATAGAGTTGTCTTAATAGCTATTTGTAAATCCTCTAACAATGTGACATTTCTAAATTGAAGTGTGTAAAGACCTCTAACAAGGCCACCCCTAACAGGTTGATTAAATCCTCTAACAAGGTGACACCTTACTGTATATTTTGTAATCTTTAATAAGGTTGGCTCCTAACAAGGCTCACTTTAGAAGAGTGAAAATCAGTAACTAGTTGCAATTGGTGGTTTTTCCAAATTGGGTTTCCATATTAAATCTTGGTGTCACTTGTGTTCATGCTATTTGTTTCATGTGTATGCAACTAAGTTAATTAAGGTTAATCACATATACTATCTTAAGTTTTGCATGCTCAATATTTATCGAGTAATAGTTGTTATTTCAATGGTTACCAAGTTACAAAATATTGTTAGTGTTAACTAAGTGCATATGTGTTAACTGAGTAACAATAGTTTCATCAGAGTTTATGTTTTGTAGTGATGTCTAAGGCATCTAGGATTTATTTTTGTGGTAACTAATTCACCCCTCCCCTCTTAGTTACTCTTGTTATATTTCCAACACTTCTTCTATCACATTGTACTTTATCATCCTTCCTCTTGGATCATGTTTAACAACAAATGACCAACCCAATTTATATGGAACCTTTGAGTAAAATACTTGCTCACATTGGCTTGGAAGAACATAGGGATCATCCCCAACTAGCTCAAAAAACCTTGCATTAATCATTGGAAATTCATTCTCATGCTTAATAATAGTTCTATCAGGATTATTTTGATTGAGTCATAGTTTATACCATTTGACAATGAAGAGAAATAATTTGAAGGAATTAAAGTCACAGTTAAGTATATCAACAAAAATGATATAGTATCAATTTTGAGACTCTCGAGGATGTAAGTCATTTCTAGATGAAATATTGGTCACTTGGAAGACTACACTTATCCCAGAATCATGAGTTCTCTTTGTGTCATCCAAATTTTTGATGCAAAATTTATAACCATTGTATAACATAGCCTTGTGGTGTTTTACCTATAATAATGTCAAACATGTATAAATTATTGCATCATGAGTTCAAAAAAGATGGTTGATTAACAAATTTATGAGTAACTAGAGATTTCTTAAACCATGTGATAAATTTATTTCCTTTTGTGTAAAAATGGGATCTCCATTACAATAAGCTTGTATAACCAATGAAGACATAGATTCTCATTTCAATTTATGAACAAAATTTTGACATCATTCAATCCATACCATCATCCAATCTTGATTTTTTGCAATAAAAAAAGTATTACATCCCACTCTCTAGTAATTGTACAAAAGTAAATAGATGACTTACAATAGATTTATTTTGAAGATTAAGAATAAATTAACTATAATAACATCTGATAATTTATTACCTTTCATTTTCTTAATTATACTGTTCCCCACCAAGTACTGTCATTTGAATTGTTTAATCACTAGTAGAATTAGCCTCTACTTTCGACACAAATTAGTCAAATTCTCTACCCAAATTGGTCAAATGATTCACAAATATCCTTGTTGGTATTTTTCCTATCAAAATTTTGACAAATTCTTGTTCAGGTCAAAATTTCCATGCAAGTCTTGGTTAAAATCAATATCTACAATTGGTCATTGTGGTCGTCAAAAATTTGACCATTATTAGTCAAAAAGCATGGACCATCTGACTAGCCTTGGTTAAGGTTTACAAATTGGCATTTACATTTGTCCATTATTTTCATCAAAACTTCAACCAAGGTTGGTCAAGAATCATAGCCCATCTGACTAGGATACCAAACCCACAACGATATCCTAGTCGATGAGTTGGTCAAAATTTTGACAAAGGGTGGCTGAGAATTTGACCAACCTTGGTTAAGGTTTAGAAATTGACATTTACATTTGGCCATTGTGGATGTCAAAACTTTGACCAAGGTTGGTCAAAAAGTTTGGCCCATCCACTAGGATGCCAAACCCATGATGATGGCCTTATCCGTGATTGGTCAAATGTTTGACTATGATTCATCAAAATTTTGACCAAGATTGGGTAGGTTTTAACAAATTTTGAACAAGCTAACTCAATTTATTCTTTAATTGAGCTACAATTTCTTCTTTTTCCAAGTTAGCTCAGTTTGTTCTTGGTCACTTGACTCTGGCTATGAGATCCATTAGCTCTCATATTTTTGTGATACATCTACCCATCCCCCTAAAAGTGTGAGATGATGCCACACAATGCTATTCTAATGTTTCCTCATACAACAATGCTTTCTCAAGGCTCCAAAATCAAAAATTGTGCCATGTGGTGGAGGGTCCCATCTTTGGTTCTTAAGTCAACCCAATATGCACATGCATAGACCAATGATAAAGATTCAATAGAAGATTAAAAGACCACCATATGTTCTATCAAACAACAAAAAATATGATGATGCCACACATCACCATTCTAATGTTTTCTCATGCAGCATTGTTTCTTCAATGCTACAAAGCCTAAAATTGTGTCACATTACCACACATTTCCATTCCAACATTTCTTCATATGTCAGTGTCTCCATGAGACTCTAAAGTGTAGAATTGGATGAGATCCTTCCACGCATATCCATTCCAGTGCTTCCTCAGACTATGATGCATTCTTAAGGCTCTGAGACCCATAATTGTGCCATGTGGTAGGGATCCCCACCTTTCATGCTATATGCTTCCTTCATTAGGAGGAGTCTCCTTTTAACATCTTAGCCGTCCACTACAAATAAAGCTCATCTACATCGATGACCATGTCTTAACCTTTCATTTGGGAGATTCCCATGACATCTAGGATAACCATTTCAAGGGGAAGATCAATCTCAATGGCCAACATTTAGTTTTGGGGAATTTTTTTCCCTCGGTGTTCAACCTTGCATTTTGCAAGCAAATAAATTGTCATGACATCCTTTCCTATAGTTTCTTTTTTTCCATGGCATGCTATTAGGGACACTTCTTTATGGTTGAGAAAATTCTATGGCCTTGTTTGCATGGTGCCAATGTACTCCATGCCTCTTCAATGCATGTAATGATTAGATCTTTGGGGATTTGATCTCTTATAGTTGGATGCATTATTTTTCCCTCCCTATCACTTCCAATAGGGACTCCATTTGCATCACAACCCTTTTTCTTGTGGAACGAGGCACTCATTTATCTTTAGTATGTTGATTAGATTGACCTCTTAGTAAGATGCAACCATTGTTACTTATGAACTATGGAATTCACTTATGTTTACTATGTTCATTAGATCATTCTCTTTATTAAGACAACTATGGATGAAGTTTCTTTCTTCAAAGAGCTCCTTTATAGTTACTCGACTCTATCAAGTCATTCAACCAATTATAAGGAAACATCTTAAACAAGAATGTGGGGTACATAAGCCCTGATTTCATTGATCATACCTCTGATACAAATGGAGAGCTTCTAGTTCAGCTATGGACATGGGTATGGGATAGTTCCTATCATTACTCTAATTCTATCTCATTTTTCAATAATTTTAGTACTGTTGTAATGAAAATGCCAGACCCAAAACCTTTCCTGCACTCCATGTTGTAATTGGTGGAATGGAAGGCCTATTCTTTTAAGACACAAATAATTTTATTAGATGATAATATGTTTATTGATCCTTGCATAAGTAACTCAATCTATTTCTGAATATACAATGATATAAATTTCTTGATCATATATGAGAGCTCTACAATAGCCTTTAATCTTCTTTTTTTCTATTTTTCTCTAGCATTTAGTATTATTGGAAGAAAGATCAACACACCAAGAAATAGATCATTCTCTGAGATAAGATTGAGAATCATTATTTAATCAAGATTTAGATACAAGTTAAGACCAATCTGTACAACACAAAAATGATGATAGGAACTAATTTCTTGACTTATAAACATCAAATAGTTTCAATGACTCCAATTACGAGAAACATTCTAATAAAAATGCAACACTTCAATTATGTGCAATTGTGTTCAATTAAGGTCATGTAGAACACAAATGTCAGATATTGCAAAAGCTTACATTTTAAGAAGGTTGGGTTTTTTGAAGAAGGTTACATTTTCACATTGCCATGCTTTGTAAACTTGTAGCTTTGGCTTTCCTACCTCCAAGCTCATTACTAACTCTTGTGCTACATTTTCTTAACACAATAAAAAAGTTAATGTAAAAACCTCAACTCGTCTAAGTAATTGGAAACTGAGATGATTTATTTTAATGAGCTTCATAGAGATTTCTTACAAACTGCATTGGAATAAACATCTTTATTTTAAAATATTTCATCATAGTTGTATTATATAACAATCTAGGTGTTATTTCTAGAAAGAAGAGTTAAGATATAAATATGTTTTTTAGATTTTCAAATTATTGATAAAATTGGAGATGATGGTTATCTTTTTGGATTAGATGAAATCAAAAGTTTCTTTAGTTATAGAAATAGAAACCATGTAACAACACTAATAACTAATATTATTTGCATGTCCCAATTCAAGTAAGTCATGTTGCAGATACCAATGAGTACAATTGAGTTAATTATGGTATGAGAGGTCTTTTTTTAATCTCTAATATTTGTATGTCTAAATAAACACAAGAGGAGAATCACATTATACTATTTTTTAAATGCATCAATCTTCTACTTTAACACATAAATATATGAAGAACAATCTTCTACTCCTTTTTTTTTTATTAATGTAAAATATCTAGGCTTGTGATTTGGTGTAACAACACATTTTTAAAATACAAGAATATAAGAGAGCTTAGAATAGGACAATTGAATGATTTCTTTAGATTTAGGACTATGGATATATAGCATTACCAAATTGAAAGAGAATCTAATGCAATCTTTGGATTAGACAATAGCCCTAAGATGAGAACTAAGCTTTGATTGTACCATATTTGTAATTTTTTTCCAAACAAAGACATGAATAGTGAGTAAATTAGTTGGCTAGATAAATACTTAAATGTAGTCCTTTGAAAACAAATTATTTGTAGCTAAATCGATATAAGAGAATTGAATAAATAAACATGGTGTAGAATGATATACCATAGCATGACAACTGATGTCATGGATAATTTGAAAAAAGGCCAACTCTATTGTAGCATAAAAATTCTATTTCGTTAGAAACCCCTAAGGTATAAAGTGAGTCAGAGACCCCTAAGGTATGAAATGCTATGCAAGGTCACAAATGCATCAAATTTTTATTGGATATTTTCATTGTAAGCCATTGGAAATATTTGAGGTGCCAAGTAGGCATGTGGTAGCATAAAATGTCAAAAATATAAAAATTTATAAAGTGTTGCAATGTTGTCCAAAATATTGTTGAAAACATTTTCTTACAAAATGATAGTTTTGGAATGTAAAGGGTCATCAAGCTTGTACACTTGGATAAGAGTCTTTAGGAAGTTGAAAAGTCATTCTCATTGCATATATTATACAATATATTGTAATGAAGAGTGGTGATGGAGGTAGGATGGTGATTTTAAGGTTAATGTAATGTGACTATTTTGGTTTTTGGTGCAACTTGGACTAGTCACTATAACTTGTGTTTTGATTGCAAAACTGCACTTCTTGGTCTAGATCTTGTGGACATGATTCTCCAATAGACTTTAGACACTTAAATGTGCATTCCTATATTGATTGTGTATACATTGTTCACCATTATTAATCTTTGTCTATTGAGTAATATGTAGGTCTGTCAATGCATCCATTAGTCTTGTTTCCACCTTGATTACATAAATCATTGGCTAACTCCACAACCTCCACTCTAACATATATTTCATATTTTGCATGGAGAATTTGAGCTCAAATAAGATTGTAGAGAATCTTTCAAGAGCTTTCAGCAACAACCTTTCAATCAATTCTCCTTTTTACTTGACATTTATCACATGTTGTGAGGGTAGTTTGTGACAAATGTGTCAATCATTATGTCATTGAATTTTTTTAAACAACATAATCCTTGATGATCCTTTATTTTTGTGTGTGTTCAAAGATCAAAATGTAACATTTAATCTTTCCTTGTATGCTTGTTGATTTTGTGTAACTTATGTGGTAAGGGAAAGTAAATGTTCAATTAAGTAACCTGTTGTAAGTAGAAAGTAGAGCAACTAAGTAAAGGTGGTAATCTCATAGTTTGTCTTAAAATGAAAACCAAATAGATAAAATAGCTAGGTGGACTTGAAAAACTATACATTTTATTTTATTTTCTAATGTTCATTTCTGTGGAATTGGATTTAGAATGAGAATTTTTCCAATTCCACATGTTTAAATGAAAGATTGAATTCTAGTATTTGGAGTAAATGGGAATAGAAAATCCAAATTAATGTAAATTCCAATTCCAATTTAGTGCATTCAAACTGCAGTTTACAAATTTTTCAAAGTTAGAAATGTCAATTCTTCTTCAAATCTAGCAACCCACTGAACTCTTAGAGAATGTACAAAGAATGGCTTTTTAAAGAATCTCTACAAGACATCAAAACATTGATTCATATATTTCACAGCTATCTTATATAAATGACTAGTATACTAATCTTTTCAAAACTAAAATTCTAATTAATCTTTTGTATGTTTAATGAGGAAACTTGAAATTTTTATAGTTAGGAAACCAAATTGATGAGTTTTCAAATTAAGACCATGTCACAATTTTAAAGAGGAAGGTAATCTCATGAATTGAAATGATTGCAATGATTGTCAGATTTTTTAAAAGGGATTTGTTGAAAAAGGTTTGAAAAATATCGAGAAAATTTATGTGACATGTATAAAGATAGATCTACCGACCTTTGAAAATGGCCCATTGGAATCCTTTAGAATAATTGAGAGGAGGGTGAATCAATTATCCAAAGTCTATATGTATAAATAAAAATTTTCAATGCATAGTAGACCTATATCCATAAAACCTTATTATGCATGCATCCATTAGATCATACAAGACCTAAACTTTGTAGGTTACCATCCTAGGTCAAAAAAACTTTGCATAAATGTAAATATGAAACATAATAGATTCAATAACACATTTGACACAAGGATTTTATGTGGAAACCCAATTTGTGAAAAACTACAAGTAACATGCTACTAATCCTCACTCTTTTGAAGTAATGCCCTATGAAAGGCTGACCTTGTTAAAGGTTACAATACACATTGTTAAACGTGACCCAATTAAAGGATTTTAGTCACCTGTTAAGAGTGATCCTCATTAGAGGAATTTAGACAATGCCATTAAAATGTCACCCAGTTAAAGGATTTACAAATGATTGATATTCAACCTTAATCCAAAAGATTTACCCTAGACTGATACAATGATTATAAAGTAACAATAAGGCTTGATCTAATAACAAATTAAAAACTCACTTACATATTATAGATCTTTTTTTTAGTCCTCCATTCTGCTTGGAATTCACACACTTTAGCTTTGATATCTTGTTCAGCCTTCAAGCATTAATACTCTTAAAACTTTGTGCTTTACATGCCAATTATAGTCTCTTCTGTTCAGCCGTTGAATGAAGCAATACCCTAGACTCCTTGTCTTCCGTAGGTTCTCACACATGACAACCTTTACTTTTGACCAGCTCTCTCTGTAAATAGGGAATTAAGATCTTTTTCTATTTAACCAAAATCTTCCATTTTAGGGCTAGGTAGGATTAGGTAGGATACAATGATTCTACCCCATTTTCCATTTGGTTCCTCTAGAAACTTCTTTCTCAATATTCTTTGAAATAGCCACAAAATGGTTTACCTTGAATTTTGTGCCACAACTCATCATAGTTATCTTCCACATGCTTCACACAATTCAAGAAAAAAAATAGTCTTAGATTCATCAAATCTTTAATTTAACATAAATACTGGCACTCAACATCAATATGTTGTCACTCGTCTTCTATACTATTCTTCCACTTGGCCAACACTAGTTTACTTGGTGAATACTAAAGTTTATTGATGCTTAACATCAACTAAAATTTACTCAACATATACTGACAATCACTCAGCTTGTACCAATTTTCCTATTTTCTCATAACCACTTGTTTTTCACTCGACTTCCATTGATTTTTGCTTGGCTTGCACTTATTGCTCAACAAGGCTCAACAGATACTTTGCATACTTGTTCTTCTTCCAATCTTAACTTGAGTAACCTTTCATTTCAAACTTTAAGTAGATAAATAATACACTATAGTATCAATGTCTTACTTGGTCTTAGTGCTTCTTTTACATACCAAATAACTCAACCTTTCTCTAGGTGCTATTGGTATCTCCTCTTTTCAAATCCTCTTCATCAATCAACTAAATGATAGCTTTCATACCAAAATGCAATTGTCTCACTAGTAGGTAGTAGGTTTGACATCATTGAAAAAATAATGATTATTCTATTATAGGTTCTTCACTTCAAAATAATCTTATGTCAGCATGCCCTCCCTACAATTAATAAAATGGAAAGTTTTAGAAAGACGTATGAACATCCATAAAGCATGATGAAGGTGAAACTTTTTGTCAAGTATCACATTTGCATATGTTTTTATAGATTTGCATCCAAAATATAGAAACACTAATAAGGTGCATGGTGTTGGTATAATACCTCAAAGAGATATTGTCCCATGGAATTGAATGGCCATAAGCTTTGTATGCAATACATTTAAAAGAATAAAAATTTTAAACAAAAGCAATTGAAATTTATAAAGCCAAACATTCTACCTATGTCCTCCCTACTCATGTCAAAATTAGAGCTTTGGAATAGGGTGTGGAAATTTATCCAAGAGAAATGGAGGGATATTTCTATGACAAAATATTTTTGGAAATCTTGTGGTTGAAAATCATGCAAAATGTGGAATGGTAGACAAAGAAACTACATTTTTTGATAGAATCTTGTAATAAGATTTCTTGTCAAGGAATGATATGATTGTAAAATGAGTACAAGATATTTAGTAATGTACACCATGGTCTAGTATACCATATATCACTCCACCATAGAACCCTTAGGTCATGCTTTTTGTCAAATCAAGCCCTTCATAAATTTCAAGTGTCTCTCAACCATCCATATTGACCTAGTTTGTACAAGCCCTCACAATTCAATCTCCTCAACTTGATGTATGGGGTAGTTTTCTTGAGCATTGAAAAAAGTTGAAGGTAGACACTTTTTCATTTCACACATAAGCTAGAGAATTTTTCTCTTCCCATATTTTATATCTTTTTTATCAATTTCTAGTTAGATGATAACCACCTAAAAGAGATTCAACACACAAGAACATATAAACAAGATTTTAGAAAATAATAATAATAATAAATGACATAAAAAGTAAAGCAAGTCATAAATATAACATCTATAAAATAAATCTAAGAAATAACACTTCTAACCTCATGTATTTTCCAAGACCATATATAACTTGTTTAGCATTGTTGTCAAACTAGTGTGGGAGGGATAGAGGTAGCACATTCTACAATAATTAATATTTTATTTTTATAATATATTATAAATAATACAATAAAAAGAGAACATGACTTACCTTGACAAAGATACATGCCAATCATGTGCTTTCAACCCTGGACCAACTTCACCTTTCTTTTATACATATTGCTTATATTTGCAGCAAATAATGTTTGAATTTTTTGATTTTTAATGACTTCTTTTAATGCATCACTTTGATTCTCTGTCAATAACCAAGGAAGGGCAATTGTATTTATGTGGTCTCTATTGCTATTTGATTCAATGACATTTTTCAATGCGTGATTGGATTCATGAATGCCATTACAATTTTTGGTAATTTTTTCTGTGTCATGCCTTCCATCCAATATTTTCCATAGTGCCTGTGCTACATTCTTTCCAATATGCATAGCATCGAATAGATGCATGATTTGGAGATCTTTATAGTATTCTAACCTACTAAATTGACTAGGATAACTTTTTATTCCTCTAAGAAGTTGGCCATTGATGCCTTGATGACCTTTATGAGTATCAATTAAATCACTACTAAATAAAAGATAATATCAAAATATAAATTTTAAATAGAAATCATAAGATGGAATGACATTACCTCATTGATTTAGTCTATTGTATTCCAACTTCCATAGGTGAGGTGTCATTCTTCATGGCCTTGATGTTATCTCTTCTTTCTCATTAAAAATATGTTTTTTAGTAATTTAATACTTTTAATTATTGTAAAGAAAGTGCCTAAACTCATCAAACACCTACTTTCCTAAACTTCTTAAATGATGAGATTTCATCTTCAGACCACAAACTAGACATGTGAATTTTCCCTTTGTCTAAAGACCTAAATGATCATGTACAATTATTATCCACAACTTAAACATACAACAATAATGTGTAAGCACTATAACATACCAAAATATGTGACCTTAACAATATAACATGCTGCAAAAATGAGTTAGCTCAGGGTCATCATGTATTGTCCATACAAACATTGCATGGAATTGAAATTGTCTTTGTTTTATTGGTCTAGAGATGTCATACACTATGACCCCATTCCATAACTTCAACAACCCATCAATAAGGGGCTCAATATACACATTTATATCTTTAACTTGGCAATTACCTAGTTGAATGAATAGAAACATTACATAATTATTATGACCATTTTGATGTGGTATTTATAAATTAATTTAGATAACTATTAAATAAAAAAATACCTGGTACAATCATTGACAACATTATTTTCTCCCTCTTTATGGACATCCAAGGAGGAATATTATTATTATTGAAAAAAAATAGGCCACATTGAGTAAACAAATCTTATATCTCCAAATGGATTGAGACTATCTACTACCAAAGAAAGCTTCAGATTACAAGGTTACTCTTTAAATACTAGACACCTATCTTCTATGTCCTTAAATGTAGAACCATCCATAGGCATTCATATAGTGTCATCTTGACCTCTATTGCATGCATGGTAATCCATAAATTATGTCAAGCTAGTGCACCTAAATAATCATTCAAGTCCTGGAATAATGAGAATGTACCAAAGAACCTTGTCAGGCACCTTTTTTTATTTGATCTTACCAATATCTACTAATATGAAAATCAAGGCATTTTATCAAAAATTCATGTTGTTTATGATATATAATATGATCATTTGAATATGCATGTATTGTCTAATACTTCATTCCAATTTGATTCATAATAGTAGATAATTCTTGGTATGAATGAAGTAGAATGTTTGATGGTGGTAACAAAAACTCACGTATCAACCTACAACAACAAATATGATTTATTAATATAATGATTAGTAATGGTATGCTAAGATTGAAGATGAAAAAAATGGAATACCTTAGCATACATGACATTGCTACTGTAGTGCCTGCCCCTAGTTCACATTTCTGTTATCATTGTCAAATTCCTTAGGCTGATTTTATGCATTGATTAGCTTTAGAGATACTAGATTTGTAATATTATGATATTATTTCATGACTTTGATTACAAATGTATCAGTTATTATTGCTTAGTTGATTTCATTCATGTGTTGTTAATGATATTTTGATGATCCTAGTTAGTAAATGTGGTTTCTTTTATAAAAATGTTAACATGATGTCCTTAATGATGATTATGTTGTATTGATAGAGATGCAATTATTATATGTACGCATTTGATGTTAGACTTGTGATTTTTACGATACTTACCCCATACTTGCATGTGTATGGTGCGCGTGTTTATTTTATATTTCTGTCTGACGTGTTTGATGTGGTTAAGGGAGGGAGTCGTAGTCACCTGCTAGTCGGGATCTACACGATGAACCACTCCCTGCCATTGTCTGTTTAGTTTAGATATATTATATACATGTACATGCTCGTCTTTTATGCAGGATGCAAGTATCGGGCATCGACTTCCCTGAATTGCCAGGATGAGCGTGCCCTATTACAAATACTCAAATGGTGAGAATGGGAAGATAATGATCAGGTCCAATCCTAGCCATAAGCCTATAATACTTGTCCTGCAAGGAGGACTCGTAACAGACTGTCTACCCTTTTTAAACCCGTGAGTATTTTATGCGTATGTTGTTTTGTGAGTCTTTGATGTATTTTCTATTAATTAAGTCTAATTAATAGATTAAATTAATAATTTAATTTAATAGAGAATTATTATGATATTATGAATATTTAATTAATTGAGAAATTAATTAAATATAAAGAATTGAATTGGAAGATAAAAGTTTTAAGATTAAATTTAGAACGTAATAATATTTATTAATTTAATAATAATATATTTAGAGTTCATTTTTAAATAAATGCTAAATATTATTGTTATTTAAGTTAATAAATATTTATCAAATTAAAATGTTCAAAATATATTAAAAGGAAAAAGATATTAATTTATGGAAAAGATTTAAGTTCGCATGAATGAGTTTTAAATATAAGAGATTAATTTAAAAGATAAAAACATGTGAACTTGAATAAAGGTATTTTAATAAAGTACGCATGAGATTAAAATTATAAATTAACTTTAAAAGCAAAGTCAAAGTGGAAAGTTAAATAAAGTAATTTAACAATTCACTTAAAGTGCATGAAGGATTAATAAAAGAATATCTTAATTAAAAAGAAAATTAATTGTGCATGAATGAATTAATTAAATAAGAGAGAATTAAATATTGGAGATAAAAGTTAAAGTTTAAATTTAGAACTTGATTATATTTATTTAATTTAATAATAATATATTTAGAGTGCATTTTTAAATAAATGCTAAATATTATTGTTATTTAAGTTAATAAATATTTTATCAATTAAGTTTCTAATAATGAAATTAAAAGTGAAAAGATATTTAATTATCATAAAGATTATAGTTTGCATGAATTATGCATGAGTTAAAAATAAAATTAATTAAAAAAAAATAAAAATGTGAACTTGAATAAAGATATTTTAATAATGTGCACATGAGATTTAAAAAGTTATAAATTTATTAAAGTAAAGTGGAAAGTTAAATAAAGTAATTTAACAATTCACTTAACGTGCATGAAAGGAATAATAAAATAATAATTTAATTAAAAGGGAAATTAATTGTGCATGAATGAATGAATTAAATAAAGTAATTATTATTTTAGACTGGTGGTGATAGAAACCCTAAAGGGTAATTAGATTCTATATTAGAGGTTTTCGGGTCATTATTGGACACACAAGTTTTTCAAACACAAGTTTTTCAGACACAAGTTTTTCAGACACGGGTTTCAGGGCACACACAAATTTTGGAGAGCAACTCAGAGGATGTGGAAAAGAAAGGGAATTTTTGTAGCTTAAAGAATTTTGCTTGCGTAGGAATTTGCATCTAGCTGTCAGAGTTTAGCATCAGTACGAGGTAGGGTTTGAGATCCCATGAATGCATTTTCAATTGAAAAAGATCTGTTTGCTTCGTGTTTGTTTGGGTGGTTGAAATTTTGTTTGTCATCTTGATTGTTTTTCCAGATTTGATTGATTGAAATTAGTCTCTCATTATTTTACATAAGAAAATTTAAAGAGAAAATGAAATTGGTTCTCTAGATTAAAGAACTTATTCTAAATTAATTCGGGTGGGTTTGAAAATTTTTAATTAAGAGAAAATAGAAAAAGAAAAGAAAATTTAAAAAATAAAATAAAATAAAATTCAAATGGATGATTATATGTTTCTTATAAGACTTAAATTAGAATTGTTTTAAAAATAAAAATATTTTAAATATATTGAGAAAGTGTTCTTGTGAAAGTAAATAAATTATAAATTTTATAATTCATAAAATTTATATATAAAGAAATAATAATAATAATAATAAATATATATATATTTTTAAGAGAGAGTTTTATATATATTTATAAATCTTTTGAAATAAATAATTTATTAATAAAAAAAAAATATATTATTTAAAATAATAAAAATTAATTATATTTTTGCATTCTAAAATTATGTGAGAGAAGTGTATAAGTTTTATTAAATTTTAAATAAAATAAAATTAGATTTACATATATAAAGTTTTAAATTATTTAAAAATATAATAAATACACCCCATCCTCATCTATTTTCTTGGACGGTAGTGTATGCATGCGCTGCGATTTCGCAATCATGGGCGGCACTTTCTTTAAGGCCGCACGACTATAATTAGAACCAGCGGCTTATGCACATACGTATCTTTATAAAAGTTTTTAGTTATTGAATTTGTTAATAGTTTTATAATATTAAATTTTAATTATTAATTTAATTAATATTAATTATTTAAAAGTTTTAATATTATTACTTTTTAAAATTTGTTCATTAAAATTTAATTATTAGTTATTCAATAATTACTATTTTATTAAATTATTAATGAATGGTAATTAGTTGTAATTATTAATTAAATTAAATTAAATTAAGTTTTATTTTTGTATAAAAATTACAAGTAATTTTGGAAGATTTATTTAATTGCTAATAACATAAAAAAAATCTTTAAAATATAGTTATTATTTAATGAAATTATTTGATTAATGACTTGTAATTATTAAGAAATTTACATAAAAATAAATAAATTTATAACTATTAATTTAATTAATTAATTGTAATTTAAATCAAGCTAATTGATAATTGATGTTATTCAATGAAATTTCAATTATCGATAATACTAATCTTAATAAATTGTACATTATTTACTATGAAATTAATAAGTATTATTCCCATACTTTGAATAAACAATTTCCTTTGTTTACTACTCAAATCGATTTCGAATAATTGTACCTATTGTTTAAATTAAGAATGGGATCACTTGTAGAATAAACTGAGATTTTGTTCACTTGAAACATACATGGAACACAAAACTGAAAACTTTATTTTTGACTTTATTGTGTAATCTCAAATCAAACTCAAACTATGAAATTATACTGTTTGCTTGTACTATCTATGCTTTTGGATTTTGGGGTTGTTTAGATCTTGACCAGTCTAGGATGTACACCAGAGGCTTTGTCGGATTTCTTTGATACTATTTATGTGGCTAGTTGTTATGATGAGTTTTGTGATTCAAATTGAGATTATATTTATGAGGTTTATCTTTTGGAGCTTTTATGTGTTCTTGGATGAGAGAACCATCTTATTATCAGGTTGCCTGTTAAAGAACTGAGTTTGATCATTATGGGTGTTGTGGTATGGGACACAACTGTGTTTTTATGTGCTTAGGAGAGGTTGTCTAGGTATGTGACTTGGGAGTGGCTTGCATAGGGGTCCGGGACCCAAAGTGGTCAGTACCAGGGTAACCTAATGCAAGTTATGTAATAAGTGATAACCTAGTAATTAAAATTTATGGGGGGGAAAACACACTAAAAAGATAAGTTAGAGATTTTTGATTTACCCATGCCTTGAGTGCTTGTATAGACTAAGGATGGGAATGAGATGAGTGCCTTGTCTTCTTGAGAGGGCTTTCTAGTTTCCATATGTGTGATGTTGAGGGTCCGGGGTTTAGAGTAACCAGTCCAGGGTAACTCAACGCTTGAGGGTCCGGGGTCTATTAAGAGATCAGTCCAGGGTAACTCAAGCAGCCATGTGATGACACTCCCTAGTATGTAGCCTAAGTCTCCTCTGTAGTTTTTGTGTATCTTTGGTGGTGTACTTATTGTTGGTGGTGTATCTATTGTTGGATGTGTTTATTGTGGTTACTTACTTTCATTGATGATGATTGGTGTTTCATTATGTTGTACTTTTGACATGTGGCTTTTGACTTGAGATGATTATCTTTTGTTGACTTTATCTTGTGATCTTGGTATTTGGTTTATACTTGGTTTGTGTATGATGTTTGGTTATGTGATGTCAGTATTGGATTGAGTGTTCTTACTTTTGGATTATTTTATCTTCTTTAGTAGCATGTGTTACCTTTGAGATAGTTTTGGCTAGTAGGTATTCCATGCCTAGGAGTGTTTTATGTTTGATAGCCATTTGTGGATCGTTCATTATCTTCCCTACACGGTGGGAGTGGAAGCCTGACTAGGTAACCACGTGGTCGGGAGGTAGTGCCTTCTTACCATTTGGGTTCCCCTTCACATTGCCAGCTGTTGGATGTTCATTGCAGAAGATGTACCTTTATCATTGTTACTTCTTATCTCAGAGACTTCTTTTCAGATGAAGTATATATGTTATCATGTATTCTGATGTATTGTATCTATTCTCACATACCCTGCGACATGTGCAGTGGATGTTATTGATTGGATGTACTTTCATTGTATTGTTTATACTTATGCATTTGCTTATGCGATTATGTATCTGTTATTTCTTTATGATCTTGAGACATTGTACTTGGAACTTAAACTAATTAATTTAAAAAAATTATTAAATGTGACTCAACGTAAAGGAACTCTTGAGGAATTGAAACTGTATCTATATTTGCATATGTGTATTTGATGTGTATGTTCATATTGCTTCCGCATTAATGTTATCTTGATGTTGTTTAAACTTAAAAAAAAAAAAATAGTTCAGTAAACATTGTAACATGTTAGGTTTATTTCTCTTGGGTTCCCGAGCGGGGTGTTACAGCTACATTGTATAAACCATTCATAGCCTTCAAGTTCACCAAAAATACTATAGCAAAGAGAAGAGTTATTTGGGAGTCTTGGCATAGGGGCTCATATGCCTTCTCAATTATAGATATATCAAGACCATCTTTGTCATCATTATCATATGTGCTAGTACCATCATCATGATCATCTTGATCAACTGCACCAATGCCATCTTCTTCAATCATGTCCTCTAGCACATTATCAGCTATGCCTATAACATCATATTCAATTGTGTTTTCTACCACATGATCATATTCTTCCATGGGAGTTTTATCCTTGGCTTGGATATTTAGACCTCCATATTCCTCTAGCTAGAAATCCACATTCACCAATCCATGAAAATTGTGCCCCCATCAATGTGACCATGTTTCCTACAATGACTCTGAGCTATTATGATTAGAATTATTTTATTCTTTAAGCCCTTACACATTTTTCAAGAACAATTACATTTATCAACTTTTCTTTGGAACTGAGACCATAATCTAGCAATTGTCTCGTTATTTTATTTTGGGTTCATATTGGCAGGTGTGATCTTTCTTCACAAGAAAATATTCAAGCTTTAAATATAAAAAATGTAAAAATAAGAGCATTAGTAGTATCTTATAAATAATACAAAATAATAAAATATTACAATATTATAAAATATTTATAAATATACACACCAATCATGCTTAGAAGATTAGGCCAACCAATTTGTACATTCCTTCCCAAATCATCTTCATTTCCCCTTTATTTCTAAAAATTTATTTTCCATAATTTCTAAAGCTTACACATTTTTGCATCTATTTTTAACAAACTCCTTATAGTGATATGTTATAGTGTTTATGTATTCTCTTGAGCTCACCTCTTTCAGGCCTCATTGATCAACCATGCGACTACATGTATCCCTTAGAATGACTACTCTAGATATTTCTACTTGAAAAAAAATTATTATTAAAATTATGATGCCAATATTGTTATCCAGTGCATATTTTTTATCTTCTAATGACATGGAATTCCATAGACTCATTTACTCCCACACATTAACCTAGGGCTTGCTCTAGCAATGACTCCTTGGAATAGTTTGTTAACATTTTCATTTACTCTTAATGTTTACCATCTTGTCCCACACCTAGATGCTCTGATTTCACTTTATTGGCCTATTTGTGCATAATTACCAGTTACTAGTAGTTGCACCTAAAATAGTGTACCCACCTTCAACTAAGATTGGTTGTGTCCACATCAACACCACCTAGACATTAAAATAATCTCATCAAGGCATGGTGATAAGCACTTCTATCTATTAATGTTTGTCCCATTATAAGGGTGGTTTTATTAAAATGATTACAAAAATGAACAAGTAAGAGGTTAAAGAAAGAAGAATGAAATGGTAAGCGTGATACAACTAGCACCGGTTTATTCTAGGAATGTCTTTAGATATATTCACAAGGTGTAGGAACCATGTGGTGCAGGAGCACCCTGACCATCTCCATTGAATTTTGAGTCATTTCAGTATGCTTTAAGTCATGATAGGATTAGTGAAATAGTTATTTCAATTTCATGTAATAGTGTGTTCAATTAGGGTCATGTAGACCAAGGTTATGTTTCAATCAGTATTGGTCAAAGTGAGTCAAAGATCCTAAAGGTGTAAAATGCCATGCAAGTCCATAGATGGATTAAAATGTAATGTTAGAACTCTAATTATTAGCCTTTGGACCTATTTGAGGTTCCAAGTAGGAATTTGGTAGCATAAAATGTCAAAAATGCAAAAAGTTGTAAAAAATGCAAAGTTGTTAAAAATGTTGTTAGCAACATTTTTTCTTGCAAAATGACAGTTTTGGAATGTGAAGGGTCATCAAGCTTGTACACTTGGATAGGAGTCTTTAGGAAGTTGAAAAGTTATTTTCTATGGCATATATTATGCAATTCAAAAGGGGTATAATGGTATGATGTGGTTTTTGAACAAGTTAATCAGTTTTTGGTTATGGTGAAATTAGACTAGGTACTTGTATTTGACTGCAATTTTGGCACTTTCTCCCTTACCTAATGGATGTGATTATTCTTAATATTTCTATATAGTTGAATGAAGTCTAGAACTAATGTTAATGTTAAAGGTGTACCTAGCATCATTGGTTTATTGTCAAGATCTCATTACTCACTGGTTAGACAATAAATTGTATATATATTTAGAATGAAGTACCCCAATAGCTGTATAATCTTGTTGTGTTGATTTAGGGAAGGTTTAAAGGCATTCCTTGTTCTTTGAGATTTTCCCTCTCACGAATTCACACCATAAATGGTGCAGAAGCACCCCATTTTTGGCTTGAAAGACTCAAATTTGGGCCTTGATTATGGAATAAAGGTTCTTAATTACCTAAGTGCATATTTTTACCTAAATTCTTGGTTTAAATTTTATTTTACATTCATTTCATTCAATTTCTTGGTTAAAACATCAAAAAGCTTCCTAGGCAGTCAATGGTGGTCAATCAACCACAACATGGTTAGAAGGCATGAAATAAGGTAAATTGAGGTGTAATGAGGTTTGAAACATTAAAAGACTTCATTATTTCTTCCATTTATGGCAAGGAAGCCCAAAGTTGTAGCAAAACTATAAAATTTATAAAAATTGACAAAGTTGCCATGTTCTTAACTTTGTGCAACCTTGGAGAAATAGGTAAGATATTTGTAGTGTGAGGTAGTTTTACCTTTCCTAAGGTGGCAATTATTGGAATTCTTTAGAATAAATGAGAGTGGGGGTGAATCAGTTATCTAAGGTCCAAATGTACAATTAAAACTTTTCATAGCTCAGTGAACCCATATCCATTAAACATTTTTATCATGCATGCATCCATTAGATCATACATTCACTTAAACTTGTAGGTTACTATCAAATCAACTTTGAAAAAATGTAAAAATGAAACATAATAGATTCAATAACACATTTGATACAATGATTTAACATGGAAACCTAATTTGGGAAAAACCATCAGTAACATGCTATTCATTCTCACTCTTCTAAAGTAATGCCCTATGAAAGGCTAGCCTTATTAAAGGTTACAATGCACACTATTAAATGTGGCCCAATTAAAGGATTTCAATCACCTTGTAAGGAGTGAGCCTTGTTAGAGGACTTTAGATCATTCACTTGGAATGTCACCCGATTAAAGGATTTACAAATGATTGTTAGGTCAACCTTAATCTAAATGATTTACCCTAGACTAATACCATGATTAAAAAGTAACAGTAAGGGTTGATCTAATAACAAGTTACAATGCACTTGCAGATTAAAGATCTATATTTTAGTCCTCCATGTTGCTTGGCTTTCACACACTTCAACTTTGACAGCTTGTTCACCCTTCAAGCATCCATACCCTTAAGCCTTATTTCTTTTCTTGCCAATGCAAACAATTCTCTTAGGTCATTAATTGAAGCAATACCCTAAACTCCTTATCTTCCTTAGGTTCTTGCACATGACAACCTTTGCTTCTGACAAGCCATCTCTATAAATAGAAAATTAAGATCTTTTGTCATTCATCCTTCATTATCCATTTTAAGATTAGGTTATATTAGGTAGGATTCAATTAATCTACCCTTCTTTTCATTTCATCCCCTTCTAGAAACTTCTCTTTCAGTTCTCTTTGAATTCACCTCAAAATGGTTTACCTTGAATTATATGCCACTAGCTGATGTAGGAGCATCCAGAGGTATAAGGGCAATCCTGTGTCACCCAAAAAAATGTACTTAGACTTATTTTATGTTTCATGTGTTTCACTTTTGGATACCCATTTAGATCAAATAAAGGTTCCAACTCTCACGGTTCCACTATCAGTGTTCTAGGATAGAGTATTTGAGCACCTTGGGATACGTGTAAATGTCTAAAAAATAGGAGTATGTGATTGAGCCATAATTTTGGTGAATCAAAGGGTGTAAATGGGTTGGATGAATGTAATTGTAATTTAGAGCATTCCAGAAAAAGAACCAGGTCAAAAGGCCCAACGGTTTGAAAGTTATTGCAATTTTTCAATTTTTTGAGACCTCCTAAGAATGCTTCAAAGTTAGGTTAGGGGCATTAAATGACCTCAAACAAGTCCAAAATATGGGGGATGAGTGATTCTTGTCCATAGGGCTATAGAGCACTTTGAGAGCTTTCTGAAAATGTAACCGATTCGTTAATCGAAGCTACGGTTCAAAAGTTATGCCTCCCAAAAGTTTGGTTACCATTTCTGGATTCTTCTAATTTTGTGCCGACTTCTAACACAACTTCTAGAGCCTTCCATTTGGTCGGTGGATGCCAACTAGCACTTTCTAGAATGTATTCCTAATCCTTAACCCTTTGGGGTCTATTTAAGAATATTTCTAGCATTATAAAAGGCAGTTCGGAGTGGAGTTTGAGAGGAGGTACTGGGAGAAGAAATTATCTCTAGATTTATGCTAATGTAAGCCCTTAGGGCATGTTTTGAAGTCTATTTTCTCTATACTAAATGTATTAGCATATTTACATAGTTAATAAAGTTTTCCCCTTTCCTGTTGTGTCCATTCTATTATTTGGCTTGACCCCATCACTAGCTCATCAAGCTTATCTTCCACATGGTTCACACAATCTAAGAAATCAAACTTTTCAGCTTAGATTCATTGAATTCTTGATCTTTCTCATAAATTTGCCACTTTGCATTAACTAGCTCATGATGCTCGGCACATATTGTGTTGCTCAACATCCACTAACAAATCACTTAGCACAAACTATATTTTACTGGTGCTTGGCATCAACTAAACTTTACTTGGCTTACACTGTATCACTTGGTTTACACTATTCAATTGACTTTTCTTAGCTCCAACTAATTTTCTACTTGGCTTACACTAACTTTTCTCAGTGCCTACTCTACAAATTGTTAAGCTTGGCAAACAAACTTTGTTTAACTTGTTCTTCTAAACTTTATCAATGTAACCATCCTTTGCAACCTCAAGTAAATTATCAATGCACTATAATATCACTATCTTTAACTCATCCTTGTACTCCTTTCCATATCATAACTCAACCTTTCCTCTAGGTGTTATTGTTATCTTATTTGATCAAATCCTCTTCATCAATCAAACAAATGATAGTACTTAAATCATATAAGCAATTGTCTTACTAGCAAGTAGCGGGTTTGACATCAGTGACAAAAAAAATGATAGAAACACATAGTCATACTTGTGTCAGTATTTTTTCAACACTAATGATATTAAAAATCCTATTTAATCATTTTCACAAGAAATTGTATGGGTTGGGAAAAAGTTTTTGCAAAACTAAATTTTAAAAACTAAGTTTGCTCATCAAATTTGTTGCATTCTTGTTGTTGTTCAAATTTTTATTGATTGATGGAGTAAGGTTAATATAAATAGGAGTTATATACAAGAGTTAGATTTGTTTTTGTATAGTTTGTAGTTGTTTTTCATCAAGTTGTCTACATATTTATTCCAATTTGTAAAGTGTTGTTAGTTTTGTTGTGTAACTAGACAATTTTGTCAAAATGCAACATAACTCTTGTTTCCATGGTTTAAAATTTATGAAACCTTGCGGAAAAAGAGTAGACTCACCAATCTTTAAGATACATAAGGTTGGAGTTAGTGAAACCAAGTTTTTGAATTTTTCCAGAAGGCCCTAGGTGGGTTTAGCATGAATCCAGCTAGAAAGTACTGAAAAAAAGTGCCTAGAAAATGTGTAAGGAGAAATATATTGACAAGGTTGCTTGTGTAGGTGAAAGAGAAATGAAACCCTCATAGGAGAAATAGTTTTAAGGATCAGGTATCTCTACAATGACTAGGAGCCCAAAAGTTGGAAGTTTGAAGGCATTTGAAAAGGTAAATATGTTACCAAGTTCATTTGTTCAAGTTCTTTGAAGATTTTGTGAGTTTGAAATTTGTTATGCCAATTAGACCTATTATCCCTCAAATAGGGCCTAGTATTTGAGTTCCATAATGATTTTTTGGGAAATTATGCTTTTGAATTTTAATAAGGTTCAATAATAGGTGCCTTAATCTTCCACTAGTTTAGGCTTTTGTTTTAAAGGATTTTTGAGTTTTATTCTAAAACCTCCAAGGAAGAGCCCCTTATTAGGTTAGCTTGTTAGGTTAGTGTATTGATCCCACTAAAGTGCATGAAACCTTATGAATTTTTGAAATCACATTGTTTATGATCAATTAATCCCCTTGGAAGCATTTGGGGTGTGGATTTTGTGAAAGATCCTAGAAGGTGCAAGGGAGTGGGGGTGTTGTGTGGCAAGAGGGATAGTTTTTTGGTGTTTGTGAAGAGATAGGTAGAGATATTAGGAAGAGTTAAGTGTTGCATGAGGAAAAGGAAAAGCACCTAGTGTATAGCCTTGTGGGAGTCTTGAGGAACTGATTTTGATATGTATGACAAGGCTTAGAAGAATCCAAGTTGAAGAGTTTGTGAGAAGAACTTGTTTAACTTCCCCTACTTGCATCACCATGGAGGCCACCTAGCAGGGATTTGGTATTTTTGAAGAAACCTTAAGTGGAGAAATCCTTCAGTACCAACTGAAGTAGCTGAACAATGAGTGATAGAAATCCTAGGTGGAAAGGCTATGCCAACTTGGTGAATTCAAAAAATGGTGGTTTCCAACAGGTGGAGAAAAAGGCATGGAACCCAAAAAACTTATCAACCTTAATTGAGCATTGAAAGATAAATTGGAAATAGTAGATGATAGTGAAATAATAGTGTGTAAAACTCCAAAGCCTACATGACAAAAATGAAGAGATATATAGAGAATGGGCATTTTTAATGAAATGGGGAGGGGATTATTTCGTGTTTGCATAGATTTAAAAGTGGTTTCATGATCATTGGAGAAGTCATTATATATTGAATTCATATTCAAGTGGCTTCTATTTGACTATAAAATGTTGTTTGCAAGAATAATGAAGAAAGAGAGGAACATCTAAACAAGAATGTTTCCTGAATATGAGCTATCCACTTAATCTCTTTATCTACTAGCATGGGACTCTTCTCACTTGAACTTTTCAAAATAAGTTATCAATTTGGACATATGCAAATATGATTATCATAATCTAACTATGTTTGATCATGATCTAATGATGAATCATCATATTATTAATTCAAGCTTAAGAGATTAAATTTTGATAGTTACCAATTTAAGTCACATCTTGGTTTCTTAGAATGAGCATAGATAAAAGAGGGGATAGTTAAATTTTATTGTACATACTGTTTCATTTTCTTAAATTTCTTACATAGAATAGATAGATCATTATCCTTTATTGTGTAGTATCTCATTTTCTAAGAATGAGCATAGATAGAAGGGATGTGATTTTCTTTTAGAATGCAATATATTGTTTCATTAAAAATACTTTGATCTATAAAAGGGGAAATATTATCATTTATTGTGTGGCATAATTTTTTCTTATAATGATCATTGTTAAAATGGGTGTGGTTATATGTTATTGTATATTATCCATGTGGTCATGTAGCTTCATGATACTATTGGTGCAAATCTTCATATAAATTCAAGTAACCATTTCATTTGGACAACATTTATAAGTTTGAAATATCCCTATTGATATATAAGAATAGATTGAGGTGTTGCATTAAGAAAATATTATCCACCCTTTGATATATTGATACACTTCTTGAAGCTTACAATAAATAGAAGCAACATTTCAGTACAAATTTAGAAAACATAAATCCCAGCTACTGAGTAGAGTGAGGGTTTGACACCATGTCCACTTAATCAAAAAATGGATATAATATAACTTGAAAACCTTCAAAAATGGAATTAGTTTCAATTACATTATCAAAAGTAAGAAACTGTAATCAAAACTTTTGATAATTTAATCAGACCAAAAAGCATTTGGAAAACTCACATAAACTTGCCAAGAAATGGTACATGCAATTGCCAAAACCCCAATAATGATTTTTTTCAAACTTAACCAAAAAATACAAATGCCCCATTTTTAACTCAATCTGAAACACCAACTCGAGTAGATTTGAACAACAGTTGCAAGAAACCTCATTGAGGAATGATTTCTCTTGGAAATAATTAAATGCTTACCAATCATTGCAAGAAACTTTTCAAAATGAATCATTGAAGATAAGAGTATTGCCTATGGGCTTATTTTAAAATAGAAATACAAGGAAAGGGACATTATTACCAATACATGTTATTGAATTGATAAAATTCCTATATCAAATACCAAATCAAGCACATACCTATATAGGGCTAGCAAAATTCAATTGTCAAATCTCATTCCTTAAAATATCATCAATGGAAGAACCTACATGAAAATGTCAAGGTAAAAGGTAAATGTGTAGAAAATGTGGCCCATTGAAGTCTTAAACAATACACTCACCTCAACCAAATGGCTCCCTCATGCGTAGACCTCCAAACCTCCAAAATAGTGAAAATATCTTGTGCCTTCTTTTGCTCTTTTTCTTATGAAATTATGAGCTCAATTTGGTCAAAATTTTGACCAAATCGGGATCATAAATAAAAAATAATTGAATTTTGGAAGCTAAAAAAGGCCTTGGTCAAAAATTAACCTCAAATGTATTAGTGAATAGAGTCAAGATCCCAAATACAATCTATATGGGTCTTTGTTGCAAGATTAGGATGATATTGAGTAACATACACCATCATCTAGTCTACCAAATATCCCTCAACCATAGAACCCTTGGGATGTGCTCTTTTTCAAACCAAACCCTTCAAAAATTTCAAGTGTCTCTCAACCATCCACATTGACCTGCGTTATATAGGTCAACACAATTCATCTCCTCAACTTGGTGTATGAAGTAGTGTTTTTGTGTATTGAAAATGTTGAAGGTAAAAACTTTTGCATTCCACACATTAGTCGATGAATTTTTCTTCTTCCAATACTTTATATCTTCTTTATGGGTTTCTTTAGATGACAACCACCTACAAAGGATTAAAAATGCAAAAATATATAAATATGATACTTTACAATATATTACTTGTTTGGTATTATTGTTTGATATATTGAAGAAATATCATTACTTACATCATGTATTTTCCAAGATCATATATCACTTGTTTGATATTATTGTTGAATTTCTCTGGGAGCGATAGGGGTAGCACATACTACAACAATTGTTAACTGATCATTTCATTATTTCCTAATGTAATACAATGAAAATTAAATGTAGTTTTATAAATATATTGTAAATGCAAAAGACCATGACTTACCTTGATGAAGGTATGCCAATCATGCATTTTTAGCCCAGGCCCAAATTCACTTTTCTTTGATATGAGATTTCTTAATTTTGAAACAAATCCTATAGGAAATCAAATTTTTTGTATGACATCTTTTATGGCATTACTTTGCTAGTCCATTAATAACCAATGAAGGGCACTTCCATTAATCTAATCTCCATTTCTATTTGATTCAATGATATTTTTCATTGCATGATTGGAATCATGAATGTCACTAAAAATTTTGGCAAGTTTTTCTTTGTCACACCTTCCATCCAATATTTTCTACAATGTCTCTATTACATTCTTTCATATATGTATAGTATCAAACAAATTCACAATTGGTAGCTTCTCCTAGTAGGGAAGCCTACTAAATTCTCTAGGATAATATTTTAGTTCCTTTGGAAGGTGGTTAGTGATGCCTTGACAACAATTGCATAATTAGCCAATAAACCACAATCAAAATATATAATTTCCAAACATAAACCATTAGGTGGAGAGATACTATCTCAAACTCTATTATATTCCAACTACCATAGGCAAGGTTTCATTCTTTGTGGCTTTGATGTAGTCTCTTCTTTCCTATTGAAAAGATGTCTTTTGACACTTCGATACTTATTATTTCTATGGAGGAAGTGCCTATACTCATCAAATACCTACATTCTTAAACTTTTGAAATGATGAGATTTAATCTTTGGACCACTTATTGGACATGCAAATTTTTTCTTTGTTTGAAGACTTACAAGATAATGATACAATTGGATTAAATATGTTAATTGTTAAGATTAGAATTATTGTGTGCAACTAGAATTCAACATAACATACTATAGAAATGTGTCAACCCTAGGGCATCATGAATTGTCCACACAAGAATTGTATAGAACTGAATTTTTTTTTTGTCCAATTGGTCTTGAGATATCATACATAGTGAAACCATTCCATAACACCAACAACTTGTCAATAAAAGGTACAATATATACATTCATATCTTTCACTTGGTACTTACCTAGTTGAATGAACAACAACATCAGATAATTCTTGTGGTTATCTCACTCCAAGAATTATATATAATTACATGTAGATAACTATTAAATAATAAAACACCCAGAACAATCATTGTCAAAATAGTGTGCTCCCTCTTTATTGAGGAAGGTTATTGTTGATTAAAAAAATAGGCCACACTAAGAAAACATATCATATCTCTCCAAATGGATTGACACTATCAGTTTCCAAAGAAAGCCTAAGATTTTGAGGTTCTTCTTTAAAGTCTGGCCACTTATCTTCTATGTCCATAAATTTTGAACCATCTACAAGAATTCAAATAATGTCATCTAACTTCTATTATGTACATGGTAATCCATAAATTGTGCCAAGCTATTGTACTTGAATAATCATTTAAGACTTTGAATAATGGGGACATAACAAAGAACCTTGCAAGGTACCTTTTTTGTCACTTGATCATCTTGATATCTACACATATGGCATTCAAGGAATTTTGTTGTATATTTGTGTTTTTTATGATAAATAACACGATCTTAAGGACAAGCATCTATTACTTGATGCTCTATTCCAACATTTTTCATAGTGGCACATAATTCTTAGTACAAGTGAGGGAGAACATTTGGTGGTAACAAAAACTCACATATCAATCTACAACAAAAAAATAAGTTGTTAGTATAAAAAATCTTAATGGTACATGTTTCACCTTTTATAGACTATAATAACATATATGACAAACCTTAGCATGCATGACATTGTTATGTTGGATAAACCATTCATAACCTTCAAATTCACCAACAACAATACAACAAAGAGAAGATTAGATTGGGATCCTTTGTAAAGGGTTATGTTTTCATTCTTAAGTAGAGGTATATCATGGATGTCCTTAATGTCATCCTCATCATAAGTAGCACCACCACTAGTACCAAATATGTCATAGATCAATGCATTCATAGCTATAACTGTACACTCAAAAGTGTCCCACTCTAAACCCTTCTATCCAAACGATTCCATGAGTTTGGAATGCTTGGATGCCGGCTTAGAGCTCCCTATCCACGGAGTGCAAGAGAGTGTATTTCAAGTTCAAGGGCTCTCAGATGAGCCTTAGAGATACTCTTCTTGCTAGTAAACCATGCAATGGGAGGTTCCAAAGACAAGATGCAAGAATGCAAATGTCCCAAGGAGTTCCTCAAGAATGCAATGCAAATGAAAATTAAACTAGGATGATAATGCAAAATGCAGCTATGCTAAAACATGTATGAGAGTGTTACAATACCATTATTAAGCTATGTTAGATTGAGCTACATGTAAAAATGAAAGCTAAGCTAAGATTCTATGGTATGAGAGAATGTAGACAAGAAATAGAAGTTCTCCACAAAGCTCCAAAGAAACCTGTTAGAAAACCTGCAACATAACAATATTCAAAAAATGAGGATGGATTGAGGGGGAAAGCTCTCTCCCTTTTAACGATGTATGGACGGTAGAGATCAAGATGAAGATGGTGGATGATCAATGGTGGAATTCAAAAAGAAGAGTGATCCATGTGCACACACAAGTCAACCAATAGAATATAAGTTGACTTGTCATATAAGACAAAAATCACAAAGCCTTTTCTTTTAATTGCAAAATAGAAAAAGGACTTTATGTGTGCACTTTAAGTGGGTTAAAAGAATGGGGTCTTTTATTTAATTAAAAGGGGACATGTTCTTTTAATCAAATAATGAACTTAGGATAGCATAGTCAAATTATAGGTTATAATCAAATAAATTGATTATTAGCAATTTGGTCTAGGTAAATGATTAAATTAATTTAGCCAAAATGTTGAAAAGGGGGCTAATAGTCTAGATGACCATTTTTAGGTGATTACATTTGCCCCTCTTTGACTAATGCGTGATCGATCTGGGAACACATTATGTCAAAGAAAATAAAAATCCAAGTAGGCAGTGATAGATATAGATATCTGATTTTGAAGAACAAAATGTAGAAAAAGATAGCAAGTCCTAAATGCACAGCCTGATAGCGGTAGTACTGAACACTAGGAAAAGATGATGTCAAAATTCAAGAAGAATGCTAACACGAAAAGCGGATAGAGTGAGAGCAAGTGAGAAGATCAAACAAATGCTCCTAAGTAGTGATAGAGTATTTCTGCCCCATCGGGATCGAAATTGAAATGAGGTAAGGGGATGCAGAAACTAGCTAGACATGAGAAAATTAGAATAGAGCAATGTCCAAGATAACAGATAGATGATTAGAACCCAAGAATGACTATAAGAAATTGATAAAATGCCCCAATTTGACTAGAGTTGACCTTGAAGGATATAGCATAAAAATTAGGTCAAAACGAGTAGAAAGGTGATTTTAGACATGAAACGGTGAATTGAAGTAGATATGAAGTGTGGAAATGATGAAGACATGAAGAAATGAAGATGCCCCAGTGATGATTCAGAGATTAGACCTCAAAAGGTCAGCTAACTGCTCAGAAGAAAGTAGAATTTTAAAAGACAATTTTGACCATCAAGATGAACTCGAATTTGGATTTTGATCTCGAAAATGAATCTAGGACATCAAAATGTACACTCGAAAGTGTCCCACTCTAAACCCTTCTATCCAAATGATTCCATGAGTTTGGAATTCTTGAATGTCGGCTTAGAGCTCCCTATCCACGGAGTGCAAGAGAGTGTATTTCAAGTTCAAGGGCTCTCAGATGAGCCTTAGAGATACTCTTCTTGCTAGTAAACCATGCAATGGGAGGTTCCAAAGACAAGATGCAAGAATGCAAATGTCCCAAGGAGTTCCTCAAGAATGCAATGCAAATGAAAATTAAACTAGGATGATAATGCAAAATGCAGCTATGCTAAAACATGTATGAGAGTGTTACAATACCATTATTAAGCTATGTGAGATTAAGCTACATGTGAAAATGAAAGCTAAGCTAAGATGCTATGGTATGAGAGAATGTAGACAAGAAATAGAAGTTCTCCACAAAGCTCCAAAGAAACCTGTTAGAAAACCTGCAGCATAACAATATTCAAAAAATGAGGATGGATTGAGGGGGAAAGCTCTCTCCCTTTTAAAGATGTATGGACGGTAGAGATCAAGATGAAGATGGTGGATGATCAACGGTGGAATTCAAAAAGAAGAGTGATCCATGTGCACACACAAGTCAACCAATAGAATATAAGTTGACTTTTCATATAAGACAAAAATCACAAAGCCTTTTCTTTTAATTGCAAAATAGAAAAAGGACTTTATGTGTGCACTTTAAGTGGGTTAAAAGAATGGGGTCTTTTATTTAATTAAAAGGGGACATGTTCTTTTAATCAAATAATGAACTTAGGATAGCATAGTCAAATTATAGGTTATAATCAAATAAATTGATTATTAGCAATTTGGTCTAGGTAAATGATTAAATTAATTTAGCCAAAATGTTGAAAAGGGGGCTAATAGTCTAGATGACCATTTTTAGGTGATTATAGTAACGCCCCACCAAGGGATCCAAAAGAATTAACCTAAAGTTTTACTAAGTTTGCTAAACATTTTTATTTTTTTAAGTAAGAAAGCATAACATACACATCAAACACATAGTAGCGGAAGCAATAACATGTAATCATCGACAAACATACATTGTAAGTTACATTTCTTAAAGATCCCAAGATGTTGAGTCACGTTTAAATTTAATTAAATTCTAACTCTAACAACTATCACATACATATGAAAGAATAATCATAAGTCCCATGTCCATATTATACATTTGTTCCGAATGCCTCTTGGCAAATAAATTCGGAATGCTCAATCATCCACTGTACAAGTCACAGGGTATGAAAGGCTTAAAAGAATATACATATGTAAAAATAGAAATACATCAACCTCCATGAATCCATGATACAAAGTACAGTAAAAATATATGAAACTATTCGCCATACATGATACATCCATACATCCATAATGATAAAACATCTATCATAAAATCTAACCATCCATCATAATAATCCAAGAACATAGTGAAGGTAAATGCCAATCACGAAAACTCGTAACGCCCTGCCAAGGGATCCAAAAGAATTAACCTAAAGTTTTACTAAGTTTGCTAAACATTTTTTTTTTTAAAGTAAGAAAGTATAACATACACATCAAACACATAGTAGCGGAAGCAATAACATGTAATCATCGACAAACATACATTGTAAGTTACATTTCTTAAAGATCCCAAGACGTTGAGTCACATTTAAATTTAATTAAATTCTAAGTCTAACAACTATCACATACATATGAAAGAATAATCAGAAGTCCCATGTCCATATTATACATTTGTTCCGAATGCCTCTTGGCAAATTAATTCGGAATGCTCAATCATCCACTGTACAAGTCACAAGGTATGAAAGGCTTAAAAGAATATACATATGTAAAAATAGAAATACATCAACCTCCAGGAATCCATGATACAAAGTACAGTAAAAATATATGAAACTATTCACCATACATGATACATCCATACATCCATAATGATAAAACATCTATCATAAAATCTAACCATCCATCATAATAATCCAAGAACATAGTGAAGGTAAATGCCAACCAAGAAAACTCTAGCCACGGTGACCATGGAATGGATCTCAATGGTAAGAGTAAAAAGCACTACCACCCGATCACGTGGAACCTAAATGGTCCACTCCCACCGCGATGAGGAGATAGTCTCAAGTCCCAAATAGGATAACAAAACCTATAATCATAAATACTCTCTAAGTCCAAGAAATCCTATAAGTACGCTAACTCAAGGGTTCCTAAAAAGATCGACATCTAAACCCAGAGGTACCACAAGACACGTAGGAAACCTAATATGCAATCAGGAAAGTGTCATCGCAAAAGTCACGTAGAAGTTACCTGAGCAATCCCTTAGGAATCCCGAGTCCCTACTGATCCCTGCAGCCACTCTAATCCCTGAGGCCTGTGGTAAAGCCAACGGGCTTTAAACGTTGGTTTAAAAAAAAACTTTGTTCATTTCATTTTTTTTATATATAATTTTAATTATTTAAAACAAATTTTATTATTATTTAAAAATTTTAATTAATAAAATTATAATATATTTTAAATTAATAATAGTTTTATCTTTATTAATATTTAATAAATAAATATTAAATGCATTAAACATAGTTTGTAAATATTAATTTATTAATAATTTTGGTTTAAATATTAATAAATTAACAATTAATGAATAGATTAAGATAAGTAAGTAGAACAAGAAATTATTGATTAATTTAATTAAAATTAGTTTAATTAAGTTAATTAATAATGAATATTATTTGACTAAATTATAGATTTGGATTATTGATTTAATAAAAGTTATTATAGAAATGGGTTAATCGTAAAGGGTAGTTGTGAAAACCTAGTTACTTGAATTCGACATTAAACTAAAACATAAACCTTACCTTAACTCAATAATATACTTTCAAATCCAATCTCTGAGACTTTGATGTTGTCTTTGTGCTTTTAATGTTATGCGGTTGGTTTAGCGTTGACCAGTTTAGGTTGTTACCAAAGGCTCGGGGTTGTGAATGTGATGTCATGATGATTTGGTCTCGATCTTTCTTAACCCGACCATGGTAATGTGATGAAGTGCTCTATGACATGATTGTGTTTACTGTTTGTTATTGCTTTCCAGTTTCCTTGTGTGAAGCTGAGGTGTATGTATTTAAGATACCTAACTTAACCATTTTTGAGTCTCGATCAGTTATATTTGATAACCATTTCTGAGTCTCGATCAGTTATACTTGTATTACCTTCTGGTTGCTTAGACTGAAATGTTTGTTATGTTCTTGATGATGTCATGTGTTGACTTGACCATTTGGAGTCTTTGATCAGTATTGTAATTTACTATTGAGATACTTTCTGGTTTCTCATTGTAGAACCATTGGATTTTGTGACTTGTCATTGATGCCTTCAGTTGCTGATAGAGAACTGTCGTGATCATATGATTACTATTTGATATTATCTGTTGCTCATGTAGAACTGATATAATTTTGTGGCTTATCTTTTATGATGTTTTTCAGTTGCTTGTATATGATTGAGGTGGTTTTATTATGATTCTTTGATTTATGATTTCATGAGCCTAGGGTAGGTTATCTATGTGTAGAGTCAAGAAGTGGCTTGCAATGGGGGTCAGAGCCCTAAGAGGCTGCCTTGAGAAACCCATTGTAAGTCATTTTTAATAAGTGAAAACATTTACACTAAATGAGAGAAAATGAACCTAACAAGATAATTGTATGTTCTCTCCCATGCCTTGAGTGCTAGTACAGACTAGGATGGGGTAGAGAGAACGCTTTGTTATGACCTTGCATTCCATAGTATGCCTCGTCAGTACGAGAGGATACTAGTGGCCGCAGGGATCAGTAGGGACCCGAGATTCCTAAGGGATTGCTCGGGTAACTTCTACGTGACTTTTGCGATGACACTTTCCTGCTTGCATATTAGGTTTCCTACGTGTCTTGTGGTACCTCTGGGTTTAGATGTCAATCTTTTTAGGAACCCTTGAGTTAGCGTACTTATAGGATTTCCTGGACTTAGAGAGTATTTATGATTATAGGTTTTGTTATCCTATTTGGGACTTGAGACTATCTCCTCAGCGTGGTGGGAGTGGACCATTTAGGTTCCACGCGGTTGGGTGGTAATGCTTTTACTCTTAGCATTGAGATCCGTTCGGTGGTCACCGTGGCTAGAGTTTTCATGATTGGCATTTACCTTCACTATGTTCTTGGATTATTATGATGGATGGTTAGATTTTATGATAGATGTTTTATCATTATGGATGTATGGATGTATCATGTATGGTGAATAGTTTCATATATTTTTACTGTACTTTGTATCATGGATTCGTGGAGGTTGATGTATTTCTATTTTTACATATGTATATTCTTTTAAGCCTTTCATACCCTATGACTTGTACAGTGGATGGTTGAGCATTCCGAATTAATTTTCCAAGAGGCATTCAGAACAAATGTATAATATGGACATGGGACTTCTGATTATTCTTTCATATGTATGTGATAGTTGTTAGACTTAGAATTTAATTAAATTTAAATGTGACTCAACGTCTTGGGATCTTTAAGAAATGTAACTTACAATGTATGTTTGTCGATGATTACATGTTATTGTTTCCGCTGCTATGTGTTTGATGTGTATGTTATACTTTCTTACTTTAAAAAAAAAAAATGTTTAGCAAACTTAGTAAAACTTTAGGTTAATTCTTTTGGATCCCTTGGTGAGGCGTTACAATAGAAATATCTTCAAATTTATTTTTGGACACATGATCTTCATCTTCCATAGGATCATGATCTTCTTGTTCAATACCCACACCTCCATGTTTCTCTAAGATATGGTGGTCCATATCATGTACTACCCTGGGAAGAATGACCTTTATAAAAATGATGATAATCAAACCCTTCCTCAATGTGATAATCAAACCCCCATTCCATGGTTCATATGTATATTAATTGTAAAATAATATAACAAAAAACTTACCTATGGATGATAATCAAACCCCCCTTCAATGTGACCATTCTCCTAATGATGTTTCTTAACTATTTTGATTTTGATTCATCTTGTCTTTAAGCCATTACAACTCTTGCAAGGACAATAATATTTCTCATCACCTTCTCTTTGAAAGTTGACAAAAATCTACTGATTGTCTCCCTATTTTGATCAAATTCCCTTGTATTATCTAGCATGATCCTTATTCATAGGTATAAATTATTCTTGTACCCTTATTGAATTGGTTGTACTTGCTAGATATATCATTGATAACCATTTCACCATACACATTAACATTAGAGAGAAAATTTAAGGAGTATGAATTGGAACTCTTACATTTGATCAAATATAGTGGGTAGAAGATGGAGCTTGGTACTTCTAGTTTAGTTGTTGTTATGGCCAATATTGGTAAGAAATGAAATGAGGAGATTATGTCTATGAATATTGTCAGTGCTGAGAGTCTAAGAGTTTAAAGTAAGAGAACTAGGTAGAGCATGAAGAAAAAGGTTATTAAGGCTCCTGAGGTTCCTAGGTTTGATATGGTTTATATCATCTAGAGTACTATAGAGGTAGGCAAGAAGGTAGTGAAGATCATTAAAGAACTTCTTTGGAAGCTAGTCGGGTTCGCTAGTGTATTGGTTTCTGATCTGTGTGATTTTGTTGGTTCTATTTTTTGTTGTTTTCAACTTTTTGTTTTAAATTCTAGGTTCCAAGTCCCTATAAAACCTAATTTTTTTCTAATTGGTTCTACGCTAGTGGTTTCAGGTCCCTGTAAAACCTATTTTTTTAATGTTTATGGTGAATTTTAGGTTTTAGGTCCTTATAAAACTTGGTGATGTATCCTATTTATCATTAGCTTTTGTAAAGGGTTTTGGATCCCTTAAAAACCTATTTTTGCATTAATCTAAACATTAGAGATAAAACCTTTAAAAAAATTGGACATGGTGCACTTAATGGTATATGTGCACATATGGTTTTGAAAGAAAAAATTTGGTGTACTTAATGTGTATATCTACAAAAAAAATTGGACATATTGTACGTAATGTTTATATATGCACATATGATTTTGAAAGAAAAAATTGGTGTAATTAATGTGTATATCTTTAAAAAAATTGGACATGTACTTAATGATTATATCTATACATATTGTTTTGATTGAAAATTGTCACTCTATTTGCTCATGGTAGGAACTCTTTAGTTGTGATAAAAAATGTCAAACAAAAAATTACAAATTCTAATTCCATTATGATCTCTTCATGAGTCTAACATAATTCTATTTGAAAATTTTTCTTTAATGGTAGTTTCATTTCCCATCTAGATTTTATTTGTATTTTCTACTTGTTTAGCTCTTACATTTGGTTCATCTAGCTACTCTTTGAACATGTATTAAATGCTTGAGTACATTGTTATACATAGAAGGTATAAGTTGTGTTTTCTAACTTCTTTCACTCAATCTTCTTCTAGGAATAATTCACAAGAATTCTATAAACACATTTTCTTTGCATGTCTTTTACATTCTGAATTTTTACCATAGTGGTTGGTGTGTTCTTGATTTCTAATTTAAATTTCTCGATGGTGATGTGCCTGAGGAAGGAGTACACATTTCTATAGCGTATTATTTGTGTTTGGTAAAATATTTTTTCACATTAATTTTCTATGGTTATTTCATTGGCTTCATTTAACGATGTCTATTATTCATTAAACAAGTTTCATCTTATAAATATGATCTTTATAGTGCCATCCTAAAATATGATTTGTTTATTGTCATCCTACTACATATTATTCTTGCTATAATCTATAGTGTGCACTAGATTTTTATATATCTCCAAGCTATAAAGGTAGTTTACATTAGTACATTGGCTAACATAGCATTGATTGTTCTCAACATTATAAGAATATATTTTACTAAAGGTATTTTAAATTGGGCAATAGAGAGTATGGTGTCATGGATAGTGTGGCATCTAGGAAATATTTGTGAGGACGGATGCAAAATGGTACTTGAGCATGGTGGGACATTCATAGTTAGAGGCCTATGGTTCTTGAGAAGAAATCTATTTTAAGCCTCTTGGAGCATTTCTATAAGTTTTTTAATATCTAAGGTAATTTTGAGATCATTGATTGAACTTTGACAAACCCACTAGAATAATCCAAGATTTTGTCTCTTTAACAACTTCAACATCTTGCTTTATTTCTACCTTAAATATTGTCCATTGATACTTCATTTTTCACTAAACTTTTAATATTCTTTCTTGTTTTATTTTAATGCTAAGAAGAAAACCTCAGTCTTATTCATTTTGCATCAGACTCCACAATCATGTTTGGAACACGTGAAACTTTGTAAGTCATTCTCCTTTCCATGTGAAAGTTTTTGTGTGAAGTCTTATCCCATTCATTAATGATAGGTTATTCCCAAAAGTTTTAAAATCATATCATTTTGCATAGAATCATTCAAAACCTTGACTTTCATACTTTTGCAACCTTAAATCATAACTTTTGTGCTTTTGGAATTCGAACACCAAACTTTCATGTTGATTCTACCAAAACCTTTGCTTTACACATTTTTATACTCCAAACTCTAATTTTCATGTTTTGAGAGGACTTCCTTTTGTTCCCAATTTTTTTCAAATTTTTGGACTTTTGAAATCCCAAATTCAAGAGGTTGTAACCATCTTTCAAGAACCTTCAAAGAGTTGGAAAGCAAGAGGCTTCTACAAAGTCTACCATTATTCTCATGATGTGTTGAAAGAAAAGCTTGGTAATGATTCTTGGTTGTAGAAAGGGCACAAAATAGATTATTCTGAATAGGTTTCATAGGCTTCAAGAAACTGTGATCAGTAGTTGGAAAGACAAAATTCTACAACCCTTGACATCATCCTATGTGCTCATTGCTAAAATCACAGCTTTGAAACATCAATATAATTATCCACCAAAGCATCATTGAAGGGATAATTTTTTCAAAGGATTATAATTCAAATTCTTTAAGAGACACAACCTATTAAAGCATATGCGTTCATGGAAAATGCAAAATTATGCAAATCTTGATAAGTGATTGACTAAGTTCTTAAAGAAATACCAACGATTTCTTGAATCACATGCACATAGCTAATATATTTGAAAAAATGCCCAAAATAATTTAGACAAATGATGGCATGAACATAGTTGATAATGCACTAGTAGATGTGTACTAAATGTGAGTGCCTTGAGAATAGGTTGTGTACTATTTAGAAATGTTGCCTCAGAGAAATGGTATTGTATGGGATGCCATGATAACATCATTTATAAAAATAAAATTGATAAAATAGTTTTAAAGATTTATAATTATGTAAAATTGGTAGCTACAAAGCTACACTCTTTAATCGGTGCTATGCTCTAAATACAACACTCAAGCATAAAATAGAGACAAGAGGCACAAAATGTTTTACACAACTCTTTTAAAATTTTCCATATCATGGCTTTTAGTACTTGCATGACTAGTAGAAATATATTTGTGACTTCAAGACAATGTAATTTGTCGATGTAATGTAAAACCAAGGGATAAAAAAATTGGTGCACATTTGTAGAAGTTTAATGATCAAATAAAATGACCAATAAAATGACCAATAGATCAAAAACCACTTGATCAATGACCAATAGTATCAATAATATAATTTTGTTTAATAAACCCATGCTTTAATGGAATTTACTTACTAGAAGTGGACAGGGTATTTAGGGCTTGTGTCTATTGGATTTTATTTGGTATTCCTATAAATTAGGAAACATATCACAAGGGTTGGGCAATAACTCTAGAGGACTTGAAAGTGGAGCAAGATGCAAATTAAGTTGTTTCAAAACATCTATGTTGAGAGAAGTTTATTCAAAAGGGTGACCTCACAATATGGAAAAATCTGACAAACTATATTTATTGTGTTAAAAGCATACATGTATACAAACCTCCCCCAATATGTAAAGATGATGACCCTCATGCTGCTTGGTATGTAGTTTTACCCATTTTCATTTTAGCAATAGAAGTATTCTAGAATGAAACATAAGAATTTGGTATCAAAACATCACCAACATCTTTTAGAATAAATTAGGAGTATTTGGCAATCTATTAGATCATCTTTGTAGCTTAATTAGCTTTGTCTGGTCTATTTTCACTATTTTAACATTATAACTAACAATTTGAATTCTTGCTAATGAAAGGTATAAAAATGTGGAAACTTGCATAACAAAACTTCTAAAGGTGAATGATATCCATGATGTTGTAGAGAGGGCCTTAGGAAAATGGCCAAAACATCTAGCAACTATCCCTTTGGGGATAAATAGTGGCAATCTCCCTAGAAGCACAATTGAAAAGTTCGATGAAGATAACAAACAATGGAATGATGGAGTTTTGTACTATAGAATGTTCAATGGTCATTCAGGTCATGGAGGATATGGAAACATCATACTGGAAAAATCATAATCAAATCAACATACACGTAGCTCACAACATCTAGAAAATAGAGGAAAATGAACCTTAGTCTATGTGTTTCCCTGTAGTGATCAATCACAAAGAATAAAAACAATAGAGGTAAGAAATATCATTACTAACAATGGTAAAAAAAATTAAAAGTATCAACATTATTGAAGTGTAGAGGAAGAGCACTTTATATCATTAAAGCTGATAGAGTCACGTAAAAGGTTAAAAAATAAAAATAGGATCAAGCAATGACATGTTAATAATGCACTTTTCATCTATACACTTAAACAAAAGTAAGCAAGTCAATTTGTTCCTGTCATTGTCCACCAAGAGCATTAAGGAATGTGGAGGCATAGATCACAAATACATATATATATATATATATATATATATATATATATATATATATATATATATATATATATATATATATATATATATATATATATATATATATATATATATATATATATGCATGTGCAGGTGTAAAAAAGGTTTTCTTATTGAAATCATGCTAATTTTTGTTATAACCATAGCAGGGAGCGTGGAAGAGATGTATAGATAAATGGTGGATTTTTCATAAGAATATACTATAGATATGAAAAGGATCTAATAATATTCAAATTTGAGGCATTTTTTTTCATTTTGAAGATACTTTTGAATGAATAGAATTGGTTGTGGTGTTCCAATTCTTGGACTTGACTGTGTTGTTCCAATTCTTGGACTTGTCTATGGTATTCCAATAGTTAAACATCAAGTATAATATCTATTTTATACATTTTAAGAGTGACTTATAGTTAGGTCTTGTGCTAACATTTTATGAAGAATTCTTAAGTATGACCTAGATTTAGGATTGGTGGTAGTGCATTGATTACAATTGTAATATCTTTTTAAATTACGGGAAACACACTCTTTTGTATGGCCAACATATGTATGATTAGATGCATATATAAATAAAGAAAACCTTTTGTATCTAAAATATGGTATAGTATAGTATGAGATTTTATGGGGTGATATGAGAGAGATATTGAACATATTACAATGCTCCCAAAACATGAGGTGATCTAAACTTCCCAATTTGCTCATTTATCAAATTCATTGCTCAATGCACTCAACTGATCACACAAAGAAGTGTGATTTTTTCAATTAATCATCATTATCTACATCATTTCCCAAGATGCATGCATCAGTTACTTGTCATTCTTCTTCTTTGAGACATCATTGACTTGAAAGTCAAGGAAAACACATGATGATTATATCCAACCTAAAACATCTTTGCTTATTGAGAGGGATGGGCATGAAGTGTTTTTGTCTAGGCATCGCTCTTTCAAATGTAAAATAAATAGAAAAAAATACACTCGCACATGAAGCATTCAATGACTTGGTAGGAGACACAAGAGAAAACACACTTTGTTTCAATTCTTCTACTACCAGTCCGTTCACAAAATAAAAATAAAAATGAATGGGTTTTTGCGACAATGCCCTTACTCATACAAAAAGAAATGCTTTTTTAAGCAAAAAAAACCTAATATAAATGGGGCCTCATGGAATGTGATTTACCTAGCTCAAGTATAAGGTGAAAGCTAGTAAATAAACATGTTTAATCAACTCTATTTTTTACTTGGCAGAGGTGAAAGGAAATTGGAAAAGATAATCACTCTATCTCCTCTTTGTGCATGTATCAAGATTTGGGAAAATGACAAATGACCATCTTTTTCTTTTCTTTTTTGAAAATTTTCATCATAATTTGACCCCAAATTTCGTAGTGTGTGATGTTGGAATTATTTAGAATAACTGGGGGGGGCACGGTGAATCAGTTATGCAAGGTCTAGTTGTACAAATAAAACTTTTCACAACTTAGTGAACCCATGTCCATAAAATATATTCATCATGCATGCATCCATTAGATTATATAATCATTTAAACTTGTAGGTCAAATCAACTTTGCAAAAATGTAAGCATGAAACCTAATAGATTGAATAATACATTTGACACAATGATTTTACATGGAAACCCAATTTGGAAAAAACCACTAGTAACATGCTACTCATTCTCACTCTTCTAAAGTGATGGCCTATGAAAGGCCAACCTTGTTAAAGGTTAATAGAGACTATTAAATGTGACTTGGTTAGAGGATTTCAATCACCCCATTAGGAGTGAACCTTGTTAGAGGACTTTAGATCATTCACTTGGAATGTCACCTAGTTAAACAATTTACAAATGACTATTGGGTCAACCTTAATCCAAAGGATTTAACCTAGACTGTATAATGGTTAGAAAGAAATAGTAAGGCTTGATCAGATAACAACTTGTAACTCACTTTACATATTACAAACTTTTATTTTAGTCCTCCATTCCACTTGGCTTTCACACACTTCAGCTCTCATAACCTATTCACCCTTCAAGCATCCATACCATTAAGCCTTCTTTCTTTTCTTGCCAATAGCAGTCTCTTTTGTTTGGTCACTAAATGAAGCAATACCCTAGACTCCTTGTCTCCCTTAAGTTCTTGCACATGACTTCTTTTATTTCTAACCAACCATCTCTATAAATAGAAAATTAAGATCTATTTCCATTCAACCTCTATTCTCTATTTTAGGGTTAGGTAGGATTCAATGAATCTACCCATCTTTTCATTTTATTCCCTTCTAGAAAATTCTACTTTAATCCTCTTTGAATTCATCTCAAAATGGTTTACCATAAATTTTTTGCTACCAGATCATCATAGTTATCTTCCACACACTTCACAAAATTCAAGAAAACAATATAGTTAGCTCAAATTTGTCAAATCCACTAATTAACATGAATACTAGGAGTTGGCATCAACTAGATCACTCAACATACACTAAAATTTGACTTTGCTTGGCTCCAACTGATTTTTTGCTCTACTTGCACTAACTTTTCCCAACACCTTTGTCCACTTGATCAAGCTTGGCAGACTCAATTTATCTTACTTGTTCTTCTAAACTTTTTCAATGTATCTATTCTTTCAATCTTAAGTAGATAATCAATGCATTGCAACATCACTATCTTAATTGATCTTTATACTCCTTTTTCATACCATAACTCAACCTTTCCTCTAGTTTTTATTGTTATATGATTTGATCAAATCCTCTTCATCAATCAAACAAATGATAGTACTCAAATCATCTAAGCAGTTGTCTTATCAACAAATAATAGGTTTTACATCAGTGACAAAACCATGATTGAAACACATTCTTATACTTCTATCAATCTAATTTCAGAAATTTTCTTCTTTAGCATTGATGAGGAACCGCTTCAACCAGCCAACAATAATACTAAAATGAAAATAATTCCTTGTATTGAAATCTCTCCCTCTATTAGTAGCTTTTATCTTCTGTATAAGTTACAAAATTCTATTTTGATGAACAGACAATCAACTCATCCTTATGACTCCCTCTTGATCACTTCTTATTTCCCAATAACCACTATCTCCCTCTTATTAGGTAGATGTAATCATTTATTTCTTTGTAGTAATCAATAGGTACACTATCTCCCTCTAAGTAGATATTCCTTTCTATATTCTTTTCTTTGACTATGAATATCTCCATTTTTTACAATAATGCCAAAGATGTGTCATCTTAATATGCAGATATGAACATTTTCAATTTCTCTTTATCACCTACCTTGTGACTAATTTGAAACTCTAACTCTTTGATTGCTCTAGGTAGCTCCTAAAGTAAGATCCACTACATCAATATGCAACATATGTCAATCATCTCATTTGATGTGTGGCACTTCTTATGCTTCTTAAATAGCCTTGGACAAGGGTATCTCACCTAGTTTACCACTTACATACTCATAAGCATCCTTAGGTAATGCTTTTGTGAAGATATTATCTATTTTCTCTTTTCTTTCACATATTCCATTTTGACATCTTTATCTTGAACTAACTCTCTCAAGCAATGATACTTGATTACAATGTGCTTAGTCTTTGTGTGCATCACAAGATTCTTTGATATATTTATAGCACTTGTGTTATCACAATAAAATATCATAGGTTCAATGATTTTCTCCTTCATACCTTTGAGTAGTTGTTTGATCCATACAATGTTTGTACAATTTACTATAGCAATAACATATTTAGCTTCAACAATAGATTGAGATATGTAGTTTTGTTTCTTGCTAGTCCATGTAACTAGCTTTTTTCCTAAGAAAAATGCTCCTCCACTGGTGCTCTTTCTATCATCAATATTATTAGTCCAATCAGAATCAGTGTAGCCTCTCAACTCAAATTTTTTATTTTTCTTGCAGTATAGACCATAGTCTTCTGCCCCTTTCAGATATCTCATTATTCTCTTAGCAACCATCAAATGATTCTCCCTAGGATTAGCAGAGAATCTTGCAACTATCCCAATAGATAATGTAATATCAAGTCTACTATGTACTACATATTGCAATTTACCAATCATAGACTTATACAATGTTTGATTCTGTAGTGCCTACCCTCATTCACATTTTTTCTGGACATTGTTATTATTATCAGACTGTGATAGACTAGTTTTATGTTGATGGATTAGTGGTATTGTTTTGACACTATCAGACATTATGTTATGGATTCAGTGGTTATATGATGAGATCATTTAGATTTTACATTTCATGCATACATGATGATCATTATACTATTTCCAGTTATTATTGATGATTAGAAGGATGGTTATTATCTTATGTGTTTTATTATGGATACTTACCCCATATTTGCATGTGTATGGTGTGTGTGTTTTCTTATTGTATGGCATTTCTGATGTGGTTAAGGAAGGGAGTCATAGTCACTTGCTTAGTCGGGATCTACACGATGCACCACTTCCTGCCATTATCTGTTTAGCTTAGCATTATATATATTGTATGTACATGCATGGTTTTTTTGCAGGTTGCAGGTATCAGGTATCGACTTCCCTAAATTGCCAGGATGAGCGTACCCTATTATACTATCTCAATGATAAGAGAAGGGAGATAAATTCTCAAGTCCAAATCCCAAACCTTTAAGCCAATTGTCCTAGGTGAGGTAGGACAAGTATCTGGATATTTTACCCACCAAATGTGTTGAATGACATGATTCGTGATTTTTAACCCTTTAGACTAATTTTGAGTGATTTGCTCTATGATGGGTTTTCATATTTTATCTTGGAGGTCTATGGTGAATTGTTTATTAATTAAGTCTTAATAAATGGATTTAATTAATAAATTAATTATTTGAGAAAATTAATATAAAATATCATGTTATTTGATATTTTGATTGTAATTAATTAAATGTGAATTATTGAGGAAAATGAATTAAATGAAAGAAAATTAGAAAATTAAAATTAATAATAATAATAATAAAATAATAATAAAGTAATAAATAAATAATAATAATAAAAGTTATAAAAATTAAAATGTAAGTTATAAATATTTAAATGGAAATTATATTAAAAAGTGAATTGGAGTTATAAGCTTGGATGGGAATTAATGCACTTCTCTATTTCTCAAGTGTCAACAACACAGGGGTTAGTGCATTAATTAAGCACATGGTGTCTACAACCCTATGGCTTATCTTGAAGGTTGGAAAAAACCCATCCTTAGTTGGTGACACCTTCCAACTGTTTCTAGAAGCATTCTAGATGTTTCCTGAAAGCTTTTTATATTCAGGCATTCATAGAAGCATAGACATAGTGTTTGGAGTGCAATTGGAGCATTGGAGGACTCGAGAATTCTGAAGAAGGGAGAAGCTTGCTCTGCGGATTTTCTGAGGAAGAGCGATTTAGCATCAAAATTTAGGTAGATTCTTTTGATTTTACTTATGCTATTTTTGCATCATGCATTCCCTGTCTTCTTCGTGTCTTCCATATGTTTTCTGAGAAGTTTCATATTTATATGCATTCTCAATTTGGGTAGATTAATTTAATTGGGGAACTTTATATGCATTCTATATTGCAAATATCTTATTCTTAATTGTAGATATAATCTTTGTGAAAAACATACATGGTTATATATTCAGATTTGCATACATATACATATATATAAATATATATTTATATATATGCATATGTATACATTTATTATGAATCTATTATAAAATTTGAATATATATATATATATATACATATATATATATATATATTGATATATATATATACATATATACTTATGTATATATAATGCACCGAATTGAGCGATTAATAAAATTGCAGTGGAAATTTATCAATTCACATCGCGATTTATATCGCATGGAATAAAGCTTATATATAATATGTCGTGAGCGCATTTCATACCCTGTGCTGGCAGAAGGTAGAGGCCTACCGTTGCAGGTCTGCGACGATAGGGGTACTACGTACCCGTTGTCGGTGCAGTGCTTGCAATCGCAGGTACTGCGTACCACAGCATGAGTTTGGGGGGGGTTTTAATTGATGTTAATATGCAAAAAAAGATAACAATAACGTTTATATTAAAACATTTACATACAATTCGATTCTAATATGGTGTAAATCAAAATTGTCAATTCAATTTAATAAAAACGTAATACATATGTATATAAATAGATATATATATATATATATATATATATATATATATATATGTATGTATGTATGTATGTATGTATGTATGTATGTATGTATGTATGTATGTATGTATGTATGTATGTATGTATGTATGTATGTATGTAATATGTAAATGTGTTATTTATAATTTAAGTTATTATTTGATCAATGGCTTATATTGATGGTTTATTTTCATATGGTGACTCTTTAATAATTTTCAATTGTTTAATAATTTAAATGTTTTAAATTATTAGATAAGGAATTGATAGTTGGGTGAGGAATGTATCAAAAAAATGTTATTAATTAGAAAATGGATTTTTTTTAATTCTAATAAGGAAAACTTTCATTCAAAACAATATGTGTGTTCCTCCATTCATTCTTCAGATTTGGAAACATAAACTGAGATCTCTACATTTAAACTCAATTTGTAAAACCAAAACATGTGTCTACATTGTGTATTCCTTATGCTATTGTTTTGGGTTTTGGGTTGACTAGTGTTGACCAGTATAGGACGTCTACTAGAGGCTTGGGGGTTATGTGATTGTAGTGACATGATGATGTTTTAATTTCGATCTTTATAAACCCAACCATGGTTATGTGATGGAATGCTCTATGTATTGGATGTGATTACTGATTGTTATAGCTAAGATTCTTATGTATGAGACACTTGACTTAACCATTATTTTTGGTCATCGATTAGTTATCCTTGGTTATTTTCTAGTCGCCATGATGGGATTGAGATGCAAATTTATTCTTGATGATGTCATGATGTGACATGTTTGACTCAACCATTTTGGAGTCTTCGATCAGTATGATTGATATTTTGGTTATTGAGAACCATTGGATACTTTGATTATCAATGATACTTCAGTTGCCAATAGAGAGTTGTTGTGTTCATGATTTTCTATGGATATTTTCTCATGGAGATTTGATGCTTTTATGCATATTTGATGATTTTATTATGGATTATCTTTTGTGATTCTGATATTTATGAGTCCATGAGCATTAGGGTAGGATATCTGCATGTAGTGACGGGAAGTGGCTTGCAATGGGGGCTGGGGCCCTAAGAGGCTGCTAGGGTAACTCATTGTAAGTTGGATTAATAAGTGATAACATTCACACCTAATACTAACTGAATGAACCTAAAAAGATAAGTGTTTTGTTCTCGCCCATGCCTTGAGCGCTTGTACAGGCTAGGATGGGAGTAGTGAGACGCATAGTTGCAACCTTGCATTCTGTAGTATGCCTCGTCAGTATGAGAGGATACTAGTGGCTGCATGAAATCAGTATGGACCTGTGGAGTTTAGCTAACTACCAGGGTAACTTGTACATGATAATTGCGATGACACTTTCTCGCTTGCATAGTAGGTTCCTACATGTCATTGTGTGCCTCTAGGATTAGATGTCAGATTTTGTGTTTGGAACCTTTGAGTTAGTATACTTTTAGGATTCTTGGACTTATAGAGATATGTAGTATGTGATTTTGATAGCCTATTTGGGACTTGATATTATCTCCTCAGCATGGTGGGAGTGGACCACTTAGGTACCGCACAGTCGAGTGGTAGTGTATTTTCCACTCTTATCATTTTGAGATTCATTGAGACATCGTGGCTGATGCGTCCTTCATGATGGTGGATATGTATCCTTTTTCATTGATGATTAGCATATGTTAGATGATTTTATCTTATGCTTTTATTTGCATGTTAGATTACTTTCTACATATGATGTTGTATTGATTAGGAGTGACATTCCTACTATATAATACCGATGATCTCTTCAGTGATTTGGAATATTACGCACAGAGGGATGGCTAGGATCCACGATGGTCTAATGATGCTATTGATGGTTGGGAGGAATCGTGCACTTAGTTTATTATGTTGATCTTTATGATGGATGTATATGTTCTCTATCATGTGTATCATGTGTTTATCTCTACTTTGATGTATCATGGATTAGAATAGGATGATGTACCTTATTCTATGTATGTATATTTTTGAGCTTGTCATACCCTGTGACATGTATAGTGGATGATTGAGTATTTGAAATGTAATGTATAAACATTGAACTTATCATTATTATTTTATGTGGATGTTATGCTAGATGGATTCATGTATGTAATTCAACGTTAAGGGATCTTAAAGAATGTAATTTTTTATTTATGTTATGTTTACTTTCAGATGGACATTTATATTGCTTCCGTTAATGTGCATAAGTTATATGTGATGTTTACTTCTATGAAAAAAAATGCTACTAAACTTAGTGAAATTCTAGGTTAATTCTTTCGATCCCTTGGCGGGGCATTATAGATTCACCTCATTTGAATCATCATTCTTTGATCATTTATGTCTTGTCACCATAGGTGTGTTTATTGGCTTGGAATCTTCCAATCCAAAAGCTTTTAGTATCTTCTTTACTATTTTGACTAAGTGATGTATATACCATATTTCATCTGATGTACTTGTAAATCTACAAAGAATTTGATCTCTCCAAACATAGACATCTCAAATTCTTTCTTCATCTCATTTCTAAAAGCTTTACATAAAGTATAGTGACCTCCAAATATGATATCATCAACAAAAATTTAGATATTAAAATACCTTTACCTTTCTCTATATTCAAGTATAGATTGTTTGTATCGTTAGTCCTCTCAAATCTAATTTTTACAAGATAATTGTGAATCCTTTCATACCATTCTCTTGGTGCTTGCTTTAAACCATATAAAGTTTTGTGTAGTCTACATACCATGTTTTTGTTGTTAGCATCAACAAATCCTTTTGGTTATTCTATATAAACTTCTTCCTCCAATATGTCATTCAAAAATGCAGATTTAACATCCATTTGATAAACTTTGAAACCTTTGTATGTAGAGTAGGCAAGAAGAGTTCTTACTCCTTCCAATTATTCAATAGGAGTAAATGTTTCTCCATAGTCTATCCCTTCTTCTTGTGCATACCCCTTGCAAACTAATCTTTCCTTATTCCTTGTGACTTCACCATTTTCATCTAACTTGTTTCTATATATCCACTTGGTGCCAATCACATTTTTATCTTCTAGTCTAGGAAAAAAAGTCTATATTTTATTTTTCTCAATCTATTCAATCTCTTCTTTCATGGAATTACTCTAGTCCACATCTTTTAAGACATCTTTAATTCTTTTAGGTTTATGCATGCTAAGGAAACATGTATCATTTCTCAACTTGTTCCTTTTCATTGGTCTTGCATCTTGATCTCCAATCATTTGTGCAGCAAGGTAATGTCTCTTGACATACTTTAACAATCTTGGTTCTAATCTATTTTCTTCATTTGGTCTCTCAACTTCTAAATCACAATGTACTTCTCTATCAAGTATTTCAACATCTCTTTCATGTACACTAATCTGAGAATCAAAATGTTCCTCAACTTCATTTTGTAACTCAATATTTGATTATAGCTCAGTTCCTGAATGCAACTTGACATTCATAGTATGTGACTCCATGGTCACAAAAACTTGTTGTTGATTTGCAACCTTATTTACAACATCTTCATCAGTAGGCATACCTTCATTAAAGTATACACATTATTCTTATTCCTCTAGTTCCTTCATAGGTTCAGCCTCATGTACTTTTGTATATTCATCAAATTTCACATTTGCACTTTCCACGACTTTTTTAGTGATAGTATGTAAACACTTATAAGCTTTACATCTCTGGAGTAGCGAAGGAATATACCTTCTTCACTTTTTTCATCTAGTTTACCATTCCTAAAATCTTTAAGAATACATAACACTTTCTACCAAATACCTTAAAATATTTTACATTAGGTGAGTATCCATACCATAGTTCAAAAGGTGTTGAATGTGTACCTTTCTTGATTTGCACATGGTTGAAGGTATAGATAGTTGTACTTGTAGCCTCTCTCTTGTATTTCAAAGAAATATTTTTCTCCATCATGTGTGTTTTATCATAGTCCATTACAATTTTGTTCCTCCTTTTAGAAATTTCATTTTGTGGAGGGTTTCTAGGGGCATATGTCTATCTTTTGATTCCTCTATCATTACAAAACATCTCAAAGTCATTTGATGTAAATTCTCTTCCTCTATCAAATCTCAAACATTTCAAACTTTTACCTATTTCCTTCTCAACTCTTGCTTTGTAGCTTTTCACATGAAGTGGTCCACACAAGTCAGTATGAACAATCTTCATAATTCCTTTACAGGTATGAGTCTTACTCTTAAAATTTGACTTTGTCATCTTACCTAATTGACATTGTTTGCAAATTATATAGTTAGGTTTTTGAACCTCTTAATCTTCTTATGTTACTAATACTAACCAAGTTATCAAAATTAACATGACATGACCTCTTGTGCCATAACCAAACATCATCAAATTCTATAACTAGACAAGTAGCATCATCCATATCAAGATAGAATAGATTACCTCTAGTTTGATCACCTTTTCTAATTAGTTTTCCATCACTATCATATAACTTAACAATATTATTCTCAAACTCAACCTTACAACCTAAACTATTCAGTTGTGACACACTTAACAAATTATAGTTAAGTCCTTCAACATAATAAGCATTATCACATAAGATCTTTTATGTGAGTTTGATAGAACCTTTTCCTTTTATCAGATAGGGTGCATCATTGCCAAGCATTACAACCTAAACTATTCAGTTGTGACACACTTAACAAATTATAGTTAAGTCCTTCAACATAATAAGCATTATCACATAAGATCTTTTATGTGAGTTTGATAGAACCTTTTCCTTTTATCAGATAGGGTGCATCATTGCCAAACCTTACACTATTTCAATCATAATAATTCAAGGTAATGAACTTAGTTTTATCTCTAGTCATTTGATGTGAACACCCACTATCAATGATCCATATGTCATTCTTGTTCATACAAGACATTAGTGCAGTTGCCTCATCTTTAGTAGAATCATCCTTCATTGCAACATGAACCACTTCATCATCATGATCATTACATCCATCATTAGTTTCCTCTTCAATAATGTAACAAGAATTCTTTCCTTTGTCTTTGTAATCTTTGTTGTCTTCATCTTTTATTCTTTTGTACTTGTCTCCACCTCTATAGTTATTCTTCTCTAGACATCTAGAAACAATATGAACAACCTCGCTGCAATTGAAACACATGATAGGTAACTTACCTTTGAATTTTCCTTTACCTCTATGGAATCTCCTTGCTAGTAATGCTTCAAGTTATTCTACATCCTCCTAATCTAGATCACTATTACTGGAAACATATTTTACCTTTTTCTTCTTCTTCCCATTAGGTTCCTTCAATGACAACTTAGCTTTGAAAAAATATTCAACATTTTCAGATTTGAAATTATCAAAATTTGATAGCTCAAAAGTAGTGAGCCTACCTACCAAACATTCAAGAGTGAAATTAGAATATGATATACATCTCAGTTCTTTTGTTGTAGAAACTATAATACCATATATGGATTGAAATGTTCTCTAAACTTTTCTTTGCACAATTTGATCATCTATCTTACCAATAGCTCCTCTTATAGCATAAACAACATATTTTATCATAGAACAATATTGAGAAACATTCTCACCTTCTTGCATTCTTATATCATCAAACTTACCTCTAAGACTTTTAGATTTGGATCTCAATACATTTGTATAACCTCCATAAATGGTGTGAAAAGCATCCCACATCTTCTTTACACTATCACAACCCTTTATGTCATCAAACTTAGTATAACTTAGGGTAGAGGAAATCCCCAACATTTGTTGGTTGTGTTCTTTCTTCTTTTTTAGATATTCATTAGTTAGGGCTCTAGTAGGATCAACATGCTCAGTGATGATGGTCGATTGTGCATGATCTCAAAGATCTTGTAGGTGTAGCTTCATTAGACTTTTCCATGCATGAATGTTATCTCTATTAAGCTTGAGTATCTCTCTTTTTGATAGCTTGATCTTTTTCCTTCTAGTACCTTCAAACTAGTCCTCTTAAGTAGATGACTCTTATAAATTTATTGGAATTCTTTAGAATAACTAAGGGGGGGTGAATCAATTATCCAAGGTCTAGATGTACAAATAAAAAATTTCACAACTTAGTGAACCCATATCCATAAAACATATTCATCATGCATGCACTCATTAGATTATACTATCACTTAAACTTGTAGGTGTAATCACCTAGAAATGGTCATCTAGACTATTAGCCCTCTTCTTAGCATTTTGGCTAAATTAATTTAATCATTTACCTAGACCAAATTGTTAATAATCAATTTATTTGATTATAACCTATAGTTTGACTATGCTATCCTAAGTTCATTATTTGATTAAAAGAACATGTCCCCTTTTAATTAAATAAAAGACCCCATTCTTCTAACCCACTTAAAGTGCACACATAAAGTCTTTTTTCTATTTTGCAATTAAAAGAAAAGGCTTTGTGACTTTTGTCTTATATGACAAGTCAACTTATATTCTATTGGTTGATTTGTGTGTGCACATGGATCACTCCTCTTTTCAAATTCCACCGTTGATCATCCACCATCTTCATCTTGATCTCTACCATCCATACATCTTTAAAAGGGAGAGAGCTTTTCCCCTCAATCAATCCTCTTTTGAACATTGTTATGCTACAGGTTTTCTAACAGGTTTCTTTGGAGCTTTGTGGAGAACTTCTATTTCTTGTCTACATTCTCTCATACCTTAGCATCTTAGCTTAGCTTTCATTTTTACATGTAGCTTAATCTCACATAGTCTAATAGTTGGATATTAACACTCTCATTCATGCTTAGAATAGCTGCACTTTTCATATTCATTCTAGTTTAATCTTTAGTTGCATTGCATTCTTGAGGAACTCCTTGGGACATTTGCATTCTTGCATCTTGTCTTTGGAACCTCCCACTGCATGGTTTACTAGCAAGAAGAGTATCTCTAAGGCTCATCCGAGAGCTTTCTTATTCTTGAAATATACTCTCTTGCACTCTGTGGATAGGGAGCTCTAAGCCGGCATCCAAGCATTCCAACTCATGGAATCGTTTGGATAGAAGGGTTTAGAGTGTGACACTTTTCGAGTGTACATTTTTGGCGCCCACCGTGGGGCTTGAATCAAGTTTCTAGCTCCATTTGCTTTTATTTTTCATCTCTGGTTTTTTATAGCATCATATTGGATCTAATCAAATTATTTTGTAGAATTATCACTTTGGTTTTAAGGCCAACCCATAAGTAAATTGGTTTGAAGGCCAAAAACTTAGTTGGTTTAAAGATTTGATCATATCTTTTAAACCACTTGGATTTTGGTTTTGAATTTTTTTTTGCAAGTTTTTTATATACTCAAAATGTTTTAGTCCGATTTTCAAAGTATTTTTATGTGATTTTCGAGAGTTATGAGTTTTTCTTTATTTTTTATAAAAAGCCATTTCTGATCGCAAATCTGCGAATTTGTTTAAAAAACTTACATTTTCAGAAAGTTTTTTCAATTCTAATGGGAGTTCTTTCTTTGTGTTTTGAATTTTGAGGTTGTATTAAAGATCAAAAACTTGATTTGATAAATTTGGCCTGTTTTGACAAAATTGATCTGTAGAGCGCAAATGAAGAGATTTTTTAAAATTTCTTTCATTTTTGGACAGCTCTCTGATTTTTAATAGGGGTCTCTTCTTTTCATTTTCATTTTTGGATACAAAATCATAGTAAACAAGTCCAATCTTGTTGACTAGGTCAAAATCAAAGAGTAAAAATGAGAGCATTTGTGATTAACTTGCACTTTCTTTGCATGCACTTGGTTGGAAGATAAATTAGATTTTTGAGGCAACTCACCACTTTTTATTGCAGATTTTTATGTTATTTCATACTAACTTTTGGTGCTAACAAGTTGTGATTACAGGTTGCCATCCTTATGAAAAAAAAAATTGAAACATTGCATAAAAAGAACGCATGTCAAAGCTTCAAATGCGCAAGGGCTACTAACATTGTTTGCAGGGCTGCCCAAAGCATAAAAACCCAAAATTTCTTGCTTTTTTGTTTTCATGTGTGACATTGACTAATTTTTCATTTTTCATAGGCACATAAAACTTGTGATTGGAGTCTTTTGGTAATAGGAGAGTATGCTCTTCACCCTTGTGGTGAATCAGAAATCTTGACCTGCCATTTGGTTTCAAAAGCAAGGGGTAACTGAATCTTCTTGGCGTGTTTAGGAGAAAATGATTGGAATAGGAGAGTATTCTCTTCACCCTTGTGGTGAACCAGAAATTTTGACTTCCAAAATTTGATCCACTTTGTGTAGTTAGAATCCTTTAGAGGGCTTGCTCTCGGACAACCTGAGAGGAACGACCCAAGTGGGGACAAGCCGATTACCTGGCTCTTCCAACCCACTATAAAATCAAGGCTATCAAGGACACAAAACCTTGGTAGACATAGTGTTTGTCTTCACCTAGTGTGATTGCTTATGGGATTTTGACCATAAGGAAATCACTAGGCAAGAATGCTTAAGGTACTCTTGTGATCGTGAGATCGGTTACTCATCGCAAGGTGAGGTGTCCCGTAATTGGGAGCAAGAGGAACACTATGAACGGAAGCCCTATCTAAACATCCTAAGTTAGTAACTACCCTTTTTAGCCACTCAGCTTCTTGGCACAAGGATCGATCCTAGTGGACTACCCGGATCACCCCAAGATTTTACACTCACCATATGTGTTTCCTTTGTTGCGCTTATGGCACTTCCATGACAAAGCCAATATCTCTTGTGGGAAACCACTTGGTGTGAGGTGAAGGAGCATCAAGCGTGGGCTAAGTTGCTGAGTAATGAACCATGTCCTTTAGGTAGATATTGCTTGATGTGTTCTCAAATGTGGTATACTTGTGAAAATCTTTTGAACATACACATGACGATAATTGTAGAAAATTCTTTTGAGATGTCACATATGCTTGTATCATGCAAGGTTGCTTTGTCCCTTGCTTGATTGTTTGAAGAATACTCCATGTGTCACTATCTTGCTTGGAAAGAAATTTTTTTTGAACATCAAATTTGCTATGCTATCAACTATTGTCAAACTTTGTCAACCAAGTCAAAGCATCAAGTCTTAACATTTTTCTTGTGTTGCTTCCTAAGGGGAGTCTCCTCATTTAACTTTGATTTGCTATGTCTCTAGTTCTTGAACATGCTTAAAGTGAATTTTTGGTCTTAGCACTCTTGGTTTTTCTGTCTTCATGGTCTATGTCTACTTGCTAGTTATTCTTTTGCTGAAATGGTTTTCTTGATTTCTTGACTACACTCTTGGGTTGGAGAGTTGTTCACTTGTCACCCCACTTGCTCTATCTATTTGGCTATTTGGTCATCTTGCCTAGCTATTGACTTGAGTCATTTATGTCGTAAGTTTCTTGGACATATTGTTTGACAAGTCACTTTAATCTCTCTCTACTATCTTGGCAAGTGAACACTCTACCTCCTATAGTTTCAACATCAAGTTATCTTCTAGGCTCTTTTATGCTTGGATTTGCATCTAAAACTATGGGATCTAAACCTTATGCTACCAAACTTCAACCAAATCTAGATGATCATGATATCCTCCATGTCACTAAAGAGTTTCAAGATCTATATGCACAATACAAAGAACTAGAAGAGACAAATGATCTTTCTTACCTTCATCTCTCTAAGCGCATGATAGAAATGAAGTCTAAACTTGAGAAAAGGTTAGAGGAGAAGATTGCATCATTACATGAATCTTCCTTAAGGTCTTTAGATGCATGTGAGTCACCTTCTTTGAGGTCATCCTCTTCTTCTAGGTCTACATGCTCTACTTCAAGACATCAAATGTCTTCATCTTCTAGATCTGAAGACCTCTTTAGAGAACAAGCAAGTGATACCTCCTTTGAGCCTATGCTAAAATTTCATGATGGACCTATCTTTGATGAAGATAATGATGAAGACATGAATGAATGCTATTCACTTGAGAAACAACAAGGAGATCCTAGACACATTTTTGAGAGGACTTTTACTCCCTTGAAACACTCTTATGATGACATTTTGCAAACACTTCTTGAAACTAAGCTCATCATGTTGCCTAAGTCTAGCTCCTATGGAAATCCATTCTTGGATACCTATTGTGCCTATCATCAATCTAATGACAATGCTACTTTTGATTGTATAGAGCTGAAACATAAAATCCAAGATCTCATTGATGATGAGATTGTTGATCTTGGAACCTCTAGTGACTCATGTGCTGAGGATACTTCTCTTGAGCAAGATTACATTGATGAACCTATGTCTAGTAGTGGCTCCATTACATCTTCCACTTCTTCCAACACTCATGCATCTCCCAACACCTCAAAGCTTTCCAACATGCCTCCATCAAATAAAGAACCTAATTCTTTTCACGTACACTATTCCTATCCTCAAGGGCTACCTCTAAAAGAAACTCAAGCTAACCTTCACTTGGCTGCAAACCTTTTCAATGCTACTAATCCTAAACATCCTCAACCTTTATGCACTACTATGCCTAATCCAAACACTACTCCATTCACTCTTCATTCTCCCTTGTCCTTAGAAGTGGCTCCATGTCAAGAGGACTCTCAAAAAGAAAAAGCTATAAATGTCAAGAAAGATCAAGATCAAGCACCCTTTCATCTCTTTCAAGATTTTTCCCCTCCATATCCTATAACTTGTCCACCTCCTAAGTATGATGAAGATAGGACTTCCATTATCTCCCTTGAGCTTACTGAAAATTATGAGAAAAGTTCTCTTCCTATGCTATTGAAAGCTACTTGTCAAGATCAAAGCATCCCCTCATGTTCTACTTCTCCACATCCACTTCAAAACTGTGCTCAAGCTTCAAGTGCTTCTATTAGAAATGTTGTTCCTATCAAAGGTACTCATGAATCTATTGATGGCTTTGACCATGTTGCTCACTCTAAAGATGTTGATATCTCTTTTCACTATCCATTTGCATCTCCTAAGTCTATCCTTGGTCCTTATCCATCAAAGCTAAAGCCTTCAAACCTTCCATCTATATTGGGACCTTATGTTCCTTCATCTCCTACATTTTCTAGTCCTAGCTCTCCCATCATACCTCAAGATCAACAAAGATGCTCATCCTTGATGAATTATCACCCATCTATCCACCTAAACCTGTCATATCAGCTTTATTCATCCATAAATCCCAAGTCCTTTGGGAGTGATAATAAACATAAGAATCCATTGAAAAAGAAAGATCACTATGTCCCATCTAATCGACATGTGAATGCTAAGAAGGAGAATGCACAAAAGAGACTGCAAAGGTCCACTGTTAAGAGAGCTAAATCAAAGAAAATGTGGGTTCCTAAATCCATCATTGAAGAAATGCAATCTCAAGCACCCAAAGAACAAGGAAAATCTAAAGTTATGTGGATTCCCAAGTCTCTTTTAAAAGACTTGAATATTGAAAATACTTCAAAGTTGACATTCAAGCTTCTAAAGGCTTCCACTCCATCTTCTTCTAAAATTTTCCTACCACCTCATACATCTAAATCTCAAGCTATTTCATCCATGATTCCTCCATTGTTCCAATACCCTTCAAGGTGTGTGTCAACGTTGATCTTGTCCAATATTTCAACTACCCTCATGAAATCCTTTAACGCTTACACTTACTTTCTATACATGAACTCTTATCCTCCATATACTCTTCCTACTACCATTTCTCTTTCATTACCCTATCAACATCTTTGAGCATACCTTTCTATGGTCTTGGCTTATCATGGCTTATCTTTCCTATAAGAGCACTATCTAAATTGACAAAGATTGAGCTCTTTCTAAAAATTCAAAAAAGAAAAAGAAAAAATGAAAATGTGCCTTGGTGAAAACTACTTCTTGTGGCACCTTGGTAGCAAAAGTAAAGAGAAATAAATTTATCCTATGGTGAAAACTACTTCTTGTGGCACCTTGGATAAGTACCATGATGAAAACTTGGCAAACAAGCATCATGCGTAATTCTTTCACCATCCATCTATCCGCTCTTCTCTCTTTGATCTTGAAAATGTTGAGTTATCTTTGCATATTGGCTATCTTATCCATGAGATTCTCTATTTTTGCTTTCTCATTCCCTCATAGCCTCCATCTTGAGCTTTATTTTTATTGCTCTATCCCATCGCTATCCTATCTAGTTGAGCCCTTGGTCTTGATCATGATAAATGAAACACGGTTCTCATAGGTCTCTTGACATGGCTACTAGAATGGATTGCACGCTTTCATGCTATCTTACTCATTGGCTTCCATTGCTTATCTTATATGCTATCGCACTTGTTGGTTTCATTTCTTATCCTTCATGCTATCTTGCTCATTTCTTCCATTGCTTATCCAAAATATGCTTCATATGATTATTTCACCTCTTTCCCTAGCTTGGGTACTCTTGAGGAGTCAGTCCTTGAGGATCACTTTTATTTGCTTCATACTTTTTTTTCTTATCCATCTTTGCTTATCCACTGGCTTGTTTCTCCATCATGTCCTATACCTTGCTAGACATTGGGAGAAAATTACGTGATCTTGCTTGAGAACTAGTGATCTCTAAAACCTTCTAAAAAATTCCAAAAAAAAAATCATATATGATGCTGAAAAAATCCTAAAAATAAGAAAATGTCTTGAAAAAATGATCATCTTAGTGAAAACCTAGCAATAGGTGCTTTGATGTATCACCAAAAAAAATCAAAAATAAAAAAATACAAAAAAATTGAAAAAAGTCCTGAAAAAATCTGTCAAGTGGTGAAAACCTGAAAATAGGCACTACTTGAAACCCTCGTACCTATGTCTATCAGTCTCAATCATCCACTTCACTACACATTTCCTAGCTTGGAATTGTTTCTTGTCCTTGTCTTGGGGGCACAACTGCTTAGCCTATTGAGGTATTCTTGTGCATTATGGTTTCTTGGACAACTCACAAAATAGTGTTTCTCAACACCCCCACCCACCTTGACATCAAGTGTTTTTTTAACACTTTTCAGATAGTTTACCTATGGTCTCCGATGTTGCGATATTTCTCACTATCAGAATCAAGTCTGGAAGAAATGGCCAAGTGACTTACACACACACACACACTTTAACACTTAAACGACTGAGCTATGCTGACATTTATCTACTTTGTGTGCTGTCTATGATGATTTCTTTGCCATGTGTTCCCTCCCTAATAGTCTTTCGAGGATTTCATTGACTAGAAGACTAGGGGCATGGGGCATGTCTTCTTGATTTTTGCTTATGGGTATACTTTGTTTGTCTATAGTGTTGTAAGCATTTATGCTGGTCCTATTCAACACGTTGACTTACAGATGTATCATCCTTGACTGTTTTGCAAGATCGCACTCAGGGTTTATCCTGGCGCTTATGCCTTGATACAGGTGTAATCTTTCTAATTTAAACTTAGGGAATCTAATCACGTAGTTATCTTGACTTACATGTCTCTGATGCTTAGATTGGATCTCCACATACCTATCTAATATCGATCATATTCATATCCTCATAGTTATACTAGTGATGGTTGTATGATCTCATGATGTCCCTAATAAATGCTCAATGATGAAATTAAGAGTCTAAATGTTATGCACTTCTTGCTGGTAAACCACTTTGCATATTAGCTTGCATTTTAGGTTCATTTTCTAGCTTAGTCTTGCATTCTTGCATATGGGGAGAGCTCTCTCTTTATCTTTTTGTGGACATATCAGCTAACTCCTTTCATATATTAAATTACTTTCTTCTTGTTCATGTCTTTTCACCTTCTTAATCTTTCACTTCATCTCTTTTCTATCTTTTCATCACATTATATAAAGTTTTGACCTCTTAAATAATTTTGACGTCCTAGATTCATTTTCGGGATCGAAATCCAAATTTGAGTTCATTTTGATGGTCAAAATTGTCTTTTAAAATTCTACTTTCTTCTGAGCAGTTTGCTGACCTTTTGAGGTCTAATATCCGAATCATCACTGGGGCATCTTCATTTCTTCATGTCTTCATCATTTCCAAACTTCATATCTACTTAAATTCACTATTTCATGTCTAAAATCACCTTTCTACTCATTTCGACCTTATTTTTATGCTATATCCTTCAAGGTCAACTCTAGTCAAACTGGGGCATTTTATCAATTTTTTTATATAGTCATTCTTGGGTTCTAATCATCTATCTATCATCTTGGACATTGCTATATTCTAATTTTCTCATTTCTAGCCAATTTTTGCATCCCCTTACCTCATTTCAATTTCAATCCCGAGGGGGCAGAAATACTCTATCACTGCTTAAGAGCATTTGTTTGATCTTCTCACTTGCTCTCACTCTATCTGCTTTTCTAAGTGTTAGTATTCTTCTTGAATTCTGACATCATCTCTTCCTAGTGTTCAGTACTACTGCTATCAGGTTGTGCATTTAGGACTTGCTATCTATTTCTCCATTTCATTCTTTGGAATCAGATATCTATATCTATCATCGCCTACTTGGCTTTGATTTTCTTTGACGTAATGTGTTCCCAGATCGATCACGCATTAGTCAAAGAGGGGCAAATGTAATCACCTAAAAATGGTCATCTAGACTATTAGCCCCCTTCTTAGCATTTTGGCTAAATTAATTTAATCATTTACCTAGACCAAATTGCTAATAATCAATTTATTTGATTATAACCTATAGTTTGACTATGCTATCCTAAGTTCATTATTTGATTAAAAGAACATGTCCCCTTTTAATTAAATAAAAGACCCCATTCTTCTAACCCACTTAAAGTGCACACATAAAGTCTTTTTTTCTATTTTGCAATTTAAAAAAAAGGCTTTGTGACTTTTGTCTTATATGACAAGTCAACTTATATTCTATTGGTTGATTTGTGTGTGCACATGGATCACTCCTCTTTTCAAATTCCACCATTGATCATCCACCATCTTCATCTTGATCTCTACCATCCATACATCTTTAAAAGGGAGAGAGCTTTTCCCCTCAATCAATCCTCTTTTGAACATTGTTATGCTGCAGGTTTTCTAACAGGTTTCTTTGGAGCTTTGTGGAGAACTTCTATTTCTTGTCTACATTCTCATACCATAGCATCTTAGCTTAGCTTTCATTTTTACATGTAGCTTAATCTCACATAGTCTAATAGTTGGATATTAACACTCTCATCCATGCTTAGAATAGCTGCACTTTTCATATTCATTCTAGTTTAATCTTTAGTTGCATTTCATTCTTGAGGAACTCCTTGGGATATTTGCATTCTTGCATCTTGTCGTTGGAACCTCCCATTGCATGGTTTACTAGCAAGAAGAGTATCTCTAAGGCTCATCCGAGAGCTTTCTTATTCTTGAAATATACTCTCTTGCACTCCGTGGATAGGGAGCTCTAAGCCGGCATCCAAGCATTCCAACTCATGGAATCGTTTGGATAGAAGGGTTTAGAGTGTGACACTTTTCGAGTGTATAGTAGGTTGCTATCAAATCAAATTTGCAAAAATGTAAGCATAAAACATAATAGATTCAATAACACATTTAACACAATGATTTTACATGGAAACCCAATTTGGAAAAAACCACCCATAACATGCTACTCATTCTCACTCTTCTAAAACTATGCCTTATGAAAGGCCAACCCTATTAAAGGTTACAATACGCACTATTAAATATGACCCGGTTAGAGGATTTCAATCAATTTGTTAGGAGTGAGCCTTGTTACAGGACTTTAGATCATTCACTTGGAATTTCACTTGGTTAAAGGATTTTAAAATGATTGTTAGTTCAACCTTAATCCAAAGGATTTAACCTAGGCTTGTACAATGATTAGAAAGTGATAGTAAGGCTTGATCTAATAATAACTAACAACTCACTTTATAAATGATAGATTTATATTTCTGTCCTCAATTTTTCTTTTTTTTCACACACTTCAGCTCTAATAGCTTGTCCACACTTCAAGCATGCATACTGTTAAGCCTTCTTGCTTTGCTTTCTAATAGTAGTCTCTTATGTTTGGTTACTAAATGAAGCAATACCCTAGACTCTTTGTCTTCCTTAGGTTCTCACACATGACTCCTTTTTCTTCTAACCAACCATCTCTATAAATAGAAAATTAAGATCTTTTTTCATTCAACATCTCTCATCCATTTTAGGCTTGGGTAGGATTAGGTAGGATTGAATGTATCTACCCATCTTTTCATTTTATTCCTTTCTAGAAACTTCTTTTTCAATACTCTTTGAATTCATCTCAAAAAGGGTTACCATAAATTTTGTGCTACCAACTCATCATAGTTATCTTTCACATGCTTTACAAAATTCAAGAAAATAAAATAGTTGGCTTAGATTCATCAAATCCATCATTTAACATGAATACTGGAACTCAACATTAACTAGATCACTCGACATACACTAAAATTTGACTTTTCTCATTTGCAACTAATTTTCTACTTAGCTTGCACTAACTTTTCTTGGCATCTACTATCCACTCGATCAAGCTTGGCAAACTCAATTCATCTTACTTGTTCTTCTAGACTTTGTTAGTATACATGTCCTTTGCAACCTTAAGTAGATAATCAATGCACTACAACATCACTATCTTAACTGATATTTGTACTCCTTTTTCATACCATAACTCAACCTTTCCTCTAGGTGCTATTGTTATATAATTTGATCAAATCCTCTTCATCAATCAAACAAATGATAGTACTCAAATTATCTAAGAAGATGTCTTACTAGCATGTAGCAAGTTTGAAATCAGTGATAGAACAATGATTGAAACACATTCTCATACTTGTATCAATCTGTTTACAACATCATACTCTTCCTTGTCTCTTTTTTAGCTCTGACCAAATACCACTTAAATGACTGAAAAGCATCAAAGTTTTCTTTAAGAAACATCACAGTCATCATTCTAGAATAGTCATCAACAAATAGAATGAAATATTTTTCTCCACAATAGCTTTAAACAACAATGGGTCCACATAAGTCAGTGTGAACCAATTCCAAAATATCATTGGATGAATATGTCTTTGTCTTGAAACTAGATTGTTAGTTTTCCCAATTGACATTTTTTGCAGATAGCATTATCAAGTTTTTTTAGTTCTAGAAAACCTCTTACTCTTTTCATTTTTCTAATGCTAACCAGATTGTAAAAATTTATATGACATAACCTCTTGTGCCATAATCAAATATATTCATTTTGTGAAAACAAATATGTCTCATTAGATAAATCTAGATAGAACAAGTTACCTCTTGTTTGATCACGACTTCCAATTAGTTTCCCATCATCATCAAATATTTTGGCCTTCTATGATGGAATTCAACTTTGTACCCTAAATTCTTTAATTGTTAAATACTCAATAGATTATAGTTAAGTCCTTCAACCCAATAAACATTGTCACATTTGATCTTCTTAGTTAGTTGAATTGACCCTTTACCTTTCACAAGACATAGAACATCATTACCAAATTTAACACAACCACCCTTGTATTTTTTCAATGTCCTCAACTTTACTTCTATCACCATTCATGTGATTAGAACACCCACTATCAATAATCCATGTATCACTTTTATTCACATAAGAAATTAAAGAAATTTTCTCATCTTCATTAGAATCTTCTTTCATAGCAATATAGGCTATCTCTTCATCATTACTTTCAGATTCAATATGAGTTTCTTCTTCAACAATATAACAATATTTCTTACCTTTGTCCTTGTATTCCTTTTTCTTCTTGAATTGTCGATCATATCTTCTTCCTTTGTACTTGTTCTCCTTCTTTCCATCCTTGTCTTCTTTGTTAGGACACCTTGCAACAATATGACCAACTTTGTTGCATGAAAAAAATTATGGGGAGTTTACCTTTGCATTTTATTTTGCCTCTTCCAAATCTCCTAGCTATCAGTGCTTCAAGTTCATCAAGTTCATCATCAAAAATATCATTGTCACATTTTACATGTTTTAATTTTCCTTTCTTTCTAAGAATCGGTTGTAATTTAAAAGTAGATTAAATAGTAGCAAGAGTATAATTATCAAAATTATACATCTCAAAAGTAGTAAGCCTACCAATTACACCTTCTAGGGTTGGGGAATTACTTGGTGTACATCTCATTTCTTGTATTGCAGAAACCCTAATAGCATAGATAGGAAGTAGAGTTGTCAATATCTTGTTGATTATTGTTTCATCTTCAATATTTCCTTTAGCTCCTTTATAGCATTTACAACTTCTTTGATTCTTGTACAAAAGTGTACGATGTTCTCACCTTCTATCATTATCATTTCTTCAAACTTACCTCTCTAACTTTCTAATTTAGCTCTTAAGATATTATCATCTCCTCCATATATGCTCTTCAATTTATCCCATATGTCCTTTGAATTCTTGTACTCTTTTAGACCATCAAAATCATCATAGGTTAGGGTTGAAGCAGTCTCCAACATTAACTAATTGTGTGATTTTATTTTCTTTTAGTTTTTGAGCAGTCAAAGGGGTTGTTGTTATGTCCACATATGAATTGTCTAGAAAATCCAATTCATAATTACTAATACTAGCTATATGTAGCCTCATCAATGTTTTCCATACAAGAAAATTATCCTTGTTCAATTTTGGTACTTCCTTTTTGTATGCCATGATCTTTAGCTTTGACTACCTTCAAATTTCTCTCTGCAAGCACCAATTCTCTGATACCAATTGTTAGATTATTTAGAATAACTAAGAGTGGGGGGAGTGAATCAGTTATCCAAGGTCTAGATGTACCAATTGAACAAACAAATACTTAAAGAACTTAAGATGTTAACATTTCATTTCTCAATCTTTACTATAACCTTTTAATTACATTAGCTAATTGTCCACTATTCTAAAATAATAGACCTACAAAATGTAAACATTAATCAATAAAACATCATAATAACATCCACATAAGTTTGAAACTAGGATTTAACATGGAAACCAAATTTGGGAAAACCCACCAATAATATGTCACTAATCTTTACTCTTTTGAATTGAGCCATGTTAAGAGCCAACCCTGTTAAAGGTTACAATATATGTTGTTAAATGTGACCTTGTTAAAGGATTTAATCACCCTATTAGGAGTGGCCTTATTAGAGCACTTTAGAACATTCCATTAGAATATCACCTTGTTAGAGGATTTACATAGACTATTAATTTATTATGCCTATTAGCGAAACCTTAATGCTTAAAGGATTTCAAATACTTTTCACAATGGTTAGAAAGTAACAACCAGTATGATATATTAAGTACAACTCACTTTGCATGTATAGATCTATGTTCAGCTCTCATGTACTAATTCATTGCCTGGCCTCCATTATCATCTCAATCTCTAGTTTTCTAAGAAACTCTTCAAGTAATCACCCTTCAATTCTTCTCAAATTGATTCAGCCTTCTTCTTAGATTCGTCAGCCAACAAAATCAATAACAACTCCAATTCTCTAAAACTTCTTCACACGTGCATAGCCTCTTTGCCCATTACAAAAAAATTACTCTTTACCTCCTTAAATATGTAATTATGATCTTTTGTTGCTTCAACACCACCATAGATCTTAGGGTTTACGATTAGATCCATCAAATACACTCTATCCATTCACCATTTTGTTTATCTCTTATTTTCTAGAAACTTCTCTTGGAATCCATCTCTTAGGTCATTTACTTAATCCTCTCTAGGAATTAAATGAGCTAACTCATTAATCCTTATCTTCAACACACTTTTAATATCCCAAAAAAAATTTTAGAAATGCTTTAGAATAACTGAGAGGGGGGTGAATTAGTTATTCAAGGTCCAAATATCCAATTAAAACTTTTTTTATCAAGTAAATTGAACCTATAAACTATTCATGCATCCAAGCTTAAACTTTCCTACTTAGCAAGTTATTGTAAATGAACATGCAAGCATAACACATGGAAGATCAACACATAACACAATGATTTACATGGAAACCAAATTTGGGAAAAACCACCAATAACATGCTACTCAATTCTCACTCTTTTGAAGTGATGCCTATGAAAGGCCTACCTTGTTAAAGGCTACAACACACTATTAAATGTGACCTGGTTAAAGGATTTAACCACTCTGTTCAAAGTGGGCCTAGTTAGAGGACTTTAGAACATTCACTTGAAATGCCACCCTATTAAAAGATTTTAAAATGGTTGTTAAACCAACTTAAGTCCATGGTATTTTTCCCTAGCTTGCACAATTGTTAGAGAGTAACAACAATGGCTTTTGACTTGATACAACTCACAACTTAACTTGCAGATTTCAGATCACAGTTTAGCTCTTCACAGTTTTACCTAGCTTTTAGTCTCTACAGTTCTCACAGCTTGTTCTCTTTTCAAGCTTCATCTCCTTGAGTCTTCATTCTTGATGCACCAATGCAATCTTCTTTCTGACCACTTATCAAAGAAGAGTCTCTATTCTCTGTTCTTCCTTCTCCTCTTGATGTCTTCTCCTTAACACCTTTCAACCACTTCACAACTAGAACCCCAACAACTCTTACTTTTTGGCTTATGAATTCTTAAATAGAAGTTTGGAAATTATTTTTCTACTCAATTCTTCCCTCCTTTAATTTTAGTTTGAATGGGTAGGATTCATTGAATCTAACCCATATCTTGATTGATATAGAAACATCATGAAGACTCCTCTTGAATTTTCCCAAAAATGGTTTACCTAAAATTCTATGCCTCCAGCTCATCATCCTTATCCTCCAATTGGTTCAAAATATTCAAGGTAACAAACATGTCAGCACAGATCTACTAAATCTTTGACTTTTCCAATAATGCAGTAGCTTAGCACTATTGAAATTTTAGTGCTTGACACATACTATGTTACTTAGTATCAACTATATTTTATTGATGCTCGACACCTATTACTTTGCTTAGCACCTGAACATGCTCGGCTCCTTCTATATCACTCAACACACACTAGATTTTTCTTTTTCTTGGCACTAACTAAAAATTTGCTTGACTAGAACTAGCTTTCTCAGCACTCACTGATGAACTTAGTTAAACTTTGCAAACATCCTAGTTGCAACTTATTCTTCCAATGTTTCTAAGTGTGGTTAGCATCTTTATCTTCAAGTATGTTATCAATACATCATTTTACCATTGTCTTAACTAATCCTTGCACTTCATTACAAATCCATAACTCAACCTTTCCCTTAGGTACTCTTGTTACATCTATTTGATTAAATCCTCTTCATCAATCAACTAAGTGATAGCGCTTGGATCTTATAAGCAATTGTCATTCTAGAAAATAGTAGGTTTGACATCAATGCCAATACAATGATTGAAAATATTCTTTATCAACCATTTTCCTTCTTTGCAACAATCTCCCTCTTTGATAATATTCATTTTTAACTAGATTTCCAACAATCTCCATCTTTGGCATTGATGGCAAACCAAACTGATCAACCAAGTTATCAAAATGCTAACTAGGTTAAAATAGTAAATCAAATGCCAAAAAGAAAACTTTATTCAAAACTATTCCTTCTATCAGCAACATAAACTAGCTTATGCCTCCCTCTGAATTCTTTTGTTGATAAATTGTCTTCTCTTTTTTTGTTATTTCTCTGATCGATTTTGCTAGTCTCCCTGGACATTCTTTTTCTCTTCCTCTCTTTTTTGTGACTTGCCACTATTTACTTTGATCTCTTACTACTCATGAATCCCTCTTACATTATTTCTCCCTTTTTATACATTGATCATGTTTTGGTGTCGGCTACTTCTCCCTCTGTCCATTTGATCCTATAGATTTGATTAGTTTCTTGCTACTTCTTCCTCTATCCAATTGAATGTTGTTGATCAATTTCTTGTTACTTCTCCCTCTTTGACAACAATGCCAAAGATGTACTATTTTAGAATCTTAACATACTAGTGTAGCATTTGTAGGTACTCCAATTTCTCCCTTTTTCACCTTGCTTGTGATTGATTTGGAACTTTGACACTTTGATTACTTTAGGCATGAGCCTAAAGTAAATATTCTTTGCATCAATTTTTAATATGCCAACAATCAACTCATTTGATGCAAGGCAGTCTTGCTTTTTCTCAAACAAACTTGGATAGGGGTATCACCCCTAATTTACTTCTAAGATAATCAAAAGCATCTTTAGGTGATTTAGAGGATATTTTCACTAAAATTTGAAGTATCTCCAAAACTCCAATAATCAGTACCATGTTGAAGTTCTCAAATTTTTGAGTCCAACACAACTTGAACGGGTGAAAAAGGAGCCTGTATGCTTGAGTTATGGCCAGTCAAAGGCCATCAAAAAGGCAAAATTTTGAAGTCTCCAAAATTGGTTAAGTCGATATCAAAATGAAGGTCTCGTCGAGGGCTTTTTGACAATGTTTGTTTCATCAAAATCAGAGCTTAGACGCAAAAGGTATTTTTAGTCAAAGTTGATTGACCAAAAAGGGTGATGACATATCCTATCTGTATGATGATATCATCATAAAGTTAGCCAGCCAATCAAGAGTTGACATGTGGCACTTTGTGGCAAAAAAAATTGGTAACACGTGTATGGAAGGGAAGCCCACGTGCCACCTTGGTTTTTTTGGGAAACTGATGTGGCATATATACAGAGGTCCATGTGAGACATCCACGGTGGCAAGCAATTTCAAGTTGGCAGCATGAAGGTGGTTGGAGGGGGGATTCAACCCTATGACCACCAGTTACTAAAATCAATCGATGGTCATTAGGCCACTGATAGCTTTTGAAAACTATATGTATTATTTTATATTTAAAGTGAAGATGCCGCCAATGTTGTTAGAAGGGCTCTTAGTGGAGGTTGAACCACCAACCCAGCAGGTTGCAAAATGAATGATGGCTACTGCGCCACATATGTGTTTTGTAATATATTTGCCTTAATTTGTATTTAAGTTATAACTAAATTGTTGTTCCCTTTTTAAAATAGTGTTTGTTAAATATTATTATGATTTAATCTCCCAAATTTTTATAAATGCCAAAAATTGTAAATGGCCAAGGGGTATTTCGAGAAGGAGTATTTTTAACAAGCCTATTATTAAATTATTTTGTTTTAGCTTATTTTAGGTAAATATTTTGTATAAAGAGTGGGGTAGGGGACCTTCCCAAGACATGGAAAATTGATGACAAAATTATTGTGAGTATTCAATTTTTAAGAGAAATGAGACGAAAAACTTATTGTTGAAAAGTAGAGAGAAAATTTTGGACCTATTTTTAGTCCTAAACATTAGAGTAGTGTACTACTGATGTTCTAGAAGGGGTTGATTTGTAACACTTTGTAATTTTTTTTGGAGTTAATCAAATCAGTCCACTAGTTGGAGCTAGAGCAAGAGACATAGTCCTGATAGGGCGAACTCCGAGATCAAATTGTGTTGTGCCTCTTCTCTCATTTCTTTTCTATCAGTTGATTATGTTTTTTTCCTTTCTGCATTTTTAATTACATTATTTTTCTTCAGTAAAAGCATTAATTAATTTTATGTAATTGGTTTAAATTCCTTTGTATCAATTCTAAATTATTCTTCTTTATAATTTCAACAAATTTAATAACATAGCCATGCATTTACTGCATGGATTGGGAAATTACATTTGATTGTTAGGATTAAGTCATAATCTTATAGATCCTAAATTAGATCAAGTTTGGTATCAGAGACTGTTTTGTAGAGAAATTGCAAATGGTGAATGTTAACTAGGTTGAAGTTGAAACAAGGAGAAGGTGAACTTGTAGAGTTCAATCCAGAGATTGGGAAAAGAAGATCTTTTTTGCAAGTCATGGCATCTGAACAAAATCTTTTAGAGTTTGATGTGGAAGCCTTCCAAAGAGATTTTGTAGAGTTGAAAGCTTTGGTGGACATTCTTCTTCAAGAGAGGCATGAATGATAGTTGAGAAAGGTAAACAAGGCTAAGAAGAAGGAAGAAGCTAAATATTCATCAAAAGATGACGAAGGAAAAGGAGTAGGAGGTGGTAGTGATAGTCTTGAACCTCCATCCCCATCTTCTTCATCTTCTTCATCATCTTCTTCTTCTCTAACTACTTCTTCTAAAAAGAAACATTCTATGAAGACATCCTTGTTAAAATTTGATGTGAAGTTTGATTTGCCTATATATAGTGGCAAGTTGGATGTGGAAAAATTGGATAATTGGCTTAAGCAGATCGAAGTGTATTGTAGAGTTCAAAAGATTCTAGATGATTCTTCTAGAATCCAGCTAGCTATTCTTAGGATGGGAAGCACTACATTAGTTTGGTGGGAGATGAAGATCTAGGATGATCTTTCTACACATGGTAAAATCATTTCATCTTGGTATGAATTTACTTATGATTTGAAGAAACAATTTTATACTTTGGGTTATATGCAACAAGCCATTATGGACTTGCAAAATCTAAAATAAGGTAAAGTTCAATCTATGGAAGATTATACATAGGTGTTTAGGAAGAAGGCTTTAACTCTTGGAATTCCTCTTTACATGCAAGATACTTTATTAAAGTATATAGGTGGAATGCATTCATATTTGAAGCATATAATATTGATGTTTTATCCTTTTAACTTTGATGAAGTATGTGTTCAAGCAATTCATATTGAAGTAGGACGAGGAAACACAAGTTTCAGTTCAAAGAAGGAATTTGTTCCTCCCAAAGGACATAAGAAGGGAAATAAAGTAGTCACAGTGAAGAAAGAGGAAGATGACAAACCTACTTGTTCACATTGTTAGAAGAAAGGGCATGCAAAAGAAAAGTCTTGGAAATTGCATCCAGAGTTGAAACCAAAGTGGTTTAAAAAGGATTAAAAAGGAAAGAAAAAGTCTATAGTTGTTGTTTACGATCTTGGATCAGATTTTGGTGATGAGACAACAATATCAATTGTGGGTTTGAAAGGTAAAGATTTTGTTGATTCTACCACTAATATTTCATATGCTTCCACTTCAAAAAGTCATGTTGTTCTTGAAGATAGTAAAGGAGTGAACTTTTTCATATAAGGGTGATTTCTAAGAACTCTGAAAATGACACATTGATAGATAGTGGGTCCCCCAAGTTAATCTAATTTTAGAGGAAGTTGTTAAATAGTTGGGATTGAAAATTAAGCCACATAAGAGACCTTATCCATTAGGTTGGGTGTGCAATGATAACAGATTGTGATTCACTAAGCAATGTAAGTTAAGATTTACAACAACATCTAAGTTCATAGATGAGGTTGAATTTGATATGGTTTCACTTGATATCTATGGGATTGTGTTGGGTAGCCCATATTTATATGATAGGAAAGCTATCTTCTATAGGGAACATAACAATTATCGCTTATTTAAAAATGGAATGGAATACATTATAAGAGCTCATCGTATGAAGAATGAAGGATCAATTATAAATACAAGGCATTTGAAAATGATTATAAATGCAAGTAGTAGACTAACACTCATGTCTTCCACAACTAATGCGGATTAGGTGCAAGAAAACTCAAGTCTTCAACCAGTCATGGTAAAAGAGGATTTGAACAATTCATTTTCTAATGGTGTTCCTCTATAGGGGATCCAAAAATTTGATACTTTTTCCATTTCATCAGTTTATTCGGCATTGTTGATTCTTTTTCTACTAGTTGGTACTATGTGGATGGTGGATGCATTAATGAATATTGGTGAATGTATGATTAATTGTATCAACAATGCTATCTCATTCTTCATAATGTGTGTGATGGTTTAGATATTCAGAATTTGAGTAGTTTGTATAGGTGATACTAGACAAGTGAGGCAAACATGCCCTCATTTTCATTTTATGTAAAAACAAACTTTTGGAGGTTTGAAAGCTTCTTTTTAGTGGGGAGGCTTGATCTGGAGGATATTTTCACTAAAATTTGAAGTATCTCCAAAACTCCAATAATCAGTACCATGTTGAAGTCCTCAAAATTTTGAGTCTAATGCAACTCAAACGGGTGAAAAAAGAATCTGTATGCTCAAGTTATGGCCAATCAAAGGTTGGTCAAACCTTGGGTCAAAGGCCGTCAAAAAGGTAAAACTTTGAAATCTCCAAAATTGGTTGAAGTCAGCATCAAAATGAAGGTCTCGTTGAGATCTTTTCGACAATGTTTGTTTCATTGAAATCAGAGCTCAAACGCGAAAGATATGCTCGATCAAAGTTGGTTGACCAAAAAGGGCAATGACATGTCATGTCTATATGATGATGTCAATATAAAGTCAGCCAAAAAATTAGGAGTTGACACATGGTACTTCATGGAAAAAAAATTTGGTAACATGTGTATGGTAGGGAAGCCCACATGGCACCTTGGTTTGTTTGGGAAACTGACGTGGCATATATATAGGGGTCCACGTGACATGTCCACAGTGGCAAGTAATTTCAAGTTGATAGCGTGAAGGTGGTCAAAGGGGGATTTGACCCCATTACCAATAGTTACTAAAATTAACCAGTGGTCATTAGGCCACCGATAGCTTTTAAAAACTATACGCATTATTTTCTATTTAAAGTGAAGATGTCACCAATGCTATTAGAACGACTATTGGCAGGGGTTGAACCATTGATCCAATGGGTTGCAAAATGAATGATGGCTATTGTGCCATATTTTTGGTTTATAATATATCTACCTTAATTTGTATTTAAGTTATAACTAAACCATCATTCCCTTTTTAAAATAGGTTTTGTTAAATATTTTTATGATTTAATCCCCCAAATTGTTATAAATCCCAAAAATTGTAAATGGCCAAGTGGTATTTCGAGAAGGAATATTTGTTAACAAACCTATTATTAAATTATTATTTTTTAGCCTATTTTAGGAAAATATTTTGTATAAAAACGTGGGGTAAGGGACCTTCCCAAGACATGGAAAATTGATGAAAAAAATTATTGTGAGTATTCAATTTTTGAGAGGAATGAGAAGGACAACTTATTACTGAAGAGGAGAGAGAAAATTTTGGAGGATGTATTTTTAGTCCTAAACATCAGAGCAGTGTATTACTAATGTTCTAGAAGCGGTTGATTTGTAACACTTTGTAATTATTTTTGGAGTTAATCGGATCGGTCCACCAGTTAGAGCTGGACCTAGAGACATAGTCCTAATAGGGCAAACTCTGAGATCAAATTGTGTTGTGCCTCTTCTCTCATTTCTTTTCTATTAGTTGATTATGTGTTGTTCCTTTTTACATTTTTAATTATGTTAACTTTATGTAATTAGTTTAAATTCCTTTGTATCAATTATAAATTCTTCTTCTTTGTAATTTTAATGGATTTAATAACATAGCCATGCATTTACTGCATGGATCAGGAAATTACATTTGATTGTTAGGATTAAGTCATAATCTTAGAAATCCTAAATCAGATCATTAGGTAGTGCTTTTGTAAAGATGTCAGCAATATGTTCCTTTGAACTCACATATTCCATCCTTACTTGCTTATCTTCCACCAATTCTCTTACATAGTGATACTTGATTGCAATATTCTTTGTTTTGGCATGCATCACAAGATTCTTTGATATGTTGATGACAATTGTATTATCACAATAGAGTATCATAGGTTCAATTACCTCTTTTTTTATACCTTGCAATAGATGTTTGATCCATACAATATTAGTGCAGTTGATAGCAGCAGCAACATATTCAGCTTCTATTGTGGATTGTGAGGTGCAACTTTGCTTGTTGTTGGTCCAAGTAACCAATCTTTTACCTAAGAAAAGTGCTCCTCCACTAGTGCTTTTTCTGTCATCAATATTACCTCCACAATATACATCAGTGTAAGCTCTTAACTCAAACTTTTTGCTCCTCTTATAGTATAAACCAAAGTCATCAGTTCCTTTTAACTACCTCAGTATTCTTTTTACTACAATTAGATGATTTTCTCTTGGATTTGTAAAAAATCTTGCCACTATTCCAACAACTAATGCAATTTCTAGTCTACTATGCACAAGATAATACAACTTTCCAACCATTTATATATACATTGTCTAATTCACTTTAGCTGACTCATCATTCTTGGATAACTTATGTCCTATTACCATTGGTGTACTTACTAGTTTAGAATTTTCTAATCCAAATTTCTTGAGTATCTCCTTGATGTATTTTGATTGGGTCACAAATATTCCATGCTTCAGTTGATTTACTTGCAATCCAAGAAACAATTTTATTTCTCCAAACATTGACATATCAAACTCATGTTTCATTTTATCAAAAAAATCTTTGCATAGAGCATCTTTTCCTCCAAATATTATATCATCAACAAAGATTTTAGATATCAAAATGCCTTTACCTTTTTCTACCTTGATGTATAGGTTGTTGTTGTCATTCGTTCTTTCAAATCCTATCTTCACAAGGTATTTATGTAGTCTCTCATACCATGCTCTAGGTGCTTGCTTCAAACCATAGAGTGCTTTATGCAATTTGCAAACCATATCCTTGTTGTCATCAAAAAATCCCTCTAGTTGTTCTATGTAGACTTCCTCTTCTAGTATTCCATTTTGAAAAGTAGACTTTACATCCATCTGATAGACTTTGAAACCTTTATAGCTAGCATATGCAAGTAGTGTTCTTACTCCTTCTTTTCTTATAACTGGGGAAAATTTTTCCTCGTAGTCCAGTCCTTCTTCTTGTGCATAGCCTTTGCAAACTAGTCTAGCCTTGTTTGTTGTTATCTCACCATTCTCATCAAGTTTTTTCCTAAAGACCCATTTGGTGCGAATTACATTTTTATTAGCTGGTCTTGGAACTAGGGTCTAGGTTTTGTTCTTCTCAATCTAATCTATCTCCTCTTCCATAGCTTTATGCCAATTATCATTTTGTAGTGCATCTTTCACTATTTTGGGTTCAATCTTGCTCAACAAACATGATTCATTCCTTAGTCTGTTACTTTTCATTGGTCTTGCTTCCTTGTCTCCAATGATTTGTTCTGTAGGGTGATGTCTTCTCACATACCTAGATAGTCTTCATTTTTCCTTCTTTCCATGTTTGGTCCTTTAGCTTCAGAGTCACTTTGCACATCACTGTCTAGTATTTCATTATCTCTTCCATGTGTACTAATTTCAGAATTAGAATGAACATTTTCTTCATTCTGCAACTCAACTTTTGAATGTAGCTTGGCATTCACTAGCTGTGACTCAACTGATACTGAAACTTGTTGTTGATTCCCAACTTGATTGGTAGCATCATCTTTAGTATTCATTCCTTCATAGAAGTATACAAAAGATCTATACTCTTCTAGTTTCTTGAATTCATCAACTTGGACTTCTACATGCTCATCAAAATTTACATTTGCACTCTCCACAATCTTGTTAGTGTTAGTCTTCAAACACTTATATCCTTTACTTCTAGTGGAGTACCCAAGGAATATACCTTCATCACTCTTTGCATCAAACATTCCATTTATAGTATCTTTAAGAATATAGCATTTTCACACAAACACTTTGAAATGTTTTACATTAGGTGAATGACCATACTATAATTCAAAAGGTATTGCATTTGTACCTTTCTTGACTTGTACTTGATTCAGGGTGTAAATAGCAGTACTTACAACTTCTCTCCAGTACTTTAGAGCAACATTTTTCTCCATCATTAATGTTCTGGCATAGTCTATTACTAATCTATTCCTTCTTTCTACAATCTCATTCTATTGGAGAGTTCTTGTTGCTAAAATTTGTCTCTTGATTCCTTTGTCATTGCAAAATATCTCAATTTCTTTTTATGTAAAGTCTCCTTTGTTTGATCTCAGGCATTTCAGACTCTTTCCTATTTCCTTCTCAACCCTAGCCAAATACCACTTAAACATTTGAAATGCATTAGATGTTTTCTTTAAGAACATGGCAGTCATCATCCTAGAGTCATCATCCAAAAATAACATTATGTATCTATCTCCTTGGTAGCTTTGCACTTCTATTGGGCCACATAAGTCAGTATACACTAACTCTAGTACTTCTTTGGAAGTGTAATCTTTGCTTTTGAAACTTGACTTGGTCATCTTTCCTAGTTGACATTGTTTGCACATTGTATTTTTAGGCTTCTTTAGCTTAGGAAAACCTCTGACTTTCTTTGTTTTTCTGATGCTAATCAAATTATCAAAGTTAACATGACATAGCCTTTTATTCCATAACCAAACATCATCAAGTCCAATAATAAGATAGGTTGCATCTTCCATATCTAGGTAAAATAGATTACTCCTAGTTTGTTCACCTCTTCCTATTAGATTTCCATTAGTATCATAGATTTTGGTAGTTTTGTTTTCAAATTCTACTTTGCAACCTATATTGCCTAACTATGATACACTCAACAAAGTGTAGTTCAATCCTTCAACATAGTAAGATTATTACATCAAGTTTTTTCTGCAAGTTTAATAGAACCTTTTCCTTTGATTTGACATGGAGCATCATTTCCAAGTCTAACACTATTTCCATCATACTAGGTAAAGGTAATAAACTTACTTTTATCTCCTATCATGTGATGTGAGTATCCACTGTCTATGATACAATTATCATTCTTATTCACACAAGTTACCAATTTTGTTGCGTCATCTTCATCTGACTCATCCTTCATGGCTACATAGACTACTTCATCATCATTCTCATCAAAATCTTTTTCAACAATGTAGAATCTTTTGTCTTTGTCCTTGTAATCTCTGCTATCATCTTCTCTTTTGTTCTTGTACTTGTTTCCTTCTTTGTATTTCTTATTATGTGTACACCTTGCATCAATATGTCCTACTTCATTGCAATTAAAACAAATGATATGCAGCTTACCTTTGAATTTACCTTTGCCTCTATGAAATCTTTTGGCCAATAATGCTTCCAATTGTTCCACATCTTCCTAATCTATGTTGCTATCACTAGATGCATGTTTTCCTTTTTTACTCTTCTTCTTTGATTTCACCTCCTCAATATCTTTCAATGATAGCTTAGCCTTGAAAGAAAATTCAAGATTATCAAGTTTGTAGTTATCAAAATTGGACAACTCAAAAGCAGTGAGTCTCCCTACTATTCCTTCAAAAGTTAACTAATTTCCTAAGACACACCTTAGCTCTTAGATGGATGAAACTCTAATAGCATAGATGGGGAGAAAATTTCTTAAGTATTTTCTATTAACAATTTCATCTTCCAAATGACCACCTAAACTTCTTATTGCACTTACTACTTCTTTCATTCTAGAGGCATATTGAGAAGCATTCTCACCTTCCTCCATTTTCATGTCATCAAACCTTCCTCTAAGGCTTTCTCTTTTTTCTATTTGAACATTCTGATCTCTTCCATAGATATCTAATAGGGCTTTCCACATCTTGAATGTAGAATCACATCCTTTAATTTCATCAAATTCAGCATAGTTGAGTGCAGAGGTAATCTCTAGCATTGCCTAATTATGCTCCTTCCTTTTGTGCAAATCATCCGCAGTAAGGGATCTAGCTAGATCTACATGCTCCACTTCAATTGAGGTTTTTTCATAATCACCTATTGATTCAAGGTGAAGTTTCATTAGGCTTTTCCATGCAACAAAGTTATCTCTATTGAGCTTCGGAACTTCTCTCTTGGACATATTTATCTTTATGCTTCTAGTACCTTTAAACTAAATCAATAGATGGCTCTGATACCAATTTTTAGAAATTCTTTAGAATAACTAAGAGGGGGGGTGAATCAGTTATTCAAGGTCCAAATTTCCAATTAAAACTTTTTTCATCAAGTAAAGTGAACCTATAAAGTTGTTCATGCATCCAAGCTTAAAATTTCCTACTTAGCAAGTTACTATAAATCAACATGCAAGCATAACACATGAAAGATCAACACATAACACAGTGATTTGTGTGGAAACCCAATTTGGGAAAAACCACTTGTAACATGCTACTCAATTCTCACTCTTTTGAAGTGATGCCCTATGAAAGGCCTACCCTATTAAAGGCTACAACACGCTGTTAAATGTGACTTGGTTAAAAGATTTAACCACTCTATTAAAAGTGGGCCTAGTTAGAGGACTTTAGAACATTCACTTGGAATGCCACCCTGTTAAAGGATTTACAAATAGCTATTAAACCAACCTAAGTCGATAAGATTTTACCCTAGCTTGCACAATTGTTAGAGAGTAACAACAATGGCTTTTGACCTAATACAACTCACAACTTGACTTGCAGATTTTAGATCATAGTTCAGTTCTTCACAATTTTACCTGGCTTTTAGTCTCTGTAGTTTTGATAGCTTGTTCTCCTTTCAAGCTTCATTTCCTTGAGTCTTCATGCTTGATGTACCAGTGCAATCTTCTTTTTGACCTCTTATCAAAGTAGAGTCTATGTTCTCTATTCTTCCTTCTCCTCTTGATGTCTTATCCTTAACACCTTTCAACCACTTTGCAATTTGGCACCCTAGCAACTCTTACTTTTTGGCATGTGACTTCTTAAATAGAAGTCCAGAATTATTTTTCCCACTTGATTCTTCCCTCCTTTAATTTTAGTGTGAATAGATTAGGTAGGATTCAATGAATCTAACCCATATCTTGTTTCATCTAGAAACATCATGAAGAATCCTCTTGAATTCACCCAAAAATGGTTTACTTAAAATTTTGTGCCTCTAGCTCATCATCCTTAACCTCCAAATAGTTCACAAAATTCAAGGTAACAAACTTGTTGGCTCAGATCTAGTGAATCTTTGACTTTTCCAATAATGCAACAACTTGGCACTATTGAAATTCTGGTGCTCGACACATATTGTCTTACTCAGCATCAACTACATTTTACTGATGCTCGACACCTATTACTTTTTTCAGCACCTAAACACACTTAGCTCCTTCTATATCACTTGGTACACACTAGATTTTTCTTTTGCTTAGTACTAACTAAAAATTTGCTCAGCTCAAACTAGCTTGCTAAGCACTCACTAATGAACTTAGTTAAGCTTTGCAAACATCATTGTTGCAACTTATTCTTCCAGTGTTTCTAAGTGTGGCTAGCCTCTTTATCTTCAAGTATGTTATCAATACATCATTTTACCATTGTCTTAACTAATCCATGAACTTCATTACAAAACCATAACTCAACCTTTCCCTTAAGTACTCTTGTTGCATCTTGTTGATTAAATCCTCTTCATCAATTAACTAAGTGATAGTGCTTGGATCTTATAAGAAATTGTTATTCTAGAAAATAGTAGGTTTGACATCAATGATAAAACAATGATTGAAAACATTCTTTATCAACCATCTTCCTTCTTTGCAACAATCTCCCTCTTTGATAGTATTCATTTTCAATTAGATTTCCAACAGAAATTAACTTAGATGAAATTATGATTCTCCATTAATATTTAAAATGTTTTTCCTCAACCAATTCTATGTTTGACACTCGGTCATTGCTAGGTTACTACATCAATATAAAACTTCTTGCTCAACACATAGACTATCACTCAGTCAATATCGATGCTTAGCCAACACTAACTTTTCTTGGCACTTACTGTTGCTTAGTTGACACTATCATCACTCAATATTTATAACAAAATTATTTAGTCTTCTACTTTGTTACTCAATCACATTTGATCTATCTTTGTTCACACTTTCAAGACTTGAGCATTACTATCTTTTCCTCTTGCAACATGATTTAAAAAATCTAATGATCTTGTCAAATTCAGACTAATCAGGTGTCCATTTGTAGTTTCCTCATAATAACTCAATCTATCCTCTAGATTCTTTTGTTATGAATAAATTCTCAAATCCTCTTCATCAATAAAATAGATTTTATATCAATGATAACATAACAATTGTTCTAATTATAGTTTCCAACAATAGGGTCTTTAAAAGGGGTGGATCAAAACCCTAAGAAAAATGGTAAGATTAAATAACAATGGTTGTTGATTCCTCTTGTGGATTCCATGGCTACACCTTTGGATAATAAATGAAAAAACCTAGAGGAATTAACTATTTTTGTTCAAATATGGGGAGAAGATATGAAATTTTGAAAATTGTACAAGTTTATTCATGAATGTTGGAATGGGATCATTTGTATCTAGGTAATGTATATCCACACTTTTATTGTTATGTTTTATTCCTTCAAGTCGAACAAGATCTTTGAACAATATGTTTATTGGTATGGTATGAATTAATGTTGTAGATGAATGGAAGTCCTTTTAGGAACCATCAACAAACATTTCAAAATTAACTCATTTGTGTTTTAGATTTCCTAACTTACCATTTGACTTTGTAGATCATGACATCCTCAACTAAATCAATGATTTTTTTGGTGGGCTTTTAAAATATTGTTCAAGTTTTGAGGATAATTTATTTAAGGTCAAAATATTTGTGTGTTACTCAAACGTAGCTCAATTGTGCAAGGATCTGTAATCTAAAGTCAATTCATGGTATACGGAGATAATATAATCATAGATCCAAATTGGTTAAATAAACTTGTGATTTTAGTTGATTGTCATTATTCTTGAATAAAAAGAAGAAAGTCCATTGATCAAAATAGATATATTATAATATATTTAATACTGACACATTGGGTTTCAATAATATTGATGCTTTAACTCAAGATGAGATGTAGCAAATATTTATTAGAAACAAAATGAGTCATTAACCTTTTTTAAAGGTGTTGGATTTAAATCTATCTCTAAGTGAAAAGACTTTTGGAGACATATCAACCCACTTTGAGAAGGCCAATTATATTCCTGTTACATTATAAATCGATTAATGTATGCATCTCCTTTTCTATTGGTTTATAATCTCTTCAGGGTAATAATGTAAATTCCCCATTTATTGTTGCAATCAACCCCCATTGGGAATTTATTCGATTGTGCAATAGGTTTCTCATTATGATGGTCTTTTAATCCTTCCTTCTAATGTTGTAGGATATCTGCGTGGAATAATAACATCTAGGGAGAGTATCAACTCCATTTTTTATGTTCTAATTGCCACTTTGGTGTCATGTAACTAGTCTACTATAGCCATGACTTTGACATATTTTGTACCTTATTTATTTCATGGTACTAAACATTTTAAGCATCCCTTGGGGTCATCACATTTAAATCATAATCTAGTCATTACTCCTGAAGCCCAATTAATTTCCAAAGTCCAAGATGTTGTGGACAAAACTAATGTTGTTCATACTAATCAAATTGATAATTTTTTTATTGAAAGTTTTGTTGATGCCAATTTATGATCTTTACAAAGTAATGCAAAAATTCTACTAAACACTAGTATATATGAAGTCATGTCCCCGGAAAAAAAGATTCTTGACTTCATAAGAACTATGAGGTTTTTTTATCCCCATGTAAGTATGATTTATGAATAGGATCTCAGGTGCTTTTTCCCACCTTAAAGTCTCCTTCAATTAATAAATCTATGATGTCTTCTAGAAATCCTAGGGGAAGATCACCTCCAAATAACAGAAAAAATCAAGCAGAGATAGATGTAGGACTCCAAGAAACTCCAATTACTTCTACTAACTTTGGGAAAATAAAAATAAAAGGCCTTAAAAGGGCCTCTATGACCAAGAATAAATTACAAGTTGAATATGTTGTGGATGGATCTTAACTTCTGATAAACACTCGAAAGAAGACGTGATGTGAACCTTCCCTTCAAGAATAATGAGGGCCATTTCATGGAATGGTAGGGTTTTAATTGTCCATAATAACATGCACATTATTAAATTCCAACTAGATAACATTAATCATATTACAATGCTCCAAGAAACTAAGTTGTCTAAATTAGTTGTTTCTCAATTGTTTTCTCACTAGAAATCATGGAAAGTTTTATCATCCCCTTCTATAAGATCTCCTAGTGGCCTTGCAATTTTGTAGAATAATAGTAAAGAATTTGTGAAATTTATTTCCTCTACTAATAATTGGATGTTACATTGGGTTTTAAGGCTATTTTTTTAATGTATATGGTCCATCCTTAATTATTAATATGTGAAAGCTATGGAATTTGTTAAGATCTCTTATTAATGTTTTAAAAGGAGAATTCATAATTTTTTTTAAGGGATGGGGTTAATACCATCATTAATATGGATGAGAAAATAGGAGAAATTATTCCATCCAAAAGTGGTATGTCTTATTTTAGCCAATTCATTGTCAATAGTAAGATTATTGATGTTTCTCCCAAGCAAGGCCATTTCACCTAGACAAAAAAAAAGATTTGATTTCCTATCAAATTGTAGAGATACTCATTTTCCAATTCTATTGGATCTTGAGGAACAAAGTGACTACAACAAATCATTTTTTAAGTTTGAACCTATGTGGTTTAGGAATGCCTTGTCCCTCCAATTTCTAAAAACCTATTGGGATAATATCTTGTTTATTTAAATTTCTCATTTGTACCAAATTACTAAGAGATAAATTATATAAAACAAAGGATGAAGGAGTGAAATATTAATCACTTCAAAAATATTTTTCAAGATAATTTTTGGCTAGAATCAACATTGACTAGTTTCAATAACTAGATTACCAATATTGGATGGATCAAAAATATTTTTACCTTGAACATACCATTGATAAATCCCTTGAGAGGTTCTATTAGGGGAGGGAATATATTGGAGATATAAGTCTCATGAGCTATGTGTTAGGGAGATAAATACAAGATTTTTCACACCCCCGCAAAGTTGAGGAGGTTGAGGAATCAATATTTTAATATTAAAATCAAGTCAAGTATTTTTCATGAAGAGGATGAAATTTTCAAAGAGTCTATTTCCTTGTATGAGAATCTTCTTAATAAAGAATCCATTGAACCAAAATAATCAATTATTAATGAAATACTATCTTGTCTCTTTGATATTGAAAACCCCATAATTATGACTTCATTTAATCTTTAAGAGCTAAATATAGTTTTCTTTTCCTATGGTCCTAGAAAAATCTCCAAGACTTGATGAATATTCTATGCTCTTTTTCCAAAAAAAGATAGAAGTTTTTGGGAACAATTTTTTTACTTTCTTTAGAAGAAGAAGGAACAAAATCACATTGAAATAAATCAATAAAACTTGGATTTATCTCATGCCTAGAGTAGATAATTATAAGACTATTGTTGAATTTTGACCAATCTCATCATGTCATGCCTTAATTTAAAGTATTCATTGGAGTTATTTTTTAAGGCTTATTAAAATTATCCCTAAAATCAACTCTTTAGAACAATGAGGCTTTGTCCCTAGAAAAAAAAAATTTTTGAGGGGCATATCCATTATCATGAAATACTACATTATATTTATACATAAAAAGGAATCAACTAGCATCCTTAATTTGGACATTATTAAAGCTTACAATACAGTTAATTGGAAGTTTCTTCTTTTGGCATTAAAAAGGCTTGGTTTTCACAAAAAATGGCTTAAATGGATTTCAAACTCTATCTCAACTCCTATATTATTTTTCATCAATAAAAGTTCCCCAAAAGGCTCATTTTTTTCATCTAGGGAGCTAAGTTTGGGTGATCCACTTTTTCCTTTCCTCTTTATTACCATGGTTGAGGGCCTTAGTCTTACCATTAAACATGTAAACATGGTATCTTCTTGGAAAGGGGTAAAATTTGGTAATTTAGACAAATAATTTATTTATTGATGACACATTATTATTTTTATAAGATTATTTACAAGAGTCAAAGGCCATTAAAATGATTATTGATGAGTACTCCTTATTTTTGGGGGAATTAGTTAATCTAAAAAAGTTAAAGATACATTTTGTTAATATTTTTCCACTAGTGAATCAATATTTAGTTTTCTATTAGGGCTCTTCTATTAGCTCCTTTACTTGTAAATATTTAGGCATCCCCTTATTTATAGGGGTTGAAGTTGAGGAAATTTCAACCCCATAGCTCCCAAGAATCAAAGCATGCAAACACCTATCATAGAAAGAGAGGAGAAAATATATGGATGATGGAATATATAGATTCATAAGAGAGGAGACATTCTTGATGAGAAAAAAGAGAAATTTATTTTCAATTAAAAATTGTTGTTACTAAGAGAGATCAATCCTTATAAAGGAGATCAAATACCTAGAAGGTAAAATGTAGGAAACATGATAAGAACTAATAAAAGAATTACTTATTATATGCCTAAAGTTTATCTTAAGTAAAATAGATTAAATAAAAAAAACTTATTACTCTAACACCCCCCCCCCCTTTAAGATAAACTTAGGGAGAAGCAGAAACTACTATTGAAAGTACATTTGGGTCCTGACAATAAGACTTGATGAGGTAGCCAAGCACAACCAAATCTCTATAAAGAGGATAAATAGAGAAAACCACATGGGAAAAAATATATTCCAAGACAAGATGGAAAGAATGTTGAAAGAACTAGTGATGGACTATAGAAACCCCCACACTAGAGAATGTCCCAGAAGATAGGAACATAAGGATGATCATGAAGAACACCACTGAAGCATAAGAAGATACAAAGCTTTGTTAAAAAGTAACTAGTAATTTGAAGAACCTCTACTAAAATAGATACTGACCAAATAGAGAAGACTATAATGTGCATGAGTTATCTTAGAAGACACTACTTGAATCAAGAGGTACACAAAGGAAAACAACTAAACTTGAAGATATAGATGACATGAAACAACCAATCCTAAAGATTTGATCAATCAAACATCGAAGGTTGCATCTAAAGAAGTAAAGAAAAGAAGAGTTCCTATATGGTAAAATATCCATCTCACCAAAATGCATAGATACCCAACCCTACATCCACCTAATACATAGGGACAAATTCTAAATACATAGCTCACTACATTAAACCAAGGAAGAATAAAAACCAACATGAAACCCCCCCTAATGAAGACCAGGGTGAGGTGAAAGACAATTGGAAAATTTATTAGGATTAACCACAAACAAAAATAAAAACTACATGCAAATATAACCAATATCAAAAAATAATTAATCGCACAAAAGAGAATACAATACACAAGAATTTAATGTTGTTCACCCAATCCCTAGTCTATGTCCGCCAACAACAATTCTAATATTATTATTATCCATTGATTACAATTTTCAATCGCTTATAGCTCAATACCACTACAAGAAGCTTCAATATCATCATACATTATGAAATAACTAACCCTTAGTGATTTTATACAAGCTTTTGTTGCTTACAAAATTATGGCTAGAATAAGTCATCTAATAGAAAAAATAACAATCAACACCTTTTACAATTGTAGAGTCCTTTTACAACTAAGCTAGCTTTAAATATTTTCTTACCTCCATCCTCTTCTTTCAACTTGTAAACCCATTTATTATGTAAAGCTCTTTTACCTGCAGGTAACTTGCATAGATTCCAAGTCTGATTTTTCAATAAGGTGTCTATTTCTTCTATCATCGCTGACTCCCACTGAATATTAGTATCCACCTCCATAGCTTTATCACAACATTCATGTTCACCAAAATAAATTAGTAAAATAGAGTACAAAGAGTTAGAAAATTTATCTAGAGGTCTGCTTAGCCTTGTTGACTATTTAACATTCACTAGGTGTGGTATTCAGGGTAAACTTTAAGAAAGCCACCTCCAAAAAAAGATTTAAAATATTGGCAAATCTTTCATTATTTTCAAAAACAAAATTATTTCTATTGATGAATCTCTCAATTTTTTATTCTAGATATGATTAATATTGGCTATTATTTTCAAATCATAATTTTCTTGTACAAAATAATGACAAATTTTAATAATAATAGGAAGTTCATTTGATCACCATGGAATATTACAAATTAAAATTGAATATTTACCTCATGGAATATTATAAGGATCATTACATATACTTTAAATTAATAGTGAAAACTAAATATTGGTGATATATCCCTAAAGTAACTAATAATTATGATAATTATTGGTTAGTTCAATTTTATTTCTCCAATTATATATTATATTTAGGTGACTCAAATCTAATCATGTAACGAATATTGTGGAAAATATTTGAGTTTAAAGTTTTCAATAAAATAAATTATTGAGTGATTCTAAATATTCTAGAACTAAATTTTATAAACCTATAGCGATTTAAGTTGTATCAAATCTTAAATTATTAGCTAAATTACTAGCCCAAAAACTCTATAATTAGCCAATTTATGAATATTAGCCACTAAAAAATACCTTGGTGTTATTTGTTGTTGTAGATTGACATGAGGGATTGCTATAAGATCTTCCTTTTGAGTAATGCAACACTACATGATCATTTTCTTTGTTCTCATGCTATTGCAACATATCTTTGTACAACACTTTCTCATTGAATATGACATCCTTGCTTCTTACAATTTTATGATTTTCAAAATCCCAATTCCTATAATCAAATTCATCAATTCTATATCCAACAAATATAGATTTCTTTATCTCAACTTCTAACTTGGTTATATTTTTAGAATTTATATGTGCAAATGCTTCACAATTGAAGGTTTTGAGAAAAGAATAACTTGGCTTCTTACTCATAAATTCTTCCTTTAGAATACCACATCCCAAAGGAGCAGAGGGTCCTCTATTAATCAAATATATAGTAGTATTGATAGCCTCTACCAACATGTTTAAGGGTAGCTAGGATACAACCTCATGGTGCTTGAACACTCCATTATTGTCCTACTCATGTGTTCAACCACTCTATTTTAATTTGGAGTCCTTAGAATAGTTGTATGTCTATAAATACCATTAATGGAGAAATAATCTTCAATTTTTAACTATAATACTTACCACAATTATCAAATATATGAAATTTTATTTTTTTACCAATCTTATTTTCAACCAATCATTTCCATTTCTTAAAAGTTTGAAATACATCAGGTTTTTATCTAAGGAAATAAACTCATATTTTTCTAGTTGCATAATTAATGAATGCAAGATAATAATGAGATACAATAAGGGAAGATGCCTAAGTTGGTCCTCATACATTTATTTGCACAAGCTCTAATTTCTCATTTTTCTTTTCCTTCCCACTCTTCACAAAACTCACTCTCTATTGTTTTTCATACACAAAACTTTCAAATAAATCCATATTGACACATTTCAAACCTGATAAAACTTTCTTTGAATGAATTAATTTCATACCTTTCTCACTCATGAGCCTAGGTATATTGTATCATAGCTCTATATTAGAATCTATAGCAACTATCTGTTATCCGTACTCAACTGCAACAATTATTAGTGAACATTAATTTTTCTCTTAAATAATTAAAATAGAAAGAACATTATGACCTACACAAAGATATAAGGTGACTACTTTTACACCTTTTTCTAATGCAAGGGAAGATTTTGAAACCTTCCAACTTTTATCATTAAAGGTAACTACTCAAACCTCATCACCAAGATGCCCTGCTGAAATTAAATTCCTATTCAACCTTGGAACATGTCCTACCTCTTGTAGTAGCCAATGATTCCCATTCTATAAGTCAATCTTAATTTTTTTGTTTCCAACAATCCGATAGACTTTATTATCCCTCAAATAAACAAGCCCAAAATCCCCTTGCACTAATCTAGGAAATAACCTCTATGGGCAGTAGCATAAAATGAAGCCCCTAAATCTAGAAAAGAAGCAAAGCATCCTCTTCAAATTTGTTACTTACCACATTTACCTCCTTGTTCCCTTCTAGTTTATCTCCTTCATTTTTCTTTCGAGTCCAGCAGTCCTTGTTCTTATGCCTTGGTTACCCATAGTACTAGAAATATCTTTGTCCTCTGGATTGAGACCTCTTCCCCTTTGAATTTCCTCTTGATTTTCCATAATTTCTATAATTACTAACTCTCTCAATCATTCTACCTCTACTTTATACATTCAAAGAACTTCCCGATGTAGATCCACATGAGGTTTTCCTACAAGTTTCCTCAGTCAGAATAACACCAATCACATCATCAAATTTTAGGGTACTAGATCCAAAAAAAATCACTCATAGTCATTCTATCTTTTAGGAAAAGAATACAAAATCAAGAGAGCCCTAATTTTATCATAGAAATTAAAATTTATAGAAGATAATTGAGTAGTAACTATAAAAAAACTCATTTAAATGATTTGCAATAGATCCACCTATTAAAAAGAGATTATTTAAAGTATAGAGCCTATCAGAGAACAATCATTATATTGTAAATGATGTCAAACTTGCTACTTGTTAGTGAGACAATTTATTTTTGGTCTAAATGTTATCATTTGTTTGATTGTTGAAGAGGATTTGAAAAAAGGAGATAACAAGAGAACCTAGAGAAAGGTTGAATTATTTAGTTTATAAAAGGAGCACTAAGGCCAAGTAATACATTGTTAATATTATGTATTGTTGATCTACTTAAGGCTAAAGTAAAAGATTACTTTAGCTAAGCAAAGAAGAAGTGTTTTCGTAAAAAGTGTCTACCAAGCCTAGCTAAGAAAGTAGTGTAAGCCAAGAAAATTCTAATTCAGGCCAAGTAGAAAGTTAGTATATGTTGAGCATCAATAAAATTTAATAAGTGCTAAGCATCAAGGAAATAACAGTAGCGACCGAGCTAAGAAGACATAGTTGGTGCTGAGTAACCCAATGTTGACCAATCATCAGAAGATTGTTATTTCCAAGTGTATAGTGTTAATGTCGAGTGAAAATAAAAGTGTTAAATCAAAGATTTCATAAATCTATGCCAACTAATTTAATTTCTTGAATTATGTGAAGTGTTTGGAAGATACGTATAATGAGCTCATGGCACATAATTCAAGATAAACCATTTTGAAGAAAATTCAAGGAAGATTGTAGAAGAAATTTTTAGAGGAATTAAAATGGAAAAGTGGGTAGATTCATTGAATCTTACCTAACCCTAAAATGGACAATTTTGATTAAATAACAAAAGATCTAAACACTCTATTTGTAGAGATAATAGGCTAGAAGAAAAGGTTGTCATGTGCGAGAACCTAAGAAAGACAAGATGTCTAGGGTGTTGCTTCATCTGGTGGCTAAATAGAAGAGACTACAATTGGCATACAAAGAAAGAAGGCTTAAGAGGTTGAATGCTTGAAGGGTGAACAAGTTATTAGAGATGAAGAGTATGAATTCCAAGTAGAATGGAGGACTAAACTAGAGATATGTAATCTACAAGTGAGTTATATTTTATTATCAAACCAAGTCTTGTTGTTATTTTATAACAACTGTGTTAGTCTAGATAAATCCTTTGGATTAAGGTTGACCTTATAGTCATTTGTAAGTCCTTTAACTAGGTCACATTTAACAGTGTGTATTGTAACTTTTAACAGGGTTGGCCTTTAACACAGCATCACTTTAAAAGATTGAAATTTGCTACCACGTTACTAGTGGTTTTTCCCAAATTTGGTTTCTACATAAAATCCTTATGTCAAATTGTGTGAATGAGTTTTTGGTATTTCATGTTTACATTTTTGGAAAGTTATTTTGACCTAGGACAGTGACCTACTAAGCTAAGATATTGGATGATCTAATGGATGTATGCACAATATGCTTTTATGGATATGAATTTGTTAAGTACTAAAAAGTTTTATTTATACATTTGGACATTGGATAATTTATTCACCCCCCCCCCCCCTTCCCCACAAGTTATTCTAAAGATTCCCAACAATTGGTATTAGAACTTGGTGCTAAGAGGAAATACTTTGAAGGTACTAAAAACTAAAGATCAAGATGTACATAAAGGAGGTGCCCAAACTAAACAAGGAAGTCTTTCCTACATGGAAAAGTTTGATAAAGCTATATTTAGGAGGTCTTAGAGTCTATGCACAATCTACCATCACCATTGAGCATTTTGATCCTACTAGAGCCCTTATTATTGATGATTTGAAAAAGAAGAAAGAATACAATCAAACAATATTAGAGTTTGCCTCTGCCTTAAGCTACTCATATTTTGATGACATCAAAGAATGTAATTCTACTAAGAAGATGTGGGATGCTATAGAAATGATCTATGGAGGAGATAAGAATTTTTTGATAGAAAAAGTTGAAAGTCTAAGAATAAAGTTTGATGACATGACAATGCAAGAGGGTGAGACTATAGTCCATTATTGGACAAGAATCAAAGATTTTGTGAATGCTATCAAAGGAGAAAATGGTGTTATTGAAGATGAGATTGTGATCAAAAAAGTATTGAGAACCTCATTCCTTATCTATTCTATTAGAGTCTCTACCATACAAGAACTAAGGTGTGTTCCTGGTAGTAATCTAACCCTTAAAGGACTGATGGGTAGACTCACTACTTTTGAACTTTCTAATTTTGATAATTTCAAAAATGAAAATGTTGAATCTACTTTCAAAGCTAAAATTGTCATGAAAAGAACCTAAAGAGAAAAAGAAAAAGATCAAGCATGTTTCTACTGACAGTGATATAGATGAAGATGATGTAGAAGGTCTTGAAGTGTTGTTGGCAAGGAGATTTCACATTGGAAAAGGGAAATGTAAAGGTTAGCTATCTATCATGTGTTTCAGTTGTAATGAGGTTCGTCATATTGTTGCTAGGTGTCCAGAGAAGAATAATAATAGAAGTGGAGATAAATATAGAGGTAAAAGAGATGAGAACAACAAAGATTATAAAGATAAAGGAAAGAAGTCTTACTGCATTATTGAAGAGAAATCAAAAGATGGATATGATGACCATGATGATGAAGTTGTGTATGTTGATATGAAAGATGATTCTAATGAAGATGAGGAAATTGCATTGATATCTTATGTGAAAAAAAGTAATAGATAGATCATTGATAGTGGATGTTCACATCACATGACTAGAGATAAAAGTAAGTTCATTACCATTGAGTACTACAATGGAAATAGTGTTAGATTTGGTAATGATGTGCCCTATCTGATAAAAGATAAAGGGTCAATCAAACTGACAAAAAAGATCATGGGTGATAATGCTTACTATGTATAAGGACTTAACTATAACTTGTTGAGTGTGTCACAATTGAATAGTGATTGTTGTAAAGTTGAATTTCATAACAAGAAAGAAAATATTTATGACACTGATGGAAAACTAATTGGAAATGGAGATCAAACTAGAGGTAATCTATTTTATCTTGACATAAATGATGTTACTTGTCTTGTTATATAATTTGATGATGCTACGGAACAAGATTTTATGCCATGTTAACTCTGATAACTTAGTTAGTATCAATAACATGAAAACACTTAGAGGTTTTTCAAAACTAAAGAAACCTGATAATGTGATTTACAAACAATGTCAATTAGGTAAGATAAAAAAATATGGTTTTAAAAGTAGAACTCACTCCTCAAAATAAATTATGTAATTGGTTCATACTAATTTGTATGGACCAATTACTGTGCAAAGCTATAAAGGTGACAAGTACATTATCCTATTTGTTGATGATTATTCTAGGATGATGAAAGTTATGTTTTTGAAACAAAAAATTGATGATTTTTAAATGTTTAGGTGGTATTTGGAAAGAGTTGAAAATGAGACTGGGAAAAACTTGAAATGTCTAAGATCTAACAAAGGTGGAGAATTTACATCAAATGAGTTTGAGATATTATGTAATGATAGAAGAATCAAGAGATAGACTTTTGCACCTAGGACCCTTCCATAAAATTTGATTGTTGAAAGAAGGAATGGATCTATAATGGATTGTGCTAGAACACTCATGATGGAGAAGAATTTTTCTTTGAAATACTAGAGAGAAGCTATAAGTATATTTGTTTATACCTTGAATCAAGTACAACTCAAGAAAGGTACAAATTCTATACCTTTTAAACTAAGGTATAGATACTCACCCAATGCAAAATATTTTAAGGTATTTAGAAGTAAGTGTTACATTCTTAAGGACATCAGGAATGGTAAACTTGAAGCTAGACATGAAGAAGATATATTCCTAGGCTATTCCATAAGAAGTAAAGCTTATAAGTGTTTAAATATTAACACTAACAAAGTTATGGAAAGTGTAAATGTGAAATTTGATGAATATATAGAGGTACATGAAGCTAAACCTAAAAGGGAACCTAAAGAGTACAAAATCTTAATATAATACTATGAAGATATGAATGTTGATGAAGCTATGAACCAAGGTGTAAATCAACAACATCTTGTATAAGTGATTGTTGAGTCACATACAATGGATGTCAAGTTGCATTCAGGAGCTAAGTTGCATTTAGGAGCTTAGTTGCAGATAGAATTTGAGGTATATTATGATACTAAGATTAATATACATGAAAGGAATGCTAATTTACCTAAGTACACAGTGATTCTAAAGTTGACAAACCCATTGAAAAAAGAAGAGCAGAACCAATATTATCAAAGTATCTCAAAAGACATCACCTTATTGAACAAATTATTGGAGATAAAGAAGCTAGACCACTGATAAGGAAGAGGTCAAGAAGTGATATATGTTTGTTAAGCACGCATGAGACCTATTCAATGAAGGATGCATTAGAGAATGAAGACTAGAGTAAAGCCATAAAAGAAGAGATTGAATAGATTGAGAAGAACAAAACATGGACTCTAGTACCTAGACCAGAGAACAAGAATGTAATTAGAACCAAGTGGGTATACAGAAACAAACTAGATGAGAATGGTGAAGTCACAAGAAATAAGGCAAGATTAGTTTGCAAGGGATATGCACAAGAAGAGGAGGTTTAAATTGAACAACTAGAAGGATTTGTTGATCTAGACAACAAGAATATAGTATGTAGATTAAACAAAGCCTTATATGGTTTAAAGAAATCCCCAAGGGCATGATATTAGAGGCTTCACAATTATCTTGTGAAGATTGGTTTTGAGAAGACTAATGATAACAACAATATGTACTTGAAGATAGAAGGGGGTAAAGGAATTTTACTAGCTGAAATATTTATTGATGATATCATATTTAGAGGACAAAATGCATTGTGTAAAAAATTTGCAAATAAAATGAAGAAAGAATATGAGATGTTTATATTTGGAGAGATAAAGTTCCTTGTTGGTTTGCAAGTATGTTAAATGAAATATGGTATTTACATCACTTAGTCAAAGTACATAAAGAAAATATTGAAATTTTTTGGTATGGATGATTTAAAACCTGTTAGCACTCCTATGGTGACAGGACACAAACTATCCAAAATTGATGATTCTGTTGAAGTAAATCAAACATTATACAGGTCTATGATTGGCAAGTCACAATACATAGTACATAGTAGACCTAACATTGCATTAGTTGTTGGGATTGTTGCAAGGTTTTCTACAAATCCTAATTCATTTGATGGCTATTAAAAGGATCATGAAATACTTGAAATGAACATAAGACTATGGTCTATACTACAAGAAGAATGATAAGTTTGAATTAAAAGCCTATATAGATGTTGATTAGGCTAGAAATATTGATGAAAGAAAGAGTACAAGTGGTGGAGCATTTTTCTTAGGAAAGAGATTGGTCACCTAGACCAATAAGAAATAAAATTGTATATCTCAATCTACTATTGAAGGTGAATATGTGACTACTACAATAAATTGTATAAATGTGGTATGGATAAAACAACTACTCAAAGGAATGAAGGGAGAAATTAATGAACCTGTGCTACTTTATTGTGATAATGCAAGTGATATAAACATATCTAAGAACCCTATGGTTGTAATGCACTCAAAGACAAAGAAAATTGTAATCAAGTATCATTATTTGAGAGAGTTGGTTCAAGAAAAAGAAGTAAGAATTGAATATGTGAATACAAAAGAAAAGATAGCTGATATATTCACAAAAGCTTTACCTAAGGATGCCCATGAATATCTTAGAGATAAACTAGGGGTCACACCCCCAACTAAAGCTACTTAAGGAGAAAGAGTAGTGCCCTACATTAACTAATTTGAATACCGTATTTTAAAATTTTGGTGTAGTGGATCTTACTTTAGGAGTTACCTAAAGTAATGAGGGAGTTGAATCAGAATATTTACAGTCACATGCAAGGTGAAAGAGGGAGAACCTAAATTGATTATATCTATATGAAAAGATGACAAGTCTTTGGCATTGTTGTCAAAGAGGGGGATATAAGAAATATGGAGATAGATAGTAGAGAGAGATCAAAGAAGAGGATATAAGGTTAAGGGAGATATCAGAAAGAGGAACATAGAATAATAAAGGGAGAAATTTCAAAGATATTAATTTTCTTTTTGGTATTCTTGTTGGTATTGGTTTGACATCAATCCCAAAGAGGGAGATTTTGAAAAGAAATTATTTGAAGTGTAGAACCTATCATGAAACAATTATTATTTTGTCACTGATGTCAAACCTAATACTTGCTAGTGAGACAATTGCTTTTTAATATGAATGTTATCATTTATTTGATTGATGAAGAGGATTTGAAAAGATGAGATAACAAGATAATCTAGAGAAGGATTGAGTTATTTAAAGTGTATAAAATGAATACTGAGACCAAGTAAGACATTGATGATATTATGTATTTTTTATCTACTTAAGGCTAAAGTAAATGGTTACTTTAGCTAAGCCAAGAAGAAATGTTTTCATAGAAAATTTCTACCAAGCCTAGCCAAGAAAATAGTGTAAGCCAAGAAAATTCTAGTTCAAGCCGAGCAGAAAGTTAGTATGTGTCAAGTGTTAGTAGAATTGAGTAAGTTTTAAGCATCAAGGAAATAATCATGGTGACCAAGATGAGAAGACATAGTTGGTCCCATGCAACCCAATGTTGCCCAAACATCAGAAGACTATTATTGCTGAGTGAATAGTGTAGATGTTGAGTGACAACAAAAAGTGTTAAATTGAATATTTTAGGAATCTGATCTAACTAATTTGATTTGTTGAATTGTGGGAAGCATGTGGAAGTATAATGAGATGGTGGTACAAAATTGAAGATAAACTATTTTTAGGAAAATTCAAGGAATATTGTAGAAGAATTTTTCTAGAGTAACTAAAATGGAAAAGTGGGTAGATTCATTTAATCTTACCTAACCCTAAAATAGATGATTGTGGTCAAACAACAAAAGATCTAAATTCTCTATTTATAGAGATAGAAAGAAAGAAGTAAAGGTTGTCATGTGTGAGAATCTAAGGAAGACAAAAATTATAGGATGTTGCTTCATCTGGTGGCCAAATAGAAGAGACTACAATTGGCATACAAAGCAAGAAGGCTTAAGAGGTTGAATGCCTGAAGGGTGAACAAGTTTTCAAAGATGAAGAGTATGAATGCCAATTAGAATGGAGGCCTACACTAGAGATCTATAATCTACAAGTGAGTTGTATTTTTTTATCAAATCAAGTCATGTTGTTACTTTCTAACAACTATATCAATCTAGATAAATCCTTTGGATTAAGGTTAACCTAATATTCATTTGTAAATCATTTAACTAGGTGACATTCTAATGGAATATTCTAAAGTCCTCTAACAAGGCTCACTCCTAATAAGGTGATTGAAATCCTTTAACTAGGTCACATTTAATAATGTGTATTGTAACCTTTAATAGGGTTGGCCTTTAACATGGCATCACTTTAGAAGATTGAAATTGGCTAGCATGTTACTAGTGGTTTTTCCCAAATTGGGTTTCCACATAAAATCCTTGTGTGAAATTGTGTGAATGAGCTTGTGGTATTTCATATTTACATTTTTGCAAAGTTATTTTGACCTAGGACAATGACCTGCTAAGTTAAGGTATTGGATGATCTAATCGATGCATGCATGATATGATTTTATGGATATGAATCTATTAAGCACTAAAAAAAATTATTTGTACATTTAAACCTTGGATAACTAATTCACCTCCCCTCCCATTTATTCTAAAGAATTCCAACACCACCTTCTACCATCTTTATATTAAATAAATGCTTCATGAGAAATACCTTATTTGAAGTGGAGGGATTTTCATATAATTTTTCTCAGGTTTGCATCAACTCTTATGTTGTTTTCTTTGTAATGTTAAATTTCAACAATCTTCCAGGAGAAAGATGAGATATCTGATCAGCTCCCTTCTATTCAAGATGAAATCCAGCATTCAAGATACAATGCTCATAATAGCCAAGAAGAAAAGGCCATCCTTAAGAATCTGTACAACATCATATCTAAGGAAGAGCTTTTCTGGAAATAGAGATCAAGAGTTAGTTGGTTGAAGGGAGGAGACCGCAACACCATATTTTTTCACCTGACCACCCTTAAGCACTGAGCTAATAATAGAATAACCAACATTGTTAAGGGCTAGGTTCCAGTTACCAAAGAGGATGAAATTGAGAAGGAAGCTATCTGCTACTTCTCATCTCTCCTCTCAATTGATCCTTCCCTCTTTGGATCTGAACAAGAGGAAATCCTGGCGACCATTCCCCCCATTCTTCAAGTTCACCACAACTCCATGCTGAAGGCAATCCCCTCCTTGGAGGAAATCCATCAGGCCCTCTTCTCTCTCCCAAGGGATAAAGCTCCTAGCTCGGATGGTTTCCCAACTTTTTTCTTTCAGATCTTTTGGAATGTAGTGAAAAAGGATGTGGTTAAAGTGATTTAGGAGTTCTTTGGAGCTAGGAATTTTCTTAAAGAACTTAATGCTACCTTTCTAGTCCTCATCCCTAAAATCATGGGTGCTGATTCTCTGGATAAATTCAGGCCCATTAGCCTCTATAATTCCTTCTTTAAGATCATTGCCAAGGTTCTCACTTCTAGGCTCCTTAGAGTTCTCCCTCTGATTATCTCTCCTCAGCAAACCGGCTTTGTCCCAGGTAGGCAGATCCTTGATTCAATTGTTTCGGTTCATGAGGTTATCCACTCTCTTGAGGCGGGAAAAAAGGAAGGCTTCCTTCTTAAGCTGGAGCTATCAAAAGATTATGACAGGGTTGACTAGAAGTTCCTCTTTGCTGTTCTTCGTGCCTTTGGCCTCGATGATCAAGTTTGCAAGCTCATCTCCCAGCTTGTGTCTTCACCCTCTTTGTCAGTTCTGGTCAATGGCCACCCCTCTCCTTTCTTCTCCCCCTCTAGGGGTCTAAGTCAAGGAGACCCCATCTCGCTGGTCCTATTTTTTATCATGGTGGAATGCCTTGGCAGACTCATCCAGAAGAAGATCAAGGACAGGTATTTAGTGGGTTTGAGGCCTTCTTCAGGTCCATCCACTTTCACTCATCAACAATTTGTGGATGACACGATTTTGGGGCATGAAGCTTCAGTTCAAGAGGCCAGGACTTCAAAAGCATTCTTAATTCCTACACCAGGGGTACTGGACAAGCTATTAACTTAGACAAGAGCTCTATCTTCTTCCTCAACACTCCTCTGGAGAGGTAGAGGAAAATTGCTCGAATTCTGGGTTGTGGCATTGGATCCTTGCTAGCAACTTATCTTGGGCTTCCTCTAGGCTCCAAACCCTTGAACTCCTTTTGGACAAGCATTGTCGACAACTTCATCAAGAAACTTGCTGGTTGGAAAGGGGTCACCCTCAATCAAGCAAGTAAATGCACCCTGGTTAACTAGATTCTCCAGAACCTCCCCACCTATGCCCTCAGTCTCTTTGGGATTTTGGTTAAATTTGTAGACAGAATAGAGAGGATTTAGAGGGCCTTTCTCTGGATTGGAACTGATGACCATAAGAGATACCACCTGGTAGCCTAGGACCAGGTTTGCTTGCCTGAAAGCCAAAGAGGTCTTGGAATCAGGAAAATTTCTCAACTCAATCAATCCCTCTTAGCTAAAATCCCTTGGTGCATCTTTCAAGGCACAAGGGTTTGGAGGGACATCTTGGCTAAAAAGTACTTGGGAGGCCTGTCTCTCTCCTCCATTTTCCAGGGGGTTGAACTGACATTGGGTTCTAACATTTGGAATGGTATCTTAAAGGCCCTTCCCCTTGCTAAAACTAGGGCCAAATGGAAAGCTAGAATGGGAGACAAAATCCTTTTTTGGCAGGACAGCTAGCTTTTTTAGGAACCTCTCAATAACCATCCTTCATTCAACAAGTGGACTGATCAGGCAATAGGCAGATATGGTATGTTCGTTAGGAACTACAGAAATGGGAATGAATGGCACAATTTGGTGGAGCTTTTGCAAGATCTCGAGCCTTTGATGGCCTCTTTGAATGCTATCAACATCAACTAGATAGGCGATGCCTTAGTCTGGGGAGACTCTTCTGGAGGCCATTATACTGTAGCCTCAGGCTATCTTTCCCTTGTGGGCACAAGGGAGAAACCTATTTGGGCCAAGGCCTGGACTCTTAGATTAACACCCAAAATCAACATTTTCTTTTGGCTCCTCTTGCAAGACAAAATCCTTACCCTAGATAATTTAGCCAAGAGAGGCCAAATTATTCCCAGCAGATGCTGCCTCTATAAGCATGACCTGGAAATGTTTAATCACATTTTCATTCACTGCCCCTTTTCCTCTAAAGTGTGGAGTCTTTTGACTTCCAATATGAACTTCTACTGGTGCCCGCTAGCTAGTATCCAGGAATTCTTCATACAGTGGAGTAGCAACCACAAAGGCCTGAACTCCCAAATTTTGAGTTCCTAGATTATCCCACACTTTTTCTAGGGAATTTGGAAGGAGCGCAACAATAGGATATTCAAAGATAGAGAAGCTCCTGAGGGTATTATAGCAGAGAAAATTTATGGCCTCATGAAAGAGAACTATTCCACAATTAGAGATAGAAACATAAAGGACAGAGGGAAAATTAAGACCAAGAAAGAAGACAGGATCAAAAGAAGACAGCAGGCTACTTGGTCCTTCCCCCCTGAAAATTGGCATAAAGCCAATTTCGATGGGGCGGCTAAGGGGAACCCTAGTCCCGCCAGATGTAGTGGAATCATAAGAAATAGCTTGGGATGGGGCATTGCTGCTATCTCCTCCCCTATTGGTCACTAAACCAACCATTTTGCTGAAGCCAGTGTGGCCAAACTCACTGTTAAGCTGGCCCTGAACTCAGGGATCGAACAACTGTGGCTTGAAGGAGACTCCCTAAATATAATAAATTGTATTTTAGTAGTAACCAAACCATCATGGACATTTGAAAGCATAATTGAGGACCTAAAAATGGACTTGAGGAAATTTTAAAATTACCACATTAGCCATGTCTACCGTGAAGCTAACGTGGTTTCTAATTGGTTCGCAAATGCAGCGATCACATTCAATTTGGTGATGACGTGGGGAAACAATAATCATTTTTTGGTGGCGGCTATGGAGCTCATCTGAAAGGAGCAAATTCAAGGTACCAACTCAAAATCTTTTTTATGATGATGAGACATGCTAAATCATGTTTTAAAAAGGGAATCATTTGGAGTTATGCGAAACCCCCACCGTTTCATAATAACGTGTACGGATTACACAAGTAGAAGAAAGCCAGAGTCAAACCCAATAACACACACTTTAAAGCTCTCATCCTTAGGGATTTTTTCATCTTTGAGCTCTACAATTCTGTTAAGGGTTTAGGGTTAGAGAGGCATAATATTGCAATGGTGGGAGAAAGGATTAGAAGAGAACCATGGGGAGAAACAGAGAGCTAGAAAGAAAAAGGGAAGGTTTGGAAAAAACTCTAGAAGGGCGGCATAACCAGCTTCATGGAGAGGCTCCATGGTTTCGATGCGAGGGTTACCAAGATTATGGTTGAAACTTGGTACAACAAAAAGGTCAAAATTGATGATGTCTCCCACCAAATCACAGAGGGTCTCATTACAGAGGTGATAGGCTTCTCTCAGGAAGGCATGAGCTTCTTCAGGGATAAGAAGATGTCTGCCAATGATGTCAATGCTTTCATCAAGAATGACAAGGAGAAAAGCAATTTGGTAAAGATTGACACCTATTATGACATTGAGTCCATCAAGAAGATCTGGGGGCATGTTCTGAGGATCATCATAGAGTATGTCACTTTGGAGCCCAAGTTTGATAGAGTCAGGACCCATCATTTTGTTCTACTTAATCATTTTAGACATAAAGTGAAAATCTCCTTTCCTTTCTATATTTATACTTCTATGACTAAGAATATAGAGAGTTACAAGAAATGTCCTGTTAAGAACCCTGCCCTTCATGATGATCTTTTGCTCCTCATTTTTGAGTTTCTAAAAACCCAGAAAAGAGTCAAGTCCATTAGAGTTTTGGGTGGCTCCTCAGAGGACACCGCCAGCTTAGACTCAGGGGAAGTGTGCATTGTGAAATCTATCAAGTTTGAAATACCAAAAGCCAATCCCTCTCCCCGCTTCCCTAGCAAGAAGAGCCCCAGGTGCCCTCCCCCTAACCCCCCTTCCTCTCATCTTAAGGAGTCTAGTGATGAGTTGGATATAGAGTTGGAGGAGGCAGATTCGGTGGCAGAGAAGGAAAGTTAGTTGGAAGACAACAAGGAGAAATATAATGACAAGAAGGAGGTGACCCCCTTTGTAACCCAGGATAACCCCAAGAAAAGAAAATTGGACCAGACCCCAACCCATGATCGTCTTAGTGACCATGCCGATTTGCCCCCCAGCCCTACTGCACCCACCTCCCCCCTAGAGGTCCCCATTTTGCCCACAGAAGAGATGATAGAAATCATGGTTGAAAAGGGGGGGGGAGGCCATCAGGAAAAATAAGAGAAGAGCCTAGAGCAATTTCAATGTGGATAGGGTCAGTATGGGAATTATCAAAGAACTTGCTAAAATCTAGGTGTTGGGGGATCTTGATAGTAGCACCCACTATGACGAGCTCCTTGACCTGACTTTACTGGTTCTCATTGACAATGTTCGTGAAATGGGTTTCAACTTTCTCAACAATGCAAAGAACAACCTAATTGACAATTTTTGCTCCATTAAGTGGCTTTTTCAAGAAATTGAGAATCTGAAGGACAGGTCCAACTAGACCAACAATAGGGGGGATGTCAAGGATCATGAGGCCAGAGGTAGTAAAGACCAAGTGGGTAGCTAGGAAAAAGATAGAAGCCAGGACCCCAGAGACAATCAGGAGGATAGAATCACCCGGCTCAAGTAGAAGGTCCAAAGGCTGGATTCCATCCACCAAATTGTGACTAAACAAATTGTGGATACCCTCCATACCTTGAATGAAAACATTGTTAATCTGGGGGACTATCTGACCAATGCCAGTCTTGTGGGCAACGTAGAGCAGAGTACAGAGCATGGAACTAGCTGGAAAGATCCTTAGAAAGAGACTGGAATCCAGGAAAGTTAGGGGGACCAGATGCATTTCCTCCCCACGATCCAAGAGGAAGAGGCCAACCAGAAGAAAAGTGATGCTGTAGAAATCTTGCAGGCAATGGAAAAGAAGGGACACTAGTCTGCTCGCCAGGCTCTGTTCCTAGCCTTTATTTCTTAGGCTTCGAACCTTTTTATTTTTGGCCTTTTGAGGCAGCTTTTTTTCTGTCTTTTCTACTTTAAGTTGTTTTCTACTATAAAATTTTGGGTTTCAGTATCCTTGTAAAACCTGTTTTCCTAATCAAAAACAATTTTGCTAGGCATATTTGAATACTTCCAAGTGCATCCAAAATTTGCCACTTCTATTTATCAAAGTTCCCATTTTCTTAGATTTTCCTTCCAATGGTAGCCATAAATGCTTCTGATAAAGATAGTCCTCCATTTACATTTTCTATAACTAAAAGTAGATTAATTTTTGGCTTTAGGGGTACTACCTCTAAAAATCCCTAAGGGGGTGTTTTGCCTTTATCCCACCTTCTGCAATGATAGGGAGTGCACCTAGGGTGCTACCCCAAGTCCCTACAAGGGGTGTTATCCACAAACCCTTGTAGAAATAATCTAGGGGGAAACCATATTGAATAAACCTCTAATTCTAATAAGGATCCACATCACAACAATCTCCCACTTGGAGAATGATCAAACTCCACAATAATAACCTCCCACAGAGACTAATCATATCACCACTAAACCTGTAGCTCCACTAGAATATCAAACCACCCTAGACTTTTTTGTTCTTTTATTCTATTTAGTTTAGAAGACCAACTAAAGATGAAGAGGAGTTCATCTTCTCCTTTTTTACTACCTTGGTAAACATATATGTTTGATTATCATCTATATGTATCTTCTCCATAAATATCCTCATACTAAAACTGATTGAATGATATGGTACTACAACTGAATGTGTTTTCTCTTTAAATATATAGTTGAATTCTTCACAAGATGAATCTAACTCTGGTTATCTATGAATAAATAATTATCTTTTTGTGGGTGTCCTAATTATTCTATAAAGAAGTGAATCCATATCATCTTCTTGGCTACCTCTATAGCAACAACATTATCATCTTCTTACCTACCTTTGTAGCAAAAACATACTCTACCTTTGTACTGGATAAAGAGCTCACCTTCTGTAACCAATAAGCCTAGCTCACTATTTCCCTACCAAAAATAAATACATAACTTGTAGTACTCCACCTAGTATCAATATCACCTACCAAATCTGAGTCTACATAGCCCTATAAATCATTAGTAGAGCCCCCAAAATGTAAACACTTATTAGATGTTCCTCTCAAATATCTAAGAATCCTTTTGACTGCATTCCAATTCTCAATTCTAGGATGACTCATATACCTGCTAATAACTCCCAGTGCATGTGCAATATCTATCCTAGTACATACCATGACATACATCAAACTTCCTACAACTAAAGCATAGGGTACCTTGGACACTTTGTCCTCTTCTTTTTGTGTCTTGGGACACATCTCCTTAGTCAATTTTAAATGAGCAGGTAAAGGTGTGCTAATAGCTTTAGCATTCTCCATAGAGAAACATTGCAATACCTTCACAATAAAATCAGCCTAAGATCAATTCAATTTTCTATTTTTCCTCTCTGCAAATCTTCATGCCAAGGATTTATTGTGCTGCACCCAAATCGTTAATAGAAATTGAATGTGCTACCTATTTTTTCAACCCCTTAATGTGATCCATGTTAGACCCAACTACAAATATATCAGCAACATATAAACATAAAATAATGTAATTTTCATTAGCTAACCTCTTAAAATAAACGTAATGGTTAGAATGATACTAAGTGTAACCATGCTCATTCATAAAATTGTCAAATTTAAGATACCATTTTCGAGGTGCTTGCTTCAAGCCATATAATTTTTTATTCAATTTTGATACTAAGTTCTCCTTACCTTTGAACTCAAATCCTTGTGCCTATTCCATATTTATCTCTTCATCCAAATCACCATGAAGAAAGGTTGTTTTAACATCAAACTACTCTAAATGCAAATCTATAGTAGCCACAATACATAAAATAATGCAAATAGAAGTCATTTTAACAACAAGAGAAAATATCTCATCAAAATCAATGCCCTTTTCTATGAAAATCCTTTTAGAGCTAACCTATCTTCAAATATTTTCTTACCTCCACCTCTTCTTTCAACCTATAAATCCATTTATTTTGTAAATCTCTTTTACCTACAGGAAACTTACATAAATCACAAGTTTGATTTTTCAGAAAGGTGTCCATTTTTTCTATCATTGTAGACTCCCACTAAATCTTATCATCCACCTACACAACTTCATCATAACATTTAGGTTCACTAGCATTAGTTAGTAAAATAGAGTACAAAGAGGGGGGGGAAATTGTCTAGAGTTCTTGTTAGCCTTGTTGACCATCTAACATTAACTGGGATGTGTGATATTTGTTATCACAATTGTTGTAAACATGAGGGACTACTAGAATATTTCCTTTTAACTATCATCCAACTCTATGTAATCATTTTCTTTCTTCTCATGTTTTTACAACAAACCTTTGTACAACACTTTCTCATCGAATATGATATCCCTACTTCTTAAAACTTTATGATTTTAAAAATCCCAAATCCTATAACCAAATTCATGAATTCCATATCCAAAAAATACATATTCCTCTAACTTAGCTTCTAGCTTGGTTCTATTTTCATATTCTATATGTGTAAATACTTCACAACTGAAGGTTTTGAGAAAATAATAACTCACCTTCTTACCAATTCATGTTTCATCTAGAATACCATAGCCCCAAGGAGTAGAGGGACCTCTGTTAATCAAATACACAATAGTATTGATAGCCTCTACTCACATGTTTAAGGACAATCTAACATTCAACCCCATACTACTTCCACGCTCCATTATTGTCGTGTTCATGCATTTAACCACTCCATTTTCCTATGGAGTCCTTAGAATAGTTTTCTATCTAAGAATACCATTAGTGGAGCAATAATCTTCAAATTTATAACTGTAATACTCACCACCATTATCAGATCTAATGCATTTTAATCTTTTACTAGTCTCATTTTCAGCCAAGCATTTCCATTTCTTAAAAGTTTGAAATACATCATATTTTTATCTAAGGAAATAAACCCATACTTTTCTAGTTGCATCATCAATGAATATAACATAATAATGAGATCCACCAAGGGAAGATACTTGAGTTGGTCCCTATACATCTGTATGCACAAGCTTTAATTTTTTATTTTTATTTTCCTTCCCACTCTTCACAAAAATCACTCTCTCTCTTTTTTTATAAACACAACTTTCACATAAATCCATATTAACACATTTTAGACCTGGTAAGACTTTCTCTAAATGAATTAATTTCATACCTTTATCACTCATGTGCTCAAGTCTATTATTCCGTAGTGCTATATCAAAATCTACAACAATGGTTTGTTTTCCTTTCTCAACTACAACAAATGTTCCTAAACATTCATTTTTCTCTAAAACATTTTGTTGGTAAACAGATTGTTCTTTCCAATGTAACTCTTACATGCCTGAACCTGTGAGAAACAATTTGATACCAACAGTTGGATAATCTATCATGAGATTGATAGATTTTCTCTGAATTGAAAGGTACAGCTCCCTTATCAATGATATTCAATGAATTTGTTTGTTCCTAAACTAATTAGGTACGTTCTTAACCCGAGAACGGAAGAGGAAAACCAAGCTAGCCCTAGACAGAACTAACTTAGGCAGAATTTAACTCCTAAATCTAGCCAATGCTAAGAATCCACAACTCCTATGACTTCTTGATATTGGTAATGCAATATAGATGAAAATTATGTGAATGCAATGAAGAAATGAAGATTTAATATTCAGATTTATGCAATAGGAATACGTGCAAATACTCTGATCTACAACACATTCATTATTAGACGCAAGATGCAAGATAATGTCCAAAAATGAACACAACAATACTCTGATTGAATATATTCATAAAATAATACTCAAATTCACTAATTTGAAGTAAAACTCTTCTTTGTTTTGAACACAAGAAATACAATGCTCTGATTTTTATTTGCCTGCAACTCTGGCCAAATCTATTACAGAAATCAATGCATGAAATGAAATGCATAAAATAAACTATTGTCTTCCCTCTACTCTAGCAATACCTACTCTTGCAAAAAAGAAGCCCCTCTCAATGGAAAAGGTGTTACAATAAATACATTCTCCAGCAACTGTTTGGTTTCTTCCAGTGACTTTTCAATTCTGTAACTGATCTTGTCTCTTCAACTTCTCATATTTTTCCTTTTGAAAACTGATATGCTTATTAACTTTTAAAGTTAATAATGATAGATATTGACATATTTAAATTATATGTTAACAATTGACATTTAAATATGTTAAATCAATATCAAAATCTTTCCTTCATTGAGTGGACAGCAAAATAAATAGTTATGCCAAGTAAAAATGAGCCATTTTTTGTGGGGCATATCTTTTTATTCCACCATTGGATTGAGCTCATTTTTGGATATGTTCTTCCAAACTTAGTTATCTTCATCCTGACTGGAGCGATCGAAAAAATAATCAATGAGTAAAAAGATATGAATTTCTAAATTCTGCTCTATATGACTGCTACAAAATCAAAATTAATAAAATAAAATTTCCAGCCATTGTTCTTTCAATGCTCTATAATCCATGTCTTCAATCTGCAACAATGTTATCTTCAATGCTTACAATGTTAATTCTTTGCTAAAATTTGGGAGAAATTCCCTGGAATTCTTATAGCGGAAATCTGACTTTTGTCTTCTCCCTTTGGTGAAAAATTCAACTTTGACTGTGAAAGTCGTAGTGGAAAATAAATTTTCCATTTTCATGTAGTGGGCACAATTTTGATGTAGATTGATTCACAAATTATTTTTTCGGAGTAATCTTGATGCTAGACCCCATATAACTTCATCTTGGATTGAGATTTTCCTTTTCTCTCCTCATGTGGAAAATTGGACTTTGCCTGGGATAGTCATAGTGGAAAATGAATTTTCCGCTATGCATTTCTCCTTTGGTGGAAAATTCCAAGTTAGCTTCTCCATTGTGGAAAATTAGAAAAGTGCTTCTCCATGGTGGAAAATTAGAAAAGTGCTTCTCCATGGTGGAAAATTAGAAAAGTGCTATGAAAGTCATAGTAGAAAATGAGTTTTCCACTACACTTCATTTTTCCTTTGGTGGAAAGTCCCAAGTTGACTTCTCCATTGTGGAAAATTAGAAAAGTGCTTCTCCATGGTGGAAAAATGAATTTTGGCTTCTATTTGCTTCCACATTTGTATATCTGGACCCAGAAATAATTCAATCCTTCATAGAAACTTTGTTAAGCATATCGGGAACAATTTTTGAAAAATTCTTTATGGGAGGAAACTTTAAAAGTTTTTTTTTTTTAAAAATGGTGTACTGAAAGTGCACCTACAGCTGGCTCTGAATGGGGATTATGTGCTACAAAGTGCATAAAGAATCCAGAATCTCTAGCGAAAGACAAGTGCCTATCCATTGTGTTATAGAGTCTAAGCTCAAAGAAGACCATCAAAGAATTTCTTGTCGGGAGGGTGGAGGGGAGTAAAGGAAAACCAAAACTAAGAAAGCAGGGAACACTAAGCTACACACACCAAAACTATGGAAACAAAAGCTTATTTAAAAAATACAGGTGAGGAGACCTCACCAAAAAAAAAGCAAGCAGGAAGGAACTCACACATGGCCATTAACTGGAAGGGAGAAGTATGAACCATTCTGGAAAAGAAAATTATGCTCCAGCAAGTTAAACCAAAAACATTTCCCCTTGGCAACTTCATCATAATCAAAACTGAGTCCAAAGGTATGCTGAAAATATGTGGCCCAGAAATCCCTTCCAAACAACCATCCTTCATCATATATTTTTGACTCATCTGTGCCTTCTTGCACATTACTTCTTGCACCATTAATCATTTTATGTGAGGAAGAAAAGTATAAATATTTTGAATCTGGTAGAGGAAAACACTCACCTTCATCTCTTTCTACAATATCATTTTTAATAGAGATTCCAACATCTAAAACAATATTGAAAAATTCAGGATACTCAAATGGTTCTGAAAATGATGTTCCATCATATGCACCTTTATCATAGTCGGTTTGAATAGAACTTTTAGATTTCAAATCCAGGTTGAAGTAAAATGATTCTTCATCATACATAGGGTCAATCTAGACTGAAGTAACTTCATCCTTTCTAGTAGCTATCAAGTTTGAAAACTCTCTATCCAAATTCAAAACTTCAATACTTGAATCAGTTGTAGAAGAAGACTTACATTTGGCAGGCACCAAGACTCGATTAGCTTCTATTTCATGACAAAGAAAAATATAATCTAGCTCTTCATCATCTTCATGATGTTGCAACACATTGCAAGGTACTGAAGATCTTTGTACAAAATCTGTTCTTACACCCTTTTCTTCAACTAAAATTTCAGACTTAATTTGATAATCATTGAAACATGATCCAGCCTTTCCATCGATACATAGTTTGTTGGGAACGTTTAACTTTGTACTTTCATCAAAAGAAAATGATTCTAATATAGGATCATCATAAACTTGTGAAGATCAAAAATCATTTTTAATATCATCTTCTTCAAACTTAAAAGTTTCATATTCTGCTTGTGTACAAACCAAAGGATGATTTTCAAAAGAAACTTTATGTAAAAGATGATCATCATTTTCATCAAATCTGAAACTTGTAACCTCAAGAACAAAAGAAACCATAGACAAATCCTCATTTTCTATTTCACTTACCATTTCCCAGCTACTATCAAGAGTGTCTTTGCCCATTGAAATTTGTGCCTTTGGAAGTTGGGGTATTTCTTGTTCTCCAAGAACTAAACAATTAACTGACATTGATTCTTAATTTACTAGTTTTTCTTCAAGCACTTTTGCTGAAATAGAACTCCCCCTTCTTTGGTCTTGGACATTAAAGTACCGCTGGTATACACACCTTAACAACATAGTGGATTGATGATCTTTGAAGAGATTTAATCTCTTCTTTTCAGCTTCAACAATGCTTTGTTTAAACACAATCCAAAGAAATTGTAAATTGAAATCACTTTCAGCTTCTATCTCTTTGAATGTGGGTTTTCTTCTAGTTTTCTTTCTTGGTTGAACCTCTTGTTTGCTTAGGACCGAAAAATTATATGAGATGTGATGGTGCGAAACTTCTGCAATCTCATCATTATCTACCTTCAATTCTTTTCTTAGCTGCAACACCCTTTCTCTACAATGCTGCAATAACTTTGATTTTATTTCCAGCTCCTTTAATTTGTGATACCTGGCATAAACACTTTTCCATAAAAGGACTGGTGCATGTTCTTCTTCAATGCTCAAATTCATTTTTCTTCCATGGGTAATGCTTTCTCTAAAAGCATCAAAAAGATCATGCAAGACTGGATCTTGAGTTTGATGAAGTTAAATCAAAGAAGGATCTAGCCTTCTTCCTTTCACAACTTTAATGGGCATGGTCTTTTAATAACAGAGTCGCCAATCTCCTACAAGTAGAGATAATAATAATTCTGAAAATGAAAGCACTAGACTCTTCAACCAGAAATGATGAGAATCAAAATAGAGTCGCCAATCTCAAGTAGAGATAATAATAAAAATTGAGGAAGTAAAACTTCAACACTAATCTTCTTTTTCGCTTCCCCAGTAGAGTCGCCAAAAATCTGTTGGTAAACAGATTGTTCTTTCCAATGTAACTCTTACATGCCTGAACCTGTGAGAAACAATTTGATACCAACAGTTGAATAATCTATCATGAGATTGATAGATTTCCTCTGAATTGAAAAGTACAACTCCCTTATCAATGATATTAAATGAATTTTTTTGTTCCTAAACTAATTGGGTACGTTCTTAACCTGAGAACAGAAGAGGAAAACCAAGCCAGCCCTAGACAGAACTAACTCAGGCAGATTTTAACTCCTAAATCTAGCCAATGCCAAGAATCCACAACTCCTATGACTTCTTGATTTTGGTAATGCAATATAGATGAAAATTATGTGAATGCAATGAAGAAATGAAGATTTAATATTCAGATTTATGCAATAGGAATAAGTGCAAATACTCTGATCTACAACACATTCATTATTTGACACAAGATGCAAGATAATGTCCAAAATTGAACACAACAATACTCTTTGATTGAATATATTCAGAAAATAATACTCAAATTCTCTGATTTGAAGCAAAACTCTTCTTTGTTTTGAACACAACAAATACAATGCTCTGATTTTTATTTGCCTACAACTCTGGCCAAATCTATTACAGAAATCAATGCATGAAATGAAATGCATAAAATAAACTATTGTCTTTCCTCTACTCTAGCAATACCTACTCTTGCAGAAAAGAAGCCCCTCTCAATAGAAAAGGTTTTACAATAAATACATTCTCCAGCAACTGTTTGGTTTCTTCCAGTGACTTTTCAATTCTGTAACTGATCTTGTCTCTTCAACTTCTCATATTTTTCCTTTTGAAAATTGATATGCTTATTAACTTTTAAAGTTAATAATGATAGATATTAACATATTTAAATTATATGTTAACAATTGACATTTAAATATGTTAAATCAATATCAAAATCTTTCCTTCATTGAGTGGACAGCAAAATAAATAGTTCTGCCAGGTAAAAATGAGCCATTTTTTGTGGGGCATATCTTTTTATTCCACTGTTGGATTGAGCTCAGTTTTGGATATGTTCTTCCAAACTTAGTTATCTTCATCCTGACTGGAGCGATCGAAAAAATAATCAATGAGTAAAAAGATATGAATTTCTGAATTCTACTCTATATGACTACTACAAAATCAGAATTAATAAAATAAAATTTCCAACCATTGTTCTTTCAATGCTCTATAATCCATGTCTTCAATCTGCAACAATGTTATCTTCAATGCTTACAATGTTAATTCTCTGCTAAATTTTGGGAGAAATTCTCTGGAATTCTTATAGCAAAAATCTGGCTTTTGTCTTCTCCCTTTGGTGGAAAATTCAACTTTGACTGCGAAAGTCGTAGTGGAAAATAAATTTTCCATTTTCATGTAGTGGGCACAATTTTGATGTAGATTGATTCACAAATTATTTTTTCAGAGTAATCTTGATGCTAGACCCCATATACCTTCATCTTGGATTGAGATTTTCCTTTTCTCTCCTCATGTGGAAAATTGGACTTTGCCTGCGAAAGTCATAGTGGAAAATGAATTTTCCGCTATGCATTTTTCCTTTGGTGGAAAATTTCAATTTGGCTTCTCCATTGTGTAAAATAAAAAAAGTGCTTCTCCATGGTGGAAAATTAGAAAAGTGCTTCTCCATGGTGGAAAATTAGAAAAGTGCTTCTCCATGGTGGAAAATTAGAAAAGTGCTACGAAATTCACAGTAGAAAATGAGTTTTTCACTACACTTCATTTTTCCTTTGGTGGAAAATCCCAAGTTGACTTCTCCATTGTGGAAAATTAGAAAAGTGCTTCTCCATGGTGGAAAAATGAACTTTGGCTTCTATTTGCTTCCACATTTGTATATCTAGACTCAGAAATAATTCAATCCTTCATAGAAACTTTGTTAAGCAGATCGGGAACAATTTTTGAAAAATTATTTATGGGAGGCAACTTTAAAAGTTTTTTTTTTAAAAATGGTGTATTGAAAGTGCACCTACACATTTGAAGTAGAAGGAACAATATGACCTGTACAAAGATATAAAGTTCCTACTTTTATACTTTTTTCTACTACAAGGGAACCTTTTGAAACCTTCCAATTTTTATCATTAAAAGTAACTATAAAACCTTGTCACCAAGTTTCTCTGTTGAAATTAAAATCCTACTCAACCTTGGAACATGTCTACCTCTTGTAGCAGCCAATGATTTTTATCATGAAATTTAATCTTAATTTTTCCCTTTCCAACAAATTGATAGGGTTCATTATCCTCTAAATAAACAAATCCAAAATCCCTTTGGATATAATCTACCAAATAATCTCTATGGGGAGTAACATAAAATGAAGCCCCTAAAACTAGAACCCAAGAATCATCAACACTTTCTAAAGCAAGAAGCAAAGCATCCTCTTCAAAAAATTTAGTTACCACATTTGCCTCCTTGTTCACTTCTAGTTTATCTCCTTAATTTTTATTTTGAGTCCAAAAATCTTTCTTCTTATGCCCCAGTTTCCTATATTACTATAAATCTTTTTGTTCTCTTGATTGAGACCTCTTCTCCTTTGATTTTCCTCTTAATTTCCCATGATTTCTAGAATTACTTCCTCTCTATCATTCTTCCTCTTCTTTGTGCATTCAAAGAACTTCTCGATGTAGGTCCACATGAGATTTTTCTTTGAGTTTTTTCACTTAGAATAACACCAATCACATAATCAAATGTTAGGGTATTAGATCCAAAAGCAAAATTACTCATTCATTACCAAGTCATTCCAACTTTCAGACAATGAACACAAGATCAAGAGAGCCCTAATTTCATCATCAAATTTAACATTTACAAAAGATAATTGAGTAGTAACTATGAAACTCACTTAAATGACCTATAATAGATTCATCTTCTAAAATTTTCATATTCAATAAATGTTTCATGAGAAATACTTTGTTTGAAGTAGAGAGATTTTGATATAGTTTCTCTAGGGTTTGCATCAACTCTTTCAATCTCTTCACTTTTGTAATGTTAAATTTCATTGATTTTGTTAGGAATAATCAAACACTTCCAAGTATCTTTCTATCCAAAATTTCCTTGTTTCTTGGGTTTTCCTTCCAATGGTCATCATAAATCCTTCTCATAAAGATAGTCCTCTGTTTGCATTTTCCATAACTAAAAGCTCTACCCATTAAACTTATTAACTTTTAACTTACCCTCATCTTCCATCTCTCCTACTCAACTATGAGACTCCCACTAAACCATGAGACCTTCCTATAGAGGATGGCTAAAATAAAAATAAAAATAAAATGACAACAATCTAGGCCAAAAAAAAGTGACGACAGTCTACCTCCAATACCACTTGTTAGGATTAACCATGGACAGAAATATCAATTACATGTAAATATAACCAATATCAAAAAATAATAAATCACATAGAAGAGAACACAAGCCACAAGGATTTAACGTGGTTCACCCAATCCCTAGGCTATGTCCACCAATGACAAGTATAATATTATTATTATCCAGAGATTACAATAAGAAATCTATTACAACTTAATACCACCTCAAGAAGTTAAATTATCATCTAGACCCCACAATACCAAGACCTCACAAGGGGTGCTTCCCCTAAACCCTTGTAGAAATAATCAGGGGGAAACATACTGAATAAACCTCTAAGTATGATTAGGCTTCATATCACAAAAAGAGTAGGCTAAAAGAATTGCATGTCAAGGAACCATGCTCAAGATGCATAAAAGAATATGTATGTGTGTACTGAGGTGATCAATCTCAAACACGTCATAAGGCTAATGTACCATAAGGGAAACTCATTAGACAAAGGAAGATGGAACACAAAGACAAAACATTAACCCACCATTGCACTTTAATTAGAGTAGTGCATATAAAATAAGGCACAAGATATGATGAATCCCTAGAATATAGTAATTTGTACAAGTGTCCCTAGATGACACTACTTGAAATAGAAGAAAAAACAAGGAAAAATAATTGAAGGAAAAATATATATGAGATATGGTACTTTATCTTATTGTGTTTTTGAAAATTCATACAATAGATGTCTACAAAGACCAAAAAAGACATAAGGCTAGTGCATCATATAGTACAACCTATGACAGATCATTTGAAGTAACAAAATTAATCCCCAGACCTAAAATACAAAAGATATCCACTAGAATGCAAAAGTAAAAAAAAATGAATAGAATGTGCTTAGAGAAAAGTTTTTAAAAATAATTAGCACCACTAGAACTAGTACATTAATATCTTTCCAATAACATAAAGAATTTCCAAATCAAAGATAAGATGCTCAAGATATGTCTCTAAGATTGCAAAAGAGAATGCCAGACTTTGATAGAAAAAAGCTATAAAAAAACATCAAAAATAAAATATATCTATATCATTACAATGGGCTTAGAACCAACTTTCCAACAATATCTCACTTTTCAAAAATGGAGTTTGCATGCTTGAGATACAAGAAAAAATGTAAAGGCAGGTGCAAATAGAGCTAGAAGGGCAACTTGGTGTGATGATGTAGACACTCACATCAACAAGTGATGAGCCCAAATTTGATAGTAAAATAATTTTTGACGAAAAAATATGCTTGACAAAAGGCCATATATCAAAAAAAAAGTCTAGATGTCAAAAAATGAGAGTCAACCTAGAAAATGAAAGATGGAGCCAGTAAAAATTACTGGTCACCATAAAAAGCATGTACTTTTTTAAATATTTGGCATGTCAAAGAAAACACCAAATAATTAAACATTTCCAATGGAAGGAAAAAAATTATCTGAAAATAAAATAGAGTTGTTGGAAAAAGACCTTGCTAATAAAGATCACCCAAATGTCAAAAAATGTGGTATTGAAAATATCATCATTTGACAAACCACCAAAAAATGGTGAAACAACCTTTAAAACCATCAAACACCTTTAGTTGGCACAATTTTTATGAGATGCCTATCAAATTGCATGTGACTTGGTCTCATAAAATGTTCCCACAAAAAATTTCTACTTTCTAATGATATCAATGTTGTCCATGATTGTGTAGACAATCGGGCACCCAGTCATAGGGAGACTGATGCTAGGAATTGTGGTCAGTGGTACAAAGGACTCCAAATTTTTAAAAATGTGCCTTAAAAAAAATGGATTGTATGCAAAAATACAACAGAGATGGCTATGAGGCCCAAGGAAGTCTACAAGCAAAGTTGCATGGGACCACTAAATCGTAGGGATGAGGAAACCATAAGCACACACATATTGAAGATTTTTCAAGAGTTTTTTCGTGCTCAAAAACTTTTAAAAATATGTGCAAAACTTTGGTACTTCTTGCATAGGTCCTAGTCAATAGGGTCCTATGAGACCCTCAAATAGTTAAAAAATCACCCTTTTTCCAAAAGGGGCATGCATTTCATAAGAAACAAATAATTGTTTTTTAATAAAGAAAATAAAATTTTGTGTTTTGTAATTTTTTGTAAAAACGAAAAAATTGTCATGCCTAGGTTTATGACCTAGGTGCAATTTTTTTTTTTTTGCCTTAGAAAAAACTTTGTCCAAAATGGAGACATTTTAAATGGAAATAGGGGTTTTGGGGTGCTCTGAGCTCAATGGTTATGTGGGTTTGGGCTCAAAGTGACCCAAAGTGAAGAACTTTCCCCCATATCCAATACAAAATCTTCTACATAAACTAGATCTAAAAATCAAGGCCAAATCTCTCACGAGGAGCACAGGGGCATAAAATTCTGGAGTTCTAATACCATATTAAAGTTTAAAAATTCTTAGCCCCAAATCTCCCAAGAATCACTGCATGCAAACACCTCTTATAGAAAGAGAGGAACAAATCTATGGAGGATGAAATTCATAGATCCATAAGAAAGGAGACACTCTTGATTAGCAAAAAGAGAAATTGACTTTCAATCAAAATTGTTGTTACAAAGAGAGATCAATCCTTATAAAGGAGATCAAAACCCTAAATTATTGAACCTAAGGTGCATTATAATAATTAATAAAAGAATTAATTATTATATGACTAAATTGTAGCTTAAGTAAAATAGAGTTAATAATAAAATGCCTTATTACTCTAATAATGGGTTTTGAAAAATACACTTTTTGGAGAAAAATAAAGTTATGTCATCTCAAATAGGATCATTTTATAGAAACATGAGTGAACATGAACCTTCAATGTAAGATTATGATGATAACATTAGTATTCAATTTGGTTCCCATTTACCTTATGTCAATCCTTAATATGCCAAAAAAATTGTTGGTATCTCTAACTATTGTTGTATATCAGTGTCAAACACTTAGTCATTTACAAGACAAAGTCAGACAGTCATCATTGCAACCGAACTACTCTATATAGGCTGAGTCATGTACATAACACTAGTAGATTTTCAATGAAAACTGGTGATCTAGAAATATTTTGTTGTTATTTTTCTCTTTTAGACTTTCACCGATCCTTGTCAACATCAAAATTTTGATGTACACTTTGTTCAAAAATGGTCTCCCTTATTTTTAAGAATGTCTATCAAACTTTTGACCAAACTTGGTCAAAATGGCTCCCTCGATTGACTAGGATGCCAAAGTTATAGTGACATCTTGGTCGATGCTTTGGTCAAAAGTTTGACCAAAGCATGGTCAAAATTTTGACCAATGTTAATCCCTCAATCAACCAGGATGCAAAACCCATGATAGAATCCTAGTCGATGCTTTGGTCAAAAGTTTGACCAAAGCTTGGTTGAAAGTTCAACCAATGTTGATCAGCATTGGTCAAACTTTTGACCAACATGATTTGTTTTTAAAAAAATTGCCAAAGTAATCATCGACGATAGAGTAGTCAGTGATTATTTTGGATATTTATCTTCAGGTCTTTGCTGGGTCTACCACCACCTTGAGATGAGATTCCATAGATCTATATTGATGGAACTTATAGAGAGATGAGATTCTAGTATACAACGTTCTATCTCCTAACTAGAAGATGTTGGGAGTTGGCCATTAAATTACTAAGAATCTTTTAGATCCTATATATTCTCATATGTAGGAAATAAGTTATGATAGATAAACCCTTGATAGCTGACATATTCTATGATTCACACATCTATAAGGTTATGGTAGGTTAGTGGATGATAAAGGACATCTCTACTTGTGGTTGCTTGAGTAAGGATAGCACTAGATTCTATGGATGTGGTAAATTTTGATGACCACAGTGGTACTAGAAATGGCTATAGATGGATGAGGTTCCCATCTATCAGGGTGTGTCATTCCCTACATCTAGACCATGGAGAGGGAGAAAATATATGTTGGGGTTGTAGCATGTTGGCCCACCTATACCACAATCTCAATTGCTACATACACCATGAGTACCACAAATCAAAACTTACCAAATATATTAGGCATGGATGTCAAAACACATCATGTGTATTAAGCATGTAAGTTAACCTTATTCTATTGATGCTTAGCTCCCTCACACCCACATATGTTCCTAAAATTCAAGACAAAAGGAACAAGGAACTAGTTTTTCTTTAGGTGAGATTGAGATAACACCTGCTCCAAGACTAGTTTGACACCTTCATCCATTGAAATAAATAATTCTATATGTGTAATTTTTTACAAAATCCCTTTATATCTACAAAGTGATGCTCAACACAAATACTATCCTAATGTAGATATTGGTGATGCCCCGTCCTACTTGTTGATTGAAATTCAACTCCATCACATCCAAAATGATGCTTAGCACAAGTAGTGTCATCTTGAGGTATTGATGTTTTGACTTAAGTATTGAAACCCAATTTTCTATCATTGTGATGAAAAATTATTTGGTGGTTGCTTCTTCAATCCCTTGTTCCACATATACTACTACAATTTCCATGTTGCACCACTCTTTGCTGCATGAATTATCTTTCTTATCAATGAAGGTTTACAATGCTTGTGAAAGCCATTATAAATTAGTCCTTCTTTCTATATCTGTGTATAATGAAGGCCATACAGTTTTACAATGCTTAAAAAAAAATTAAAAGTGACTCCTCATCCTACAAGTATGGACATAGTATAGTTTTGACAAAATATTGTGCATAATACAATAATGAAGTATGTCATTCTTATGCACTGGGTTGTTCTTATGCTCATTTATGATACACAAATTCTCCCTTGTTCATACAAGTGGTCATATTATTTTCTCTCCTCATAGTTACAACCAGGGATATATGATACATTATAAAATGTCTACATTGCCATAGAATAAAAACATGGATGTTTACAACTCCAAAGAATATGTTTATAGTGATGACCTTTCTTAATGAATACAATTAACAACACTTGCAACATCCAAAAATGCTTCATGGTGTTGTTTGTGCACAACCCCAGGAACATATATGTTTTGCAACACCAATTAGAACTCTCACAGTGCTTTGTGTGCTATGTAATTATTAAAAACTACATAGCTACAACACCCAAATTCTTCATAGTACCAGGCATGCTTGATTTCAAGAAATATATTTTTTACAATATCCATAATATTGTCATAGTATTGACCATATTACCTAATTTTTCAATCTTTTGAGAAGCCCATTGTCCTGACAATCTACATGCCTACATCATCCAAGAATACTTTATAGTATTTTCATCCTCAAACAAAGGAAACATACCTTAGCACAACACCTACACATGTTCCATGGTGTTTCCCGTGTTCCCAATTTCATGCTTTACCCCTACATGCCCATGCCAATAGTTCGAAGTCCGTATAGGAGAAGCTTCTAAATCTCTGCTAGATCTTTTACCAAAATAATATTGGCCATTGAATGTCATCTTTGATATAATAATAGGTTTCCTAAGAACGTAGAATAAATCATACATCTTTTAGATATATCATTACCATAATTTCACCCTTTTAATGATTTTTTGTCAAAAAATCATTTCTAGATAACGTATGATTAAGTTACACATTAATGGTTGTAATATTTTTGTAAACTATTTTTCTTAAAAGTAATTGGGCATTTATAATTAAAAAGTACACTTTGCTTTTAATTTCTAGAAGTGATATCCTAATCTCCAAACTCTGGCAAGCAACCTACATGCTAAAGGTTTTAAAGGTGTTTGGATGATTGATCTTGATATAAAAAATAAGAAAGGATATTTTGTTTATGACAGTAGATGCTTAAATGATGTATGGGTTCTATAGGTATATGGTAATTTGTATGTAGCTAGATATTTATGTAAGCAATGGTTAAAAATGTGACATGTTATTTGTATCTTTAAATATTTAAAATTTGATAACTTGATACATTAGATATTATTGGTAGGGGAAGTCTGGCCTAGGCCATGTGTTTTCGCTGATTTTACCCAAGCCAACACTTGAAAGTGGTGGTCAAAATTAGTTAGCAATTTTTTTTCAAATGTTGTTGGCAGTATATGGAATGATATGAATGAATCTATTATTTTCAAGGTAAACTGGAGAGAGTTTCATGAAGTATATTTAATTCTAGCTAAAGTATCTATGATTATTTTTATAATTTTAGATCATTAACTTATAAGACGACAAAAAATGAGAATAATGGAGATTATTGTTGGAGTCAATTACTTTGGAAGGTGTGATTCTATATAGACTGTGAAAAAAATCATGCCGAAAAGAACCATCCATAGAGGGGATAAAGAATTGGGTGGACAGCAAAAGCATTATCACTACCACAATGTAATGTGCAATGTTGATAGAAAGTATTCTTGTATAAAAAATTATAATATTTTGTTGGAAAGGCCTCAAGTAGGTTCTTTCATATTTTATTTACTTTTGGTTGGTTATGGTAGGTATATGGCACATTGATGGCAAGGTCCACATTTGAAGGAATGCTACTAGAAAGTCCCAAATGAAGACCCTTTGTTTTAACCAAAGACATGATGCAACATGGACAAGAGATAATCTTTCAACTTGGGAACACCTACATATGAATATTATCATGACCTTAAATCTGGTATGTGTCTTTAGTTTCATCTCAAATGCACAATACTTTATTGTTTAAATAGTTATGATTGAACTTCAAATGATTATAAATCACTATTCTCTCAAATGGGAAAAATACACAAGAAGTGAATACTCTGACAAGGTTTTTGATACATGAAACTAATAAGTATGCAAGGAAGCTACTTTAAAAGGCTAGAAATCCATAGAGATGGAGATACAAGCTGAGTATAATATCCAAGGAAATGTTTTAGGATGTAAGTTGAATGCAATAAGAGGGCTAGTTGAAGATTTGTTACCAAATATGCTATACAGACTTCTACAAAAGTAGATATGAAAAGCTCGTTAAGCATCCATTTTATCTTATTAGTGTAGGATAAAAAAATACTTTCTTAGTTCTGGCTAATGAGAATAATGGAGATTATTGTTGGATTTAATTACTTTGGAAGACATGATTCTATATATACTATGACAAAAACCATGCCTAAAAGAAACATCCATAGAGGGGATAAAAAATTGGGGGGACAACAGAAGCATTATCACTATCACAATGTAATGTGTAATGTTTTTGATAAGAAAAATAGGTTTTATAGGGATCCTAAAACCCAAAATTTAATACAAATCAAAAGGATAAAAATAAGCAACAAAAGCCCAGCCACAGTACTATGGCCAACCAAAAGGCCAAGGCGACAAACAGGCAAAAAGCCAAAAACAAAAAACTACTTAAACCAAATAGTTCAAAAGACAGGTAATGAAAAACATTTGTTACTCCTCTATCTTTCTTTCAAACTCCTACATCATTTTTGCCACTTCATAAGCTTTTTGGATCTCCTCATCCATATGCTCCTACTTCTTCTGACCCATCTAATCCAAGTTGCTGACGGATGTAATCTGTAATGTTGATACAAAGTACTCTTGTATAAAAAATTATAATATTTTGTTGGAAATACCTCAAGTAGGTTCCTTCAAATTTTATTTACTTTTGGTTGGTTATGGTAGGTATATGGCACATTGATGGCAAGGTCCACATTTGAAGGAATGCTACTAGAAAGACCCAACCAAAGACCCTTTGTTTTAACTAGAGTTGGATACATAAGTAGTCAAAGACATGTTGCAACATGGAAAAGAGATAATCTTTCAACTTGGGAACACCTACATATGAATATTATTATGACCTTGAATCTAGTATTTGTCTTTAGTTTCATCTCAATTTCACAATACTCTATTGTTTAAATGGTTATGGTTGAACTTCAAATGAATATAAATCACTATTCTCTCAAATGGGAAAAACACATAAGAAGCAAATACTCTAACAAGGTTTGTGATACATGAAACTAAAAAGTATACAAGGAAGCTACTTAAAAAGGCTAGAAATCCATAGAGATGGAGATGCAAGCTGAGTATATCCAAGGAAATGTTTTACGATGTAAGTTGAATGGAATAGGAGGGCTAGTTGCACATTTGTTACCAAATACACTATACATGCTTCTACAAAAGTAGATATGAAAAGATCATTAAGCATCCATTTTATCTTATTGGTGTAGGATAAAAAATACTTTCTCAGTTATTACTTCCTCTAAATCCCTCAAAACATTTTTTATCAAATTTTGTGCACTTCAATGCAAAAATGCCCCTAGAAGAAAACACTTTAATGATACCTACATGCATTCATTTAGGTAATCCTATTAAGAATTGAACCAAAGAATTATAGATGATATTGAAAGATCTCTACCTTGGAATTCTCTTCCCTATATTTCTTCCTTGGAAAAGGCCTAGCAATCTACTAAAGCTTCACTTCAACTCTTTCCTAATAGTAGAAAACTCTATCTAGTCTTCAAGAGTGAGGTAATCACAAGAAGGTTTCAGCAATTAACAAAGGAATTGAATTAAGCTCTAGATACATTTCCCAAAAATTTACTAAAGGTTTTTGATGAAGTTAAAGAATGAGTTGAACTAATGCACATCCAATTAAAGAGATCCTAGGGGAGAAATGATACATAAGATATTGAACTTTTCATGTATATTATGATTTCCCTTTTGCATAAGGATAGTAGAAATGTAGATTTTTTTATTCTATAAAGGCTAGCGGACATACTTTAGCTATCTACCATTCTTGATTTAGCAACAAAGTCAAGAGCACTGAAAAATCTCAAGAAAGAAAGAGATAGTGATATGAGTGAAACTATTGAACATGTAGTGACATGGGTGAAACTACTGAACATGCAGTGAAATTTTTATTTTCAAGTGACATAAAGATTCAAGAGCGTGTAGTGACTACCCTTCTAAATATATCTATTCATAGTAGTAACAAATGATTGATTGTTCAAGGAGGAGCTATTAGTTATGAAATAGAAGTCTTAAAGTATGTTAGCATGGAAGAAAGAGAAAATATTGTTGTAACTCTTTTTAGCCTATCTTCCATGAATAAGAACAACATTATAATTGGAGCCTCTAGAGCAATCCATCATTTGGTTATCTACTACGTGATGAAACACCAAGAGGGAACAAAGATGTTGCTATTGCACTTTCTAATTTGTCAATTTATTAAGGAAACAAACCTAGGGTTGTTCGAACTAGAGTTGTCCTTTCTCTAATGGCATTTTTTATTGACCAAAACATTGGAATGGTGGATGAGGCTCTTTCTATTCTCACAATACTTGTTACTCATCAAGAAAGTAGGATTACTATTACAAGAAAAATGTTGTGTGTATTCTTGTTGATTTGATTCGTTTAGCCTTGGCTTACAAGAATGTTGTTGTTTTTCTTGCCTTGGTTATAAATGACTCCTTACATTTATAGATAAAATTGTAGGTTGGTGTATACAAAGACTTGGTTGAAATTTATTCAAATAGCATTACTAGAGCCTAATGAAAGGCAACCGCTCTTCTAGATCTCATGAGTAAACAATAACATGTTCCATAAGTTTAACTTTGTGTCATTTTGTTCCTGTTATACATCCAATAGATGAATTCATATTGGATGTACAAACCTCATGCTCCATTGTAATTTTGTATCATTTGGTACTACCAAATGAGTGAAGACTATTTTACTATTTAGACTATTTAGACTAAATGTACAAACCCAATACAATTTTACTATTTATACTATTTACCATTATGAGCTTACCTACAAGAATGAAAATTAAAAATCCTAATACCTATCAAAATATCAAGTTCCAATTTCATCAAACTCATCTATAAAGATGGCACAAGGAGCTTTCTCTTTTGTAAATTGAAATGCATCTCGAACAAGTTTTACACCATCTCTGATAAACACCTAAATTGTAAATGTGAAAGCAAGAATTAACATTAACTACTCTTAAAGAAAATGCAGATTGAGGAGTTCTTATGTAACTAAAAATATCATTACTTTTAGTTACAATGAGAATCATTAGTATAAATCATACCTCATTGTGAGAAATAAAACCAAATGCATTCTACTTGACTTCAAGAAACTATGTCATAAAAAGTGAAAACTTAAACTCATTTTGTCATGTTTACTTTAAATTCAAACCTTAAAATTGTCTAGTATATTACATTAGATGTACCTAGGACATTTTCAGTAGAAGATAGAGAATGCTAGCAAACAAAGCTATGTAGAGAAGTGCAACTTGTGGAGTAGAATCACAACCAACAATAATATAGAAACTCAAGAACACATACTCTAAGCCAACAAATAGAAGTATTTTGTTCAAGTATTTGGAACTCATGAAATGTAATGTTGGTTGATTAGGGTCACAAATGTCAAAAGTTTCTAAGTTGTCAGGAAGTTTCTCAAATGGGTCTAGGGGACAAAAAGAGGCATATTGGTTACCAGGGAGGCAAATTATGCCTCTACACCTCTATTTAACCTAGTTGGTTCCATTCAAAAAGGTTTCAAGGTTCTAGAAGACAAAAATGCAAAAAATGCAATGTGGTCAGCAACTTTTAAAAGTTTCCCCACAACATTTTTGTGCAACTTTTTAGTTATGGCATTAAAGGAAGGAAATAAGGTTGGTTTAACTGAATGCATGACTTGGGAGGTCCTATAAGTCCTAGAAGAAGACAAATATATTGGTTGGATTTTGGATACTTGGCTATGGAATCACAGTGTTGATATGAAGAGTTTGGGGGTTTGAATGTAGATGAGAGTTCAAATAAAATTTGAAGAAGGAAGGTTACGGTCAAGTAAAGAACCCTATCAGGCTGAGCATAAGCCTAAGCAAGTCCTAGAAGTAAGTGACCTACCTTGTGATACATCAAGTTCCTAGCTTTAGATAAATCAATTTGTTTGAGATTCACTTGATTTTGAGAATACCTTAATATTCTCTACTTAACAAGGACAACCACGTGAAGGTGAAAGCTCATCTGGTTTATTAATGGTGTCATTTTCTATTTTTTGATTGACCACCTTTATCGCTCTTAACACAATGAATTTATGTGAAATTTCATACTATTTTATAATGGTAAGATTTAATCTTTTACCCTTATCCAAAAGAAATAACATATCATATTCATCGATCGGAGCATCATAGTCATAGCTTGTAGTAATAAAGGGGTCTCTTGCTATATGACCAAAGTTGGTTCCTCCATGATACTACAAATTTAAAAAAAAATTATAGCCACAAATTCCTTTTATGTGCACAGTTAATTGATACCATATAATAATTCTTCATTGTACCACCCTTTTAAAAGAAGCATGCAACACTAAATGTCAGGTTATCCATAGAACTATATGGTGATGCACCCCCAAATACTTGAAACCTATAAAATAAATCACTAATTTATGTTAAAAAAGTGTTCTACCTAATATATTTTAAAGATGTCATATACCTATATATGGAGCATAAATGGAAATGAACAACTTATACAATGATTATCTAAAGAGACATGTTTTCGAATAAAATCAATATGTACATACCAACCAGTCTAGTTTTATGTCCAAATTTTTGGCTTTTTGTTAGAATTGGGAGTAGATCTATCACAATAAAAACCATCACAATTATTTATATGCAATCCAAATATACCACCATATTATTTTTATAACCAAATACAACTTTTATATCTTACAATTAAAGTCTCAAATTAATTGGATTTGATTTGTGTGCTCAACATGAAATTTTTTAGGTGGTTGGCTTCATAAAACCTTTATCTAAAGGTCCCTAACATTATAATTTTACATACATGAAATGTTAAAAGTTGAAATGAATTTGAATAAGCGAAACAAAACTCACAATTGGATTAGGAGCATCTTCCTATTTGCACAGTACTGAAGGGAGACCTATATTTTGTCCAACAACCATAGATGTTGCCCATTTGACATATGATTTTCTAGATTCTCCATAATAGAATTCATCAATTTGATACTCATTTTCAATCTTAAATTAATATAGTAAGCATTTGGACTTAACATGATCAAAGCACTCTTCTTTTCAAGAAATTTTTATCCAAAGATTAGAAGGTAACTTGTATCTTGCAAAGATTTATGATAAATGGGTATTGTTATTGCAAAGTTTTAACCTATGAAAGGTAAACAAATAAAAATATGAGACAAGAATAATATTGTGCAAACCTTATGTTCCATAATTAAAGAGGCTAAAAAATCCCCTTTTAAGTTGATCATGAAAAAACAATTTAGTCATTATTGATTCTATATTATCAAAAAATGTAGCACCTAGCCCTTCAAATTTCTAAATGTAAATGTTGCATTTAATTGTTCTAAGTTATACATGATTTATTATATTTCATATCTATTAGGAGCTTGACATACATCTTAAATACAAGCAAAATAGTCATATTCCAATAAAGACAATCGACCCTAATTACAATGTAAATTTTTACATAGTAGTTAGGTTCTTGTCTCTTTTATTTTACTCAACACTTCATTGTTCATACCTATACCATAGAATAGATTCCCATAATTCTAGACCTATAATGAATGAAATTTATTAATTAATGATGGTATGTTAGTTTGAACTTCACTTAGTTTTGAGAATACTTTAATAATATTATCTACTAAATAAGGTCAACCACGTGAAGGTGGAATCTCATCCGGCCTCACCTCTTTCCCCCTAACATCAATCTAAATTACCCATTAACATCTAATTACATACTTCATTCATTCATTCATCTATTTATGAACTATAACATTCAATCAATACAATCACATAACATTCATTAATATGATATAAAAATCATTAATACATAATACTAATCAAGACTCTATTAACACATAAAAATATTCATTAACATGACATAAAAATCAATACTAATATGCAACATTCATAGATAATTACTTAAAACAACATTCTTTCATTATCCAACAAAGTTTATCAAACAAGGTTTATCAAAGAGCATTTTTTTTAAATCATTTTTTTTTTTTTCTTTTTTCTTAACTTTCTTAAGGAAAAGGCGAGTAGGAGAATCAATATCTTCCTCATTCTCCTCCTCTTGTGGCACATGTAGTGTCAAATTATGATGGCTCCTCATATTTTGAGGAGCATGAGGCTACTGCGCTAAAGGGATCTCTATTGCAATAACATGTAAATGGGTTAAATTGGCATACTCTTTTTCTTTCTTTTACTGTTACAAGTATTTCATTAACCAGTAGAACATAACATGCATTTTTCTAACCTTACAATGCTACATCATGTATAATAATATTTTGATCGTCCACCATCTCAACATGCTAAACACTTCGAATATGCTCCACTCATTCACCATGATGTTCAACATCCTCTAAAATATTCAAAAAAAGGTTACACAGAAAATTACAATTGAAGATGTTAAATTCTATTCATAATTACATAAATAATTTCCAATAGAAATTTAATGCCTCGACCACCATGAAGCACATCATGGCCTTCAACACGTACAGGTTCTATGATAGAATTTGAAGGCTACAGTGAAATCTTATACGAATTGTTATCATAATTTGATATATAAAACATAAGTAGTCAATTTATGTTTGAAATTAACACCAAGAATGAAATTTCTCAAAATTCAATCTGATTTAATTTTCATTAGACCAATTTATTTGTGTCATTTACTTATGTGTATTAAAAAGAGAGCAATTTCAATTCTCTTTGCAACTATCTTAAATTGGTGCAAGCCACCTAGCCCTATCCTTCTTGAAGAGTTTTGGTTTTCTTTTCTTTTTACGTAATAAGGATGTGATGTGTTAACACCATCCATTTTGCATGGTCAAGGTTCTCTGTGGTCACTTTATAAGCCAAGAGAGGCCTTAGTCCACCAGGTTGAGTTTTCTTGGTTTTTGAGTTTTTTGGTGTTCATAATGGAAAACATGTTTGTTTCATCTTAGACATACATTTCCTACCATTCCTAAAGGTTTGGGATTAGTTTGTATCCATTGGGATCAAAAGTACAAAAAGTTATCATATTTGACAAGAAATTACAAATATACAAAAATGCAATTTTGGAAAAGTTGCCAAAAATGTCTTTTTGGCCTCCCAACATTCATAACCATCAAAATTTGGTTTGAACCAATTGGATGAAGGTATTTAAGACTCATTTTGTCCATTTCATAACTGATCATCAAGTTGTACGAAAGAATCAACATTTTACAAAGGGAAAAACCTATTTTCTAAAGTAATTTTTTTTCATATGGATTGGTACAAATAGTTGATGCACATGTGAAGTTGGATTTCTATGTTACCTTTAATTTTCAATTGATTTGGTTTAATTTTATTGAGTTTAGAGGTAGTTATAAAAAAATTCCTGACTACGGGTTTGAAACCCTCATTTCAAGGGTTTAAAGCCTAGAAATGGTGATAACTTACAATTTCACCATTGGAAATTGATGCCCTTCAATAAAATTCAAGTAGTAGGATTAATTTTGAGACTTCAAAGGATTAGGACAAGAAAATCCCATTAGCCATTTCAAACTTGATGCCCTAGGCTAAATATGACTATGTATTTAGCCTTAGAATGCCTTGTTTGAGCAAGTAATCAGCAAGGGAAGATTGTGGGTCAGATTTTCTAGATGGAATAGTTCATTCTTGATCTATAGGAAGTCACAAAACCATTATATCAGTTTTATGCCTAATTTGATCACCTAGGTTAGAATGATGTTTGTAGTTACTTGTACTATTGGAATGAAATTGATTATTGTTGTTTGGGGAAAAGTAAGGATTGTATCTAAACTTTCCAATTCCATCCTAAGATTATTTGAAACCATAATCTCATCCTTGTTTGGAGAGACATAACTAGGAGAGACTTAGTCTACAAGTAGACTAAAGGCCACAAATCTGATATGTAGGTGGTCAACCTTTAGATGAAATGTTGGATGATTGAAACAAGTGTAAAACCCTTCTTTTAAACTAGAATAGGATACCTTAAGTCTTGGGTCAGCATATTTAGACTCATAGTGCCTTGGATGGAAGTAGGAACCAAGAAGTGAATTAGGAATCTTGAAGAAGGAAGATTATAAGTTTGAGTTGATAGTGCATCAACACTTTAATCCACATTTGAACTTTGGGTTGAGAAGAAGCTCTATTGTGTAACTCTGCATCATAAATGCCCAAGAAGGAAAATAACAAGAAAGTTTTTATCTTGAAACACACCCTCTCACAATGGTATTCGATCAAAAACAAATTCTATGTGAAGTAACAAGACAAAATCCCTTTAAACAAACTTGAAAAGACATTTTTATGTCATACATATTGGTTTATAACAGAATTTTTGAAGAGGGTTTATGCTCATTAAAATCTCATAGTAAAATAATTCCTTATCAATCTGATTGTGATCTTGAAAAGACAATAGATAATTATAGTTAAAAATTCCTTACCAATTTGATTAATATAGATGCCACGATGATTTTGGAATCAAATTGTAACACTAGCAATCTTTGACTTGTTTGATTCACTTGGTCATGTCATATAGATATGTTTCATGATTCAACTTTTTTTTCCTTTAAGTCATGTCATATGATATTATATATCTATTATATGTGTTCATCTTTTCTTATAATCAACTATTGATGACACATGTTGGTAGTAGATGGTTATTTCAAATAAAATTGAAGTTGTTAGTTTTGAATATAATTTCATTATTCAATATGAAGAAATTTGAGATGATGTGATGTATCCATAATAAGTCATGTTGGTAGTCAATATTTTTAATGCAAATGGTCTTTGATTTCTTGATTTACTTGATCATGTGATCTATATATATCTCATCATTCAAAAATTTTTCTTCAATTCATATGAAATGTTGTGATATATCCATTGTATTTGTTCCTTTTCCCTTTAATAGTCTCTCTTTTCAAAAATGATGACACATGTTAGTGGTCATTTTTTTCAATCAAGTTGTGATGCAAAAAACCTTTACTTTCTACTTTCTTTGACTTGCTTGCAAAATGGATGCATCTCATCTTTTTCTTCTATTAACATGACATGAAATGATGTCATATATCTATTGTGTTTGTTCTCCCTTTGCTTATAATCAACTCTTGTGAAAGAGTCAATTCATTAAAGAAAATCAATGATGAGAGAAAAGGCAGTAATAGGGGCAAACACACAATTTTTGTTGGTTCATGGAGGATGTCGTAGAGCTTGGTGTTGGTACAAACTTCTCCCTCTCCTTAGAAAGGCAGGCCATGATGCCACTATAATAGATCTTGCCTCTTGTTGAATTTACCCAATGGATGCCCATCAAATTCAAACATGATCTGACATAAATCAACCACTTATTGAGTTGTTCAACTCTCTTCCTCCCCAACAAAAAGTATGATCTCTACACCAATTCTTATTTTTTCATCTCAATAAATGATTTGTTTTACTTCCATCTAGTTTTAATTTGTTGGGTGTAGGTAATATTGATGGGTCATAGTGTTGAAGGCATGACTTTGAGCTCAATAATGGAGAAATTCCCAGAGAATATCAAAGTCATATTTGTGACAACATTTATGCCTCTCAGTGAATTGTTCAACAAAATTAATGTTTTACAAGAAAATTCTTATCTAAATTCAATTTACATAAGCTTGTCCATTCTATTTTCTCCACAACTTAAGTAACAAAAAGGGAAATCATGGAGTTCAACCATTGATATGATAAATGAGTTGCATTAAAACAAGAAAAAAATTGAATCAGGCCTCACTTTTAGGACAAGAAACTCCTACTCTAAGAAGGTATCTCACTTTTCAGATTGGATAGGTGCCAGTGATTTTTATTTTTGTATTCATGAACATATTATCAGTGGATGTTTCATTTACTAGATACTATGGATTGAGCCTCCATTTATTGAATGGATTTACAAAAATAGATACTTTCATTAGAATGAAAGTAAGGAAATATGAGATGGCATTTTGGGGGTAAATTAGGGAAAGAATGTAAGAAAATGATGTAGGGAAAACATAGTTTGATAATTTGGATCATACTAAGGATTATTGGAAAGGAAATGTCCCATATATAGGATAGGCCAAAAGTAAATACAAAGTTTATTTGTGTTTGCATCAACCATCATCCACATCAATAATGAAAATTAAATTATTTATGATTTTTGTATGGAAAGGCAATTATTTATGATCTATAGTTGTTTATTAATGAGGCAAAATTAAGTGCTTTGATTGAAGGACTAAAACTTGAAATAGAGTTAGGCATCAAAAATTTATATTTAGAAGGAGACTCTCATATCATTATTATTGCATTAAGGGTGGGGACTCTTTTTAACTGAAAATTAAATTCTAAATTAGAATTTACTTTACTTTTAGTCAAAAATATAATGGTAATAAATTTTTACACATACTTAGAGAAGGTAATAAGTTAGTTGCCTCCACCAATCATAAGAAAAAGTTATTTGTCTCCTTAGAAAATATTGGGGAAAATGGTACCCATACCCAAGACATACAGATTATTATCATGTCCAATTGAGATGTTTAGTCTAGGATTCATGGTGAAGGGTATTTATGAAAATGTTGGGATGTGAACTAGGAACATGTTGTCATGTGAATGTTGATATGCTCTTGATACTATGAAGATTTGGGCATTAGAGTATATGGAGCAAAGTGGCTATGAGGGTTGAGTGACCATAGAAGGTCTTTTGAATGCATGAAGTAGGAGTAATTTAGGGAACCCTAATAGTGTTCTTATTATGGGAAGTTGGTACAAGTATTATAAGATAGCCTATTTGATCTGAGAAGTTGTCAGTTGACAGGACTTTGGATTATACCACTCAACTTTTCACCATTAGAGACAATATTCCAAAAAAAATTATGTTTAATAATTATTAAAAACTAATCCACTTCAATCCTAAACAAACCACTTAACTATTTATGATGGAGTGTAATTTATATAAAGAAACTTTAGTTGTTTACTACTAGAGAAAATAGGGAAGGTCATTTGTTCAAACTCTCAACAAATACTATGTTTACCTTGTACATTTGTTCCATATCATAATATAGTTATTAAGTAAAATTTCTTAATAATTTGCATTAAGAAAAAAGTATTGTGCAAAGATCTTAGAATGTAGCTACTATTGCTAATAGTTATAAAAATTTTAATAATATGTTCCTGTAAATTGGCTCCCTTTATGATGAAAGAATTCTAATGAAAAAATTGGAATAAAATCCTAAAATAGTTGTCGCCACTTGTAATATTTGCTCCTTCCATTATAACATTTGAACATGAGCTTGTAACTATCTTTGAATATGACCTTAAGAAAAGGGGGCATGACATATATGAAATAATATTTTCCATGGAAAGAGATAATTACATTCCATAATAAGCTTCCAATTTTGGAAATTAATTTTGTATATGTTCAAGCCACATGGCAAGATTCACAACTTTCTGAACCCTAGAAATTGTTCAGTGAAGCTATCTTGAAAATTATGGGATATTTGATGTGCATGGGGAGTTGGTGTTGTAGGGAGGGACATGGTGTATGAAATCATCAGGATGACATGTAGAAATTCTAGAAAGCTTTTGGTAAAAAGGATTTGGAGCTTACTAGAGATACAAAGATTGGAAGGAGTTGAAGCCTTCAAAAATTGTAACTTTGGTATCAAACTTATCCATGGTAGATGACATCTAAAACTTTGGTGACTCATGGGGGGCCTTTGTCTGCAAAAGGTGAACCCAAACTTATGGTTCCACAAACCACCAAACTTTGTGTATAAATACAAAGAGAAATGGTATATGATTTTCATTAGATGCCAGAAGGATGGCTTGATCTTCTAACCTTTATAGTATATTGATTTTCTACAGAGTGTGTGATTTTCCTCTTTATGACCTCCTAATATATTATATGTAAAATTATTTTAATCAATATATTCTCATTATTATTTGGTTAGATTTGATCAAGGTGTGAGTTGTCATCATTGGCATTTCCATTAGGGATCAGAAAATATCTTTACCATCGAGTATCACATTTTGAGTTCAAGATTGAATATATAATTTGTCTCTTATTTTACCCTTCTCAGCTAAGTCTCTATAGTGATCTTTTTTATTGGATAAGGAAGAAAAGGAAAAGGAAAAATATATAGGGTTGTATGCTTACATTCTATTTTGGCATTGGTAAATTCTGCAACTTATAACCTCCTTTTCTATTCACTTGCTTTCTACCATTACTAAAAACAATAATCAACCACAACATTGGGCATGGGGTTGATTAAATACCAAAGAAATTGATGATGCACTTGTAGCTTGATCCCTCCTCCTACCTGTTGACTTATTGTTCTGCCCTCCTCCTACTTTTTGAGTTGTCATTTTGCATGATGCTTAACGGCAGGAATCCTTTTGAGTTTCTCTTTTGAAAAGTTAATCTAGGAACAACTCCAAGGTTTTGGGTGATCTTGTGACCTACCAGAATCCACTTAGTTGAAGATAAATGTGAATGTTCATTAGGAGGACTTTGCTGGTTCTAAAACAATTTGGATAAGATATCGAATCTTCTTGCTATCTCAAAAGAATAACCACACAAAAAGAAATATTATTTGTATTTTTCTTTTTTATGATGAATGTAATCTAACAATGCAACTATATGAATTCCTAATTCAACTAAGGCATCAGCAAAGAAAATAATAAAGATAGGATAATAAGAAATTCAAGAAAATAACATGAAACTAAATCCTAATGGACATAAACTACAGAAACAACATGTCTATGAATTAAGCTTTCAAAAAGATCAGTAGGTAACCAATGAAAATATAAATAGCACTTCCTTAATTCCACCAATGCAATCATCGATGGGAATTTAGTAACCATAAGATTTTTTTCTTTTCATCAAATCTCAAGGCCATAAAAAGTGCACTCATGTGACATGAAAAGCTATGCAAGAACAATATGATGATCTCTTCTCGAACTAAGTACATTAGCAAAATTTGTAGACCCATAAAAAACACCAAAATTAAAATATTGCACAACCAAAACAATGCAATAAAACCATTGGCTCAATTACATTCCATGAACATATATTCATAAAATATAACACACTTAGGCAAGAATCACTATACTCTAAATGCGAGCACCAATAGCATATATTACTGCATCAAAATAATGGTAGCCTAGAATACATATTACATTCCTAAATTTATAAGAAATCTTCTCCTCAATTTTTTTTGAGAGTGAGAGATATCTTTATGCAAACATATGCTTCTAAACTAATAAAGAAAATCCAATTATGTACAAACTGACTATCTAACTGGTGCTTATTAGGACTCCATCCATATTTATATTATTAATCAAATGCATGAGCCTTTACATGTCTTAAAACAAAGAAAATGTGAGAAAATAAGAAAGAGAGAGCCATCAATCAATGTAGAAGTGTTTGGAAGTGCCAAAAAAGAAGCTCCATCTTCACTAGGCATCTATCAGAGTTAAATCATTGTCAAAATGCATTTTTGATGCATGGAAAGCTCTAAATTTAGAACTGGCAATTAACTATTAGTACACCTTTGACTTCTTCAAAATATTCTATAACACCGCTAAAAAAGTGCACCTATGCACTTGGCGCACCAGTGCACCTTTGAGGCAGGTTCAAAAAATACAAAATTTCACCAAGTGTTAAAATTGAAATTTTGGCTTCTGGGTTTTGTTCCCCTTTATAACTAGAGCTATTTCTAGGTATTTTCCCTTGAATTTCTCAATGATATCAGTGACTTGAACCACATCTAGCAAATCTAAGGCTTCATATTTGGCTTTTACTTGCTGCCTATAGTTTCCCACCTTGGTATGATTCTCTACAAAAACTCTGATTTTTACATCTAATTCTAATAATGCCTCTTTTATTCTAAATGCTTGTCTAATGTCATCATCATTAGTAGATTCCTCAAAAAAATTCCTAAATTTCTCAATTACTACCTCTACTAGTATTAACTTCTCCCTGGAGTCATCCTCAAAAATCTCTAAACACGCATCGCTATAATGCCTCTCTTCCTCCAAAATTTTATTTTGGGTTTGATCCTTGAGCTTGAAAATCTCCATGTGTAATGTCTCTATCACTTTATTGCCATCCTCAATTTTCTATATCTAATCATCAATTTTATCTAACTCCTCGATTGTATACACTTCCATCAACATTTGATACCTTTGTCATTTGATAGACTGTAATGCTTGCAAGTCTTTTCCCTAGGTATGTACTTCATCCATCAAACCAAAAGCTTGATTCAAAATGGCTACTAGCCTATCTGCACTATCTTTCATAATGTGTAATAGCTTCAGATTTCCTTGAATAATCTATACACTCTTTTCCTCAAAAATTTCTCACTAGAGAAAACAAGCTTTCAAAAATGGATCCAATTGGCTTGTACCCCTATCTCTTCTCTCTAGTGTTGCATTCAAGGTTTCTTCAGGGTTTCTAGGATCTAAGGGTGTAACAACTTTTCTTATATCCCTTTAGGATTTCATTTTGTCTTTGAAGTGTTATCAATTCTACCTCCTATTCTAAGCTTCAAAATACTTCTTTAATTCCTATTGTGACCATTAGCTTAGTAGTATCTAAGGTAGGTTTCCTAAGCATGGCCTCCCTAATTTGATAATCCCTTGGAGTCAATTATTCGACATCTATATGTAGATGAGGGATAGCCATGTGTGCAAACAAGTCCTAGTTTTGATCACTCATGATGAAGGCTAATGCCTGTGTATCCTTTGGCGGTGACTCGGGTTTCCTTAGAACTTCAATTAATTCCATCCTATCCTCTTCCTTAGTGATGAATTGATGCTTCTTGTTTCTTATCACTTCTTTCCTTAGCCACCTTGGGATATCCTCCATTGGAGATTTTCCTTTTGAAAATGAAGGAGTCTACTTAGCTATGCTCTTTCCCTTATCTCCCCTTTCTAGAGTCCTCTCCTTTTGTACAAGATCTTCACTAGAAGTCTCTATGTCTATCGAGTCCATAGTCCTTACCTCTATGTCTTAGGAAGCTTTTTGAGGTTGTTCACATTTTTACCTTCCTCTAACACTTCCATAGTGGATAGTTGTTGTGGCTCTTCCTCTTTTTCAGCTAGAATATTTCCTTCTTTGGTGTTTGGAGGAAGAGGGGTAGTTGATTCCCTATCTACAAAAAATGTGACTTGCACTGGGGAAAATGGAGTTACCTCAAGTTCTTGTGGTTTAGGTGGTAACTAACTCCAATCCTCCTATTGAGGTTGATTGGTTGGAGTGTTTCTTATCTTGCCTCCCACCAATTTAGTACCCACCAACATAAAATCAAAATATGACATTTTAGAGACATTAGTCCACTCAACATCTTGCTCATCTATCCATTACTACATTTAATCCTCACAAATTGTAGTTTGAATAGACTACTTAGGAACGGGTGGTGGTGTGATTATGGAGCTCCTTCTTCATTCTAATTATATGGGTCTTGAGAGGTGAGTCCTCTGATTCAAAGGTATGTTATCCTCTTCATCCTCATCATCCTCTTCTTCCTCTCCTTCTTCTAGGATAACTTATGGGACTAATGGGAAGGGAATAACTATCTTGATAACCTTTTGTCTCCTCTTGACTGGAGTATTAATCTTCCTTATCTTAAAAGTAGAAGGGGATTCTTGTACTTCTTGTGTGGGTGGAGACACCTCTTGCACTTCAGTTTGAGCTTCTCCTTGGCCTTGTTCAGCTAGAAACACTTGAGGATTTCCTTGGGCTTGCATGGCTTCCACATTCTTAGACCCTTTTACATTTTCTTCTACTATCTGTGGAGCTACTTGAGTGGATTCCTCTTCTGGCTCAGCTTGTTGAGGAGAAGTCCTCTTCCTCTTTCCTTTACCCTTTCATTTACCTTTTTGAACCTTATAATATCCAACTTGTCTGTCAAGTTGGTGCACTATCTCTGGCCTCACATGGGACTAAGTTGTGAAGGTAAGTACTATGACCTTAGCTTCTTAGCCTCTCACCAGGTAGGCTTGAGCATGAAAGACTATCACTTGAGGAATTGGATTAAGTTTGAAAGGTCTCTTGATCCAATCCTTTGTCAATTTGATGGCATGCCTTACTCTATGATTGATGTTTGAGTTTTCTTCCTTATCAACCTCAACATTCATGATAGGTCAATCCCCAATCTTGTCTCTATTAAACAGTGGATCAAGGATATCTTCAGTATCTTGTTGCACAATTTTCAATGGAACCTTTATCTTTAAAGCTCTCTCTACCAGATAAAGAGTCATCCTACAGTAATCCCTTATCTAGACATCATAGTCATCTACTGTGTTCATATAGCCTCATGTCATATCGACTTTGCCTACTTTCCACCCTAGAGGAGTCTTCTCAATTAGTTATGAAGACTAGATGATCTTGAAAGCTTCATCTACATGTTCTCAATACCATCTTTCTGCTTGGTGATAGGTCAATCTGATGAATTGATCCACCCTCAAAAGATGGAATACCTTTTCTATGTTGTTATGTCAGAGATCCAAGATGATCTCTCTAGTTATGCTTTTTATGACCCTTTCCTCTGGAACATAATTTTCTAAAAGTATCATAATAAGCTTTGGACATTGCATTGATACTAGGTGTGATGCTACACTAAAAAGCCCTGATCAAATCAAAGCAGATATCACTAGAGATCTTTTTGTGGGTTTGTTGCACAATGTTAGAAATGTGCCCAAATCTATGTGACCTAGTTCAGTGTCCCAGATTTTTGAATGATCATCTTGGAAATGTGACTTTGTTAGAACACTCTAAAACTTGAATACTACTAGCTTTGGAACCATCTTTGTTGCAAGGGAGGATGATGAAGAAGCCATTTAATTTGCACAAAACAACATCCATTAGTTCAGAGTTGGAGAAAAAATCAATCACTTCAAACCCTAATAACAATGTGAACAAAAACCTAACTACCTGGAAACATCCAAAAACTTAATTTTACCCTTATAATACAAACAAAATGCACACTTGGTGCACCACTGAGGTGCACCTGGTGTGCATTTACCTTTTAGAGCTCTTGAACACATGGGGTTGCATCAAGTGCACCTCATTGGGGTGCACTAATGTGCATCATATGATCTCTTTTCCAAAAAGGTTTAAGTATTTTAAGTTTCACTACAACACACCTTAATCCTACATTTTTTTTAATTTTTTAAGTTTTTAGTTAAGGTTTTGAATGTTTTGTGCATAGGACAAGGTGTATAGCTATGCACCTAACTAGGTGGATAGTTGTACACCTTAACTTAGTGTTTTGAATGCTTTGTGTGTGTAGAAGTGAAGGAAGTGGGGAGTTATGCACCTCAGGAGGTGTGGTGTTGTAGAGCACAGAGCTAGAGGAGAGGAAATGAGATGGAAGGAAGGGGAGGTCCCTAGGCTTTATAGACCTGGGCCCCTAAATAGTTATTTGGGGGTGTGCAGTTGCACTGGTGCACTAATGCATACTTACCTTTTGTAAGTGCTTTCTCCATGTTTTGGTACACTAGCACTCCTAGGAAGGTGCATTGGTGTGCCTAATTTCTTTGCAAATGACTCGTCTCCTCAAAAATTTGACTTTTAAAGAATAGGTTCTCCAGTCAGGACCCTATCTTGACCAAAAACACTAGATAAAACCCTAAAAGGATCCGGACCCTAGACTAGTGTTCCAAATGTTAGTTTCTAGTGACTAATTAGGAAAGTATTGTACATACTTCATAAATTCTTTGGGGTTCATGGAATCACCCTAAAAAAAAAATTGGGCCATGGATGACATTGTGGCTGACATATGCCTGACATGTTGTAACCCTAAAGAAGCATAAAATATTTGTATAAAAGGGCTTAGGTTAGGGATTGTTTCATTGTGGTGATGCAAAAATTGGCTCTTGTGGCAGTATTGAGCTATAAGGGATTATAGATTGTAATCAGGTTGTAATCATCGGATCATAATAATATTGAACTTGTTGTTTGGTGGATGTAGCCCAGGGATTGGGTAAACCACATTAAATCTTAGTGCCTTGTGTTCTTTTCTGTGTGATCTATTATTTTTTGTTATTGGTTATATTTGCATGTAATTATTATTTCTATCTGTGGTTTAACCCTAACAAGTGGTATCAAAGTGAGGCTATTTTTTTAGTTATCCTTTGCAAGAAAGCCTCATGGTTGAGTGGGAGTGATGGCAAATGAGGGTAACCTGAGGGTTGACAGGTTTAATGGGCAGAACTTCCAATTATGGAAGATGCAAATGGAAGACTACCTTTATTAGAAGGATTTATGGAAGCCATTAGAAGGCAAAGCCAAGAATCAAGGATCTATGTCAAATGATGAATAGGGTCTTTTGGATAGAAAGGCACTTGGAAGCATTCAATTATGCCTAGCACCATCAGTGGCATTTAATATTACAAAAGAGAAGAAAACAAAAGAGTTGATGAAAACCCTAGCAACATTATATGAAAAGCCCTCTACTTCAAACAAGGTATTTCTCATGAAGTGTTTATTTAATATGAAAATGGAAGAAGGTGGATCTATTGTTGATCATTTAAATGAGTTTAATACTATTACTAGTTAGTTATCTTCTATGGGTATCAATTTTGAAGAAGAAATTAGGGCTCTCTTGATTTTGTGTTCTTTTCTTGAAAGCTAGAATTTCTTGGTAATGGTTGTGAGTAATTTTGTTCCTAGATCTAGTACCCTAAAATATGATGATGTGATTAGTGTTATTTTGAATGAGGAAACTTGTAGGAAATCCTCAAGTGGATCTACCTTAGGAAGTTCTTTGAATGCGCAAAGCAGGGGTAGAATGACTAAGAGAGGAAGTAATTTTGGAAATCGTGGGAAATCAAGAGGAAAGTCAAAGGGGAGGAGGTCTCAATCAAGAGGACCAAATGATTGCTGGTACTATGGGAAACTAGGTCATAAAAAGAAAGATTGTTGGAATTGAAAGAAAAATGAAGGAGATAAACCAGATGGAGACAAGGAGGAAAATGTGGTAAGTAACAAATCCAAAGAGGATTCTTTGCTTCTATCTTTAGAAAGTGTTGATGATTCATGGGTTTTAGATTTTGGTGCTTCATTTCATGCTACACCTCATAGAGGTTATTTCGTTGATTATGTTCAAGGGGATTTTGAGTTTATTTATTTGGGGGATAATGAATCCTATCAGATTATTGGAAGGGAAAAATTAAGATTAAGTTGTAGAATAGGAATCATTGGCTACTACATGAGGTAAGACATGTTCCAAGGCTAAGCAAGAATTTAATTCTAGTAGGGAAACTCATTGATGAGGGTTGTGTAGTTACTTTTAATGATAAAAATTTGATGGTTTTAAAAGGTTTCCTTTTAGTAGAAAAAGGTGCGAAAGTGGGCACCTCATATCTTTGTACAGGTCATATTGTTCCTTCTACTTGAATTGTTTCAAAGAAAAATCAATGTTCAAGAATAATTGATGTAGTTGAGTAGGGAGAATAAATAGCTATTATAGATTTTGATACAGTGTTGTGGCACAACAAACTTAGGCACGAGTGAGAAAGATATGAAAGTACTTCATTCAAAGAAAGTTTTACTAGGTCTAAAAGGAGAAATTAGAGCTTGTGCATACAGATGTATGGGGACCAGCTCAGGTATCTTCCCTTGGTGGCTCTCATTATTAGGTTACATTTATTGATGATGCAACTAGAAAAGTATGGGTTTATTTCCTTAGATAGAGATCTGATGTATTTCAAACTTTTAAGAAATGGAAATTCTTGGTTAAAAATTAGACTGGTAAGAAATTAAAATGTCTCAAATCTAATACTGGTGATGAGTATTGTAGTCATGAATTTGAAGATTATCGCTCCATGGTGGTTTGATCCATTGGGAGCCCCATATGGTAGCGGTATAGCTATAGGATCAATCTCCAAGTGGGAGATTGTTGTTTAGTGTGGAGCCTAATCAGTCCCCAAGTGGGAGATTGTTAGTTTGTGGTGACTGATCAAAAAATTATTGTACATACTTCATAAATTCTTTGGCCAACATGTTGTAACCCTAAAGCAGTATAAAAATACTTGTAACCCTAACATGGTATAAAAATACTTGTACATATGGCCGACATGTTGTAAACATAAAATGACATAAAAGTATTGCACATATGGGCGGCATGTTGTAACCCTAAAGCAGCATAAAAATACTTGTATAAAAGGGCTTAGGGTTAGGGATTATTTCATTTTGGTGATGTGAAAATTGGTTCTTGTGGTGGTATTGAGCTATAAGGGATTATGGATTGTAATCAAGTTGTAATCACTGGATCGTAATAATATCGGACTTGCTATTTGGTGGACATAGCATAGGGATTGGGTGAACTATGTTAAATCTTGGTGCCTTGTGTTCATTTTTGTGTGATCTATTAGTTTCTATTATTGGTTATATTTGCATGTAATTGTTATTTCTATCTATGGTTTAATCCTAAAACCAAAAAGCCAAAAAAAATAAAGTAGGGGGTCCCCATTTCTAGTTGAAATGGGGCAAGTGTTGTGAAACCATAACAAATAGCCTTGAAAAAAAAAAAGAAATGAAAAAGGCATTTCTTCATCAACAAACATTTTTCTGATAAGTGTCAAACACCAATTGAATCTTGAACATTCCAAGCATATTTTGAATCACTTTAAAGTCAAAACCTCAAAATATTGAATCTCCAAATTTAGTGTGTGTTTTAGTGTATCCATTTCCTTCAACATCTTAGAATGTAGTTGATCAAAAATTTGCAACAACTTGGAAACAATTTCCCACCCCATCCAATCCATTCATCGGGAACCTTCACGAAAACTATTTATCAATCCTTTATCTGACCAAATGAGAGAATCATTTCTGAGGGCTCTTATCATTCATTTGGAGTCTTGGGAAATCTTTTTGAATACTTGCTTCACATAGCTCATAGTGTCACCATTTGATTCTTCAATGAAGCAATGGTTTTGGTACTGGATAGCTTATTTAGAGTGCATATCCCTATAATTAGATTACCTTTTTCAGACATTATAGAATCCTTCATTCTTAACACCTCTCTTTCTTTTTTATTTTCTTTCTATATCCTAAAAATGCTTGAACTTTATGGCCAAGACATTAGTGTCATTTCCTAGATTCGATATTTTGTAAACACCCCTTGTGTTCCTCTTTTAAGAACTTTTAGAAACTCTCATGCCAAACAAAAAACTTAGCAATTCCTTTGAGAAGATCCTTCTATTTGAACAAGTAGATTTTAAACTATCCCTTGTTGTCTTCAACCTTGGTTTGAAAACACCTAACATAATCAATCTTTAAATTTGAAGAGTTTGAAAACTTGTTGATCTACAATTTTGAATTCAAGACTGAAAGTCCCCTATTACTACAGGTAACATCCATTTCTTAGTTGGTATAAGAAACAAAAATCATAAAAATGTTTTGACAAAGAAATACCTCTTCCCAAAAATTAGAACCAAAAGAATGGTTAGTAAGATATGTCAAGATAAAATCTTGAGTGCACCTCCCCCTTGGACTAACATAACTTTGAAAATAAACACATGACTAAAAGAAAATATATAATCGAAAAGAAACACACTTACAAAAATAAACACACTTGCAAAAATAAACACATTTTTTTTTTTTGAATTTTATCTCTTAAGCTTCAAAATAATGCTTCAAAAATTTCCCATTGACTAGCAATGAAACTAATTCCCCTTGTAAGGAACTCAACCTAAAGTTGTTTTCATCTAGAATTCCTGCGATCTGATAAGGACCAATCCACAAGTGTTGGAACTTAGTGTGGTTGCTTGGTTTTTCTTTTGCCTTGTCCCAATGTAGAACAAGGTTGGATATTCTAAAAGACTTTATCATGGCCCTCTTTTCAAACCACCTCTTAATGACAACTTGATGTTTCGCCATATGCTCCAAAGTAGCTATTCATTTTTCATCCATCTCTAAAATATTCATCAATCTGATTTATACTATGTTAACAACTTCAGCATACTCACTCATGAATTTCAAAATAGGAATCATGAGGTTAAGTGGAAATGTTAGCTCTTTTCCATAGACAAGTAGATATGGAGATATCCCCAAATCATTTTTTACCCTTACTTGGTCTGTCCATAGAGCATATTTGAGTTGTGTATGCCAATCTTTAGGATTCTCCTTCAATAAACATTTTATTACTATGATCAAGTTCTTGTTTGTAGATTTAGCTAAACCATTTCCTTATGGGTAATAATTTGAGAAGAACTTGATAATAACCTAATTTTATAGTGCCCATTGAGTTAGGAATACTAATGCAAAAGTTGATCCATTATTACACACTAAGGAGAATGACATCCCAAATCTAGTAACAATATGTTCTTCCAAGAAATTTTTAACCACCTTAGCTGTGCAATTTTTGAATGTCTCTACTTTTGTCCAGAAAGTATAGTAATCAATAGCTATGAGAATAAAAGTGTGCCCCATTGATGATGGTAGATTCACTAGACCAATAAAATCTAGCCCCCACTTTGCAAAGGGGCATATCTCAAACACTAGTTGTAATGGCATTGCAGGATGTCTTTCTCCATTTGCACTAGTCTGACAAATGTGACAAGTACACACATGTGCAAAAGTATCTTTGAATATTGTGGGCTAGAATTAATTCAATCTTAAAATCATATGAGTAGTTGCTTCTATTAAACCATGCCCTGTACCATACTTATCATGAAATTGTTCCAAAACTTCCTTTACTTCCTCGCATCCCAAGCATTTTAGGTAGATTCCTTCATAGTTCCTTTTATATAACTTTCTATCATGCAGCATGTAGGATTCACACTTCACTTTGAGTCCCCTACACTATGAACTATTCATCCAACTGGGATATTGATTTTGTAAAAGATAGTAAACAATATCCTAGTACCAAACATCTGTTATTACACCCTGATCAATATCAACTTGAGATACTACAATCCTTTTATGTTCTTCCACATCCATTTTACCATCAAACAAGAATTTCTTTTCATCTTCTATCTAGTTATCTTCTATCATTTTTTATAATCCTTGGCCTCTTACTAACTTCATGGGTTGAATCTCTAGATCAAATTCTTGAAGGATTGCCATCCATTTTCCTCATCTTTCACAAAGTTCATTTTGAATAAACAATGTATTAACTATTGGATCAAGCATAGTTGTGTATACATTACTCCTTAATATATAATGATGGAAGTTATTTACCACTTTGATTAAAGTAAAAGAATACTTTTTGAGGTTTGAATATTTTAATTTAGCATTTTTTAGAGGGCAACTCATAAAGGCAATGGGCCTTTCATCTTCTTTTTCCTTCTTCTGTGTAAGAATCCTAGCACATGAGTGCTCTGAAGCAAAAAAATATATTTTGAAAGGTAGTCTATAGTCTATACTTACCAATTTGAGGCTATGGAAATGGCCACTTTGATATACTCAAATGATTCCTTGACCTCTAGAACCCATTCTATTTTAGCTCCCTTTTTTATTAAATCATTAAGGGAACGAACTATCTCTACAAACTTGCTTATGAATTTTTGCACAAAATTTATCTACCCAAAGAAAGACTTCAATTCTTTTTTACTATGAGGAGGAAATAACTATAGAATGGCTTCAACTCTATTAGGATCAATGGAGATTCTGGCTTCAAAGATGATATGACCTAGGAGCTTCCCTTTAGTAACCCCAAACAAACATTTCTTAGGATTGATTGATATGCCATATTTATGACATCTATTGAATACCTATCTTAAATCAGTAATATGCATGCTTTGATCCTTTGAAAAGATAGTTAAGTCATCCATGTAGATGACTATACACTTGTTTATGATTCCCTTAAAAGCTTCATCCATGCCTCTTTGAAATGTAGTCCCTATAGTAATCAACCCAAAAGGAATTCTTTTGTAACCAAAAGTCCGCCATTTAGTCGAGAAGGTCATCTTTAGCCTATCTTCTTCATCAACCATTACTTGATTATATCTCAAATATCCATCCAAGAAATACATCATCTTTTAACTATTGACAATATTAGAACTTAATTTAGTGAGGGCAAATGGTAGTTGTCCTTTTGAGATGAAAGGTACAAATTATCAAAATTTACACAAACATGAATTTCTCTAGTCTTTTTCCATATAGGAACCAAGTTATCAACCCACATAGAGTGGTGAATGGGGAATATGATCTTCGCATCAAGCAACTTATTAACTTCCTTCATTATGAGTGGTTCATTGATAGGATTAACAAGAATTTGTCTTTGCTGGAAAGGTTTTGCATCAAGTCTCAATAGAATGTCATGTGTAATAATCTTAGGATCATATGTTTTTAGCTCTTTATAACTCCAAGCAGTGACATCCTTATACTTTGTAATTAATTTGAGCATAACTTCTCTTTCTTGTGCATTGCATTCCTTTTCGATCCTTACCATTCTAGCATCTTCACTATTACCCAAATTGTATAGATCACATTCCTCAATCCCTTTCTCTTTGAGCATTCTTATATTAAGTGTTGATTCATCATGATCAAAAATGCATTCCAACTCAATCATTCCTTTATGAATAGTGTTGGTTTTCAAATTTATGATCCCATCTTCATCTTCAAGATCATCATCTTTAGGTTTGTTGTCTGGAGTGTCATCAATCTCCTGCACTTTAAAGTGGTCATTGCACATGATAAATTCAAGTATATGTTGATCATCCTAAAAGACTTGGAAATTTATAATATTGTTTGGGATAGATGGAGTAGCAACCAATTCAACTGAAAATCTATTCAATTCCATTCTCTCGACAGGTTGTAATGCACTAGCTAAAATAGAGAGGGCATCTGCTACCATTTTTTTCTCCCTCGAAAAAGACTTTATGTTTAAAGCTTCAAAATCATCCATTAGATCCCATACTCTTTTCCTATAAGCAAGCAACCTCTTATCATTACAAGAATATACCAACTTCACTTGTCTTATAACCAACTAAGAATCTCCCTTGACTATGAGAGTTGTGATTCCTTTCTCCAATGTGAAAAGAAGTCCTTGAATCAATGCTTCATACTCTAAAACATTATTAGTACGTCTAAATTGTAATAGATATGTTGCATAGAAAGAATTATCCTTTGGGTTGATCAACTCAATACCTATGTTGGCTCCTAGTTTGCATTTGGAACTATCAAAGGGAAGTGTCTAGATCAAATCTTCTTTGGTTTTTCTAACCTTATTCTTATTCATACTTAGCTTTTCTTTCACTTGGGCCTAAAAGGATTTTTTTTGGGAATCTATTGTAGTCTTTCACGGGATGGACTTGATGATTTTCCATTGTTACTCCTTGATATGGGAAGTGTATTTTTTTCTTGTTTATCCTAGATTTTCCCTATCAATTTTGTAATTTCATCCACTTCGAGTTTAGGATGGATGACTACTAAAGTCCATCCTTGACCTTTCATGTACCATCTTCTTCTTCTTTGAACTTTGATCATTCGGAGTGGAGGAGAAGAAAAACCACCACCATCTAAGGAGATAACACTATACAATACATTTAGATCTTCAATTTCCTCTTTAACCTTTTTCACAGAGTCAAATATGTTTATAGGAATTTGATTTTCTGTGGGTCTATCTTTTGGAACATTACCCCTCTTTACTTCCATCATTTGAGCCAACACCATAGTGACTGTCTTTTGGCAAGATGAACATCCAAATTCTAAATGAGTAACTCTATGCAATCGGAAAAATCTTGGAAGAAGAAGGATATTAGGGTTAGTTTCTTCTCCTAAACATTGTAAGTTAGCCATCATGTTGTATATGAATTGCATTATGATCTCATCCTTTGGGATTGAAATCCTAGATTTTACATCTTGGTCATTTGATATTTTGGTTGGAGTCATATCAAAAGTCATTGCCTTATAAGAGCCAAAATTTATTTGTAAGAATGCCACCTCATTCAGAGCATTGTATTCTATAATCATTTTTTTTAACTTTGGCTCTGCATCTATCTTGATTTGATTGTTCAACCCTTTCCATGGTACCCATAACAGAGTAAAATATATAGAAAACCATCCTCTTAGGCATTTGGTCCATTCTCTACTTAGTAGTAGTTTGTATATTTCTAGGATATCAACCACATGTGCATGAATGATGTATTGAATTTGGGGATCTACCATCAACTGTATATGAACATCTTTCAATACACCAATGACTTTCAACTCTATTTTATCCAATTGTACCACCATTTGGTTAGAGGGCTAAGGAGTGACTCCTAACCTTTGTGCTATTGATAGTAGCATAACATTACAAGAGGCCCCTAAATCAATTAGGCAATTATGAATATTCATCCCATATATCCTAATGCTAAGAAGAAATGGTGGCACCTCAACATTGTCTTTAGACATAGTTGGCATTGCTTCCAAAGCATTGACTTGTTGAGACACTATCTTTTGAGGAATAGTACTTGTATTATAGGCTAGGTTTGTGTGATCAAGAGTTTGCATTAGCACCTCTCATTGATGAGGACAATTTTGCAACATGTCAAACATAGACATGTTGGCCATTGTCTATTTCAAATCTTCTACTGCATTGTACTTTTCAATAGACCAAGCAAGATTTTTCAAGATTGTTGGCACATTTCCTTGATTTTGATTTTGTTTTCCTCCATATGGTGGCCTGAATAGTACTAGATTATTACTTACTCTCAGATTGGGAGGAGTAGGTTGTAATCCTAGAGGAATTCCATCTATCATAGGTTCTTTTCTACTTCATAGATTGTAAGTATTTTTATTGTCATTGTGAAAAGAAAACATCTCCTTAGGTTGAAGGTTTGGTTCCTAACTAATTAGAAAAGAGAATTCTTCATTGGCTGGTTTTTCTACCTATGCATTCTATGAAGAATAGTAGGATTCTAGTAGCATAGCATTAAATTGTACAGGAGGCACATTGTCATTAGCTTGTGAATTTTGAGTCATCTCTTGATTTCCATTGTAATATGAGCCATCCTTATTAGGCATATTTTGACCATTGTCATACTAATTAATGTCCACATACTAAACATTATTGTTTTTGTTATCTATAGGAATGCTCCCATTGTATGGACAAGTGTTCCACTATCGATTCTGTCTTTGGAAGTCATTGTTACAATCAGGAGGATTGAAATAGTTTCCTCCATTATTGTTTCTTGCATTATTATTTCCATCGACGTTCCTACTATAGTTTTGATTGTAATTGTTGTTTTTGATTAGATAAACAAGTTTTACAGGGACCCTGAAATCCAAGAGTTAAAACATTAACAAGGCTGAAAATAAGCGTGAAAAGCCCAGCCAAAAGAGTTCAAGTTCAAAGGTTGATAATAAGCACAAGGCCTAGCCAAAAACCAAAGAACATAGAAAAGACTAGGAACAGAAACAACATGAACCAACAAAGGAAAAAGCCTTGACAAAAAGCCAAAAAAAGGCCCTGAAAGAAATAAAAGAACAGGTAGTGGATTAGTCCTCATTCTTTCTCTCTAGCTCTTGCATGACTTGAGCAGCCTCATAGTCCATCTAGTTCTCCTCAACCTCCTATTGGTGTGCCCTTTGATCCTCCTGGTCCTGACCTTTGTTAATGTTGTCATTTGTAGGGTCAACCACCAGTCTGGCTTTTCCCTGTCTTTTCCTTCCTCATCTTCCTTCATAACTCTGTCTTTGATCCAGCTAGTTAAAGATATGATGTTGTAATTGTTGTTGTTGTAAGGATCAGCATTGTTTCTTTGGAAGTTGTTATTCTATCCTTGCAACAATCTTAAGTGTGTGAGCTCATTGTTCATCTATGACATGGTCTTCTTCATTCGACCAAACTTAGAGGCAAAACTATTGTCTGCCTCAGTGAAAGCTGCTACCTTTTGCTCAAATAAAATAGCTTTTGGAGGTTCATACCTTGGATATATTAAAGTAAGCTCTTGTGGAGTGAGTTCCTATTATAGTGGAACTAGATTCATAGATATGAATTGGCTAGGCATCACAGGTGCTCTGATAGGATATGTGGGCATTATTGTAATATCTTGAGTTAGAAGCATCAATCCTTCTCCATTATGATTGGCTTGCTTAGTAAAGGTGATTTCTTCTATGAAGAATTTATCCAATGTGTCAATATTTGCCACAAAAAGTCTTCTTATAAAAATGGTAGTAAGATGGTGCATGGCATTCATATAAATTTGAATAGCAACTTCAACTTGTATAGTGTATCATATTTCTAACTTGTGGTATGCCATGTGAAAGTGATGGTTGAAGTGTGAAACCATCTTAGTTGGGTCCTTTCTGATTGATATGAATTGTTGATGTATTATGGCTAGATTGATGAAAGTTTTAAATTGTTCCAAGAACAATTTTTTGGAAGTAACCAAGTCTCCAATACATCTCAGTGGAAAATTAACATACCACTTAAAGAAAACTTCCGCCAGACAGTAGGGGAATAAGCAAAGAACCACATTCTCATTAGCAATCTACTTTTGGTTGCAAATTTCCTTGAATACCTTGATGTGGTTTTCAATAGTACATGTCTCTCCATAGATGAACATTGGGCAAAACTTCTCAAGATTCTTAGGAAGATCATTGAGTACACATATCAAGTTGATTGGTGAGTCTACAGCATTTGCAAAAAAGGTCATCAAAGCATTTGATGGAACAATAGGTGGTTGTTATGGAGGTGGAACTGAAGCTAATGACAACATGTTGAATGGAAGTGGTAGAATATGGTGAATTCCTTTATCACTACAAGGCTTAAGGAAATGGCTAAGCTCAAGGGACTTGTGTGCACTTGGTGAAGATCTTCAAGCTTGCTGAAATGGGGATTTTGGATCAAGATCCTCCAGTTTGCATCAATTTTGGAAAAAAAGCACCTCTACAAAAGTACACTTTCTCATAAATAAGGTGCACCTTGGAAGTTGGTACACCTAGTGCACTTGCATAGCTTAGAAGCTTGGAAACATTGAAAAAAATTTGAACTTGTAAAAAATGCATAATTTTTTGAAATTGCAATATTTTTCCTTCTATTTTCAATGTTTAGGCCCTCCTTTTAGTGCCACTTCTATTGAGCTATCATTTTGCATGATGCTTAATGGTAGGAATCCTTTCAAATTCATCTCTTTAAAAGTTAATCTAGGATCAACTCCAAGGTTTTGAGTGATCTTGTGACCTACTAAAATCTGTTCAGTTGAAGATAAACGTTAATGTTCACAAGGAGGCATTTGTTGGTTCTGAAACAATTTAGATAAGATGTAGAATATGCTTGCTATCTCAAAAAAAAACCACACAAAAGGATTTTTTTTTGTATTTTTCTATTTTTATGATGAATGTAATCTAAAAATGAAACTATATGAATTCCTAATTCAACTAAGGGGTTAGTAAAGAAAATAACGAAGATAGGGTAACAAGAAATTTAAGCAAATAACATGAAAGTAAATCCTAAACGAACATAAACTATAGAAATAACACGTATATGAATTAAGCTTTCAAAAAGATAAGTAGGTAACCAATGAAAATAGGAGCAATGCTTCTTTAATTCCATTGATGTAATCGTCGATGCAAATTTAGTAATTGTAAGATGTTTCACTTTTCATCAAATCACAAGGCCACAAAAAGTGTGCTCATGTGAGACAAAAAGCTATGCAGGAATAATATGATGATCTCTTCTCGAACTAATTACATTAGTGGAATTTGTAGACCCATAACAAACACTAGATTTAAAAGACCACACAACAAAAACAACACAATAAAACTATTGGCTCAATTACATTCCATGAACATACATTCACAAAATATAACACACTTAGCCAAGAATCACTACACTCCAAATGCAAGCACCAATAGCATATATTATTGCATCAAAATAATGGTGGTTTCGAATACATATTACATTCATAAATTTATAATAAATATTCTCCTCAATTTTTGTTGAGAGTGAGAGATATCTCTATGCAAACATATGCTTCTAAACTAATAAAATAATTCTAATTATGTACAAACTAACTATCTAACGGGTGCATAGTAGGACTCCATCTATATTCATATTATTAATTATATGCATGAGCCTTTACATGTCTTAAAAAAAAAGAAAATATGAGAAAATAAGAAAGAGAGAGCCATCAATCGATGTAGGAGTGTCTAGAAATACCAAAAATAGAGGCTCATTCTTCACTAGGCATCTTTTAGAGTGAAATTGCTATCAGAATGTGTTTCTGATACATGGAAAGCTCTAAATTTAGAATTGGTAGTTAACTCTTAGTGCACCTTTGACTTCTTCAAAATCTTCCAGAAAACCACAAAAAAGCACAACTGTGCACCTGGCACACCTACACACCTAGCAAACTAGCGTACCTTGGAGATAGGTTCAAAAAATGCAAAATTTCACCAAGTGTCAAAATTAAAATTTTGGCTTTTGGTTTTGTTCCCCTTTATACTAGAGCTATGTCTGGGTATTTTCCCTTGAATTTCTCAATGATCTCAGTGACTTGAGCCACATCTAGCAAATCTAAGGCTTCATATTTGTTTTTTACTTTCTACCTATAGTTTCCCACCTCGATACAAGTCTCCACAAAATCTTTGAGTTTTACATCTAATTATAATAATGCTTCTTCTATTTAAAATAGTTTCCTAATGTCATCATCATTAGTAGCTTCCTCAAAAAAATTCCTAAATTGCTCAATTACTACCTCTACTTGTGTTAACTTCTCCCTAGAATCATCCTCAAAAATGTCTAAACACGCATCACTATAATGCCTCTCTACCTCCAAAATTCACTCTTGGGTTTGATCCTTGAGCTTGAGAATCTTCTAATGTAATGTCTCCATCACTTTATTCTCATCCATAATTTTCTCTTTCCAATCATCGATTTTATCTAACTCCTTAGTTGTATACACTTCTATCAACATCTGATACCTTTGTCCTTTCATAGACTATAATTCTTGCAAGTATCTGCCACAGGTATATACTTCATCCATCAAACCAAAATCTTGATTCCTTGAATAATTTCTACACCCTTTTTGTCAAAACATTCTTTCCATTATTGAAAAGCTTTCAAAAATGGATCCAATTGGCATGTACCCCTATCTCCTCTCTCCAATGTTGCATTCAAGGTTTCCTTGGGTTTTGTAGGATCTAAGAGACCAACAAATTTGCTTAGATATCCCTTTAGGATTTAATTTTGTCTTTGAAGTGTTATCAATTCTGTCCTCTCCTATTCTAAGCTTTGGAATACTTCTTTAATTCATGTTGTAACCATTAGCTTAGCAGTATCCAAGGTAGGTTTCCTAAGCATGACTTCCCTAATTTGATAATCCCTTAGAGTCAATTCTTTGACATCTATATGTGGAGGAGGGATAGCCACGAGTACAAATAAGTCCTAGTTCTAATCACTCATCATGAAGGCTAGTACCTATGCATCCTTTGGTGGTGACTCAGATTTCCTTAGAACTTGGTTAATTCCATCCTATCCTTTTCGTCGGTGGTGAATTATTTCTTCTTGTTTCTTCTCACTTCTTTCCTTAGCCACCTTGGGATGTGCTCCATTAGAGATTTTCCTTTTGAGGATGAACGAGTCTACTCAGTCATACTCTTTCCCTTATCTCCCCTTTTGTAGAGTCTTCTCCTTTTGTACGAGATTCATATTGGGAGTCTTTGTGTCTGTCAAGTCCATAGTCCTTACCTCTATGTCTTGGGAAGTTTGTTGAGGTTGTTCACCTTTTTGCCCTTCCTCTAAAACTTCCTTAGTGGATGGTTGTTGTGGCTCTTCCTCTATTTTAGCCTAAATTTTTCCTTCTTTGATGTTTAGAGGAAAAGGGGTAGTCGATCCCTTATCTACACAAAATATGACTTTCATTGGGTATGATGGAGTTACTTTAGGTCCTTTTGGTTTAGGCGGTAATTAAATTCAATCCTCTTGCTAAGGTTGATTGGTTGGAGTGTTTATTATCTTGTCTCCAACTAATTCAGCACCCACTGGCATAAAATCAAAACCTAACATCTTAAAGACATAAATCCACTCAACATCTTGCTCATCTATCCATTATTGCATTTAATCCTCAAAGGTTGTAGTCTGAATAGACTACTTAGGAATGGGTGGTGGTTTGATTGTGGAGCTCCTTCTCCATTTTGATTTTGTGGCTCTTGCAAGATGAGTCCTTTGATTGAAATGCAAGTTATCCTCTTCATCCTCATCATCCTCTTCTTCCTCTCCTTCTTCTAGGATAACTTTTGGGATTGATAGGAAAGGAATAACTCTCTTGATAACCTTTTGTCTCCTCTTGACTAGAGTTTTAATCTTCCTTCTCTTAGGAGTAGAAGCAGAGTCTTGTACTTTTTGTGTGGGTGGAGACACCTTTTGCACTTTACTTTGAGCTTCTCCTTGGCCTTGTTCAATTGGTGACACTTGAGGATTATCTTGGGCTTGTGTGGCTTCCACATTCTCAGCCCCTTGTACATTTTCTTCTCTTGTCTATAGAGGTGCTTGAGTGACTTCCTCTTCTAGCTCAACTTTTTGAGGAGAAGTCCTCTTCCTCTTTCCTTTACCTTTTTGAGCCCCATAATATTCAACTTTTCTATAAAGTTGGTACACTATCTCTGGCCTCACTAGGGACTGAACTGTGAAGGTAGGTACTATGACCTTAGCTCCTCAGCCTCTTGTTGGGCAGGCTTGAGTGTGAAAGACTATCACTTGAGGAATTAGATCAAGTTTGAAAGGCTCTTGATCCAATCCTTTGTCAATTTGATGACATGCCTTTCTCTGTGATTGATGTTTGAGTTTTCTTCCTTATCAACCTCAGCATTCATGATAGGTCAGTCACCAATCTTGTCCCTATTAAATAGTGGATCAAGGACTTCTTTAGTATCTTATTGCATGATTTTAAATGGAACCTTTATCTTTAAAGCTCTCTCTATCAGATAAAGATTCATCCTACAATAATCCCTTATACAGACATCATAATCATCGATTGCGTTCATCTAGTGATCTTCAACTGCATCTTCATCCTAGAATGTCTCACCAACCAAATACTACACCTTTCCAATATTATCAAAATAGGGCCATGGACAATTATATTCATCCAAAGGATATTGATCCCACTTAGATTTGAAAGATGGAATATCCTATCTCTAATCCACACTAAACGGTTCTATAGCAATAGGCCATATCCAAGTTACTTTGTTCTACTTTCATACTCTATCATATGCAAAAAAGAGTTTTCAAGCAATGTCTATCAATCAATCCAAATGACATAGCCTCTATATATCTTCTTGAAAAGAACAAACTTCTGAATGAAGAAATAAGAGGGCTGAAAAGAGAACATGGAATCCAATCAATAAGACTATGTGAAGTAACTATAAGAAAGAAAGAAAGAAAGATGAAGAGGAAATGACTATGGTTGAAGAAGACAAAAGGGTAATGGCTACTATACTTGAAGTAAGGACATTAGATGTGTAAAAGCTCACAAACACACAACTAGACATGATGAATCAACTAATGCTTGCAAATTAGGAATTGGATTACAAGGATGTGGAAATTGCAAATCTCAAATCATAGAAGGGCATACTGAAGAATAAACTAAAAACTAAGAAAGAATCTATGGAGGAATTCATAAAACCAAAAGAGGCAAAGAAATACTTTGAAGAACTTATGAAGTCATCTAGTAGTACTAATGGGTTAGGAAATTCATACACTGAGCAAAGGGAATCATCTAAGAATGGAGAACTAAGGAATGCAATGTCAAAGGAAAACCCAACATGCTATCACTATGGAAATCTTGGTCATACTCCAAATATTTCTTGAACCAAACATGGTATACAAAGTCCTAAACCTAATTTTATTGGTTACTATTTTTACTGCAAGAAACTAGGACATCAAATACATGAGTGTAGATCAAGAATGAGGAATACATCTACTACACCTACATTTGAAGTGTATTTCTATAACCATCAAAAGTATAGGCATAGAGCATATGAATGGAAATCTTAGACAAAACCTTACTAGACAAATTAGAGGAAGAGTTATGCACCTAACAATGCATGTTTCGAGTGTCACAAGTTTGGACATATAAGCAAGAATTAAAGAACTCAAGTACATTCAAAAAAATCAAACAAGAGACAAAGGCAAAGGAAAAGTAGACATTAAGCAAATACAAAAGGAAATGAAGCAAAAATGGAAAAAGAGAGTAGAAGATGGAGATAGTGGAGAAAATGAGGTTAAGGTCACTCAATCCAATGGAGAAGGTGATCATGTCATGTACAACAAAGCAAGAGAGGTATGTATGGAACCATATATTTAATTGATATATCATACATCAGTTCCTTATATGAAATGTGCCAGAAGTTCATATTTGTATATATAAGGATGCATAAGAACAAATTTATGGATTGTTGTGGAACATCAATAAATTTTCTATATTGACAAGCATTGTAACATGGACTGAGCACTTTAGATGTAAAATGGTAGAAACTAAGTGAAATTATAGAAACCTAGTGATATGCAAGAGACCAAGTTGTAAAGCAAAGACCTAGTTCAAAGGCACCAATATTGACCAAGACAATTGTCTTCCACCTACCTGAGTACATAGCATTAATGGAGACCCTAAATCAATTGAAAGAAGGTATATATCAAATTTTGAAGACATTATCTTGTACCTTGCATATAGATCTCAAGAGCATAGAACAATTTGGCAATTTGAGCAACTTGCAACAAATTTCAAGAGCAATTTGGATGAGAAACTTGAATGAGTGAAGATTTGGACTATGTCAAGTAAACCATAAGAGAAAGAAAATAGTTCAAACCCTAAAAGAAAAAATGGTAGCATTTTCTACTACTAGAATGAGCCAAGAGGTTATTAAAATTCAACTGGTGAAGAGTGATGCTTTTCCTCCACCAAAGTTTCATGTTATTCTAGAAATTGCAATGAAAGGAGATTCAATGGGTGCATTATCCTAAATACCACCCAAATTTATTATGATCCATGATGTTAGGAGTTGTTACATGTGTAAGATCAAAGAAGTGGGAGAGTATGAGATTAGAGAAGCATATGCGAAGTTATGTAGTGAAGGAATCTTAAAGGATGAATTTAAAGTTGTTGAAAGAAAAGGGTTAACTTGTGCCCTAGAATTTCCAAAGAATTTCAAGATTGAATGGATTAAAATTGTTTTAATTAGAATCGATGATATGAATTATTGGCTACAAAATGGACCCATAGAGATCACAAATAAAATTATTTATAGAGTGACAGGCTATCCCAATCCTAGAACAAAAGAAAACCATGCAATGCTTGAGTCGAGAGGAAGTTGAGTCAAAAATGGGTGTTGAGTGGAATGGATAAGGTCTATCCATTGCAAACATTACTAATCCACTAATTGGATTTTTTGTGAGGGTTATAGTTGAAAAATTTTATTAGTCAAGAAAATTGAATAATATGTCATGTATGGCAGTGGATTGAGCATGGAAGATAGTGATGAAAGATCATGAATATGATCTTGTCGGGTTGCAAAGATTACAATTAGTAGAGAATCTATCATCTATCAGAAAAGAAAATAATTCAATGTGTAAGTTTGGATCCCTCATTATATGTATTTTATTTTACATAAAAAATTATTTTTTTGATGTTAGTTATGTTGTTTGGGAAGAGAAAAAATTAGTGACAAGACAAATATATGAATACATTAGTCAATTATGAGCAAATTTTGAGAATGTCATGGATGCTTACTTTGAGGAATTTAAGATAAGAATTATGATGAGGATGAGTATACCATAAGAATTGGTTACAAGGTATTATAATGAAATATGTTTTCTTGTAGATACAAACAATACATTTGTGCAAGCAATAAAACCAAGGAACGCTTGCTACAAAGTTTTGATTACGAAATTGATAGTTATTTACTAAGTGCAAAAATTGTTGCACTATTGAAAGAAGAAATAGATACTAATGCTGAACCTTTTGGAAAATATGAGGAAGCCAAAGCTAGAATAACTTTACATATCAAGATAGCTTCTAAAGAGAAGAAAAGGAAAAGAATGATTGAAGACCTAAAAGCTAAATTGGGCATCCTAGGCAAAGGAAAGGAACCATTACAGATTACACAAGGTCTTGGAGAGGATGAAGAAAAATATAGTGGTCATGAGGAAGAGGAAGAAGAAGAAGGTGAAAAGGGTAAAGCCTTAGTTGTTGTCACTCCACCGAGTAAGAAGGATAAAGGAACTAAGAAGCCAGAAGTGAAACCCATCTCTCCTCGACCACCAAATAAGCCAAGAACTCAAAAAACTACTAATTGGTATGGTTTCAAAACACATGCCCCATTTCTCCTAGAAATGGGGACCCCCTAGTAAATTATTTGTCTCCTAGATCCCTAGTCTAGGATATAGATCATTTTGGGAACTCCACCAGGAGTTAGGGTCAAGTGCTAGTCCTCTAACTGAGAAACCCAAAGGTCAAAACTAGAGAATTTGAGTGTTAAAGTGTCTTTTAGTGATAAAAAGTGCATTAGCACACATGCACACCATTGTGGGGTGTGCAAGTGTGCTATGTGCACAAGTGTTAGACAACACCAAAGGTTTCCACATGCACATCTTTCTAAGGTGCGCATGTGCACACCTTTATTCATACAAAAATGAAAAACACTTAGAGGAAAGGAGCACATGTACACACCTCCCCAAGCTGCACACATGTGCACCTTTCTCTCAAAAACAACATAGGCATACATAAGGGTACAACCCATCAAGGTATCCATGTGCGCACCCTTTGTGCACATAAAAAATTAAATTAAGTCTCCCCTTTGCACATATTGTGCATGTGTGTAGTTGCACACATGTGTATGTGTGCACCTCACTTAGGTGCATAGTGCGCAACTACACCCAAAAGACTCTTGGAATGCTCTTTTGGCACACCTAGTACACATCTAAAGGAGCACTTGCTATTTTTCATATTAGGGGTAAAAGGGGGATTAACTTTTTTTTTAATTGTTTTGAAGTATTTAGGCTAGGTTTTTTGTCAGTTAGGGTTTGTTTTGGGTTAGGTTTTCAACTCTCTAGACTAATGTTTTCTTCTCTATGCTAACAAAAAGGCATCCTTAACTTTTTGGGGTCATAAATTTTGACCCAAATTTCAAATTTTAAAATTGTTTACACCGTTGGAAAGAAGAACTAAAAATCTAATTTTAGTCCCTAAAATAGCAAACCTTCAGCTACCTAGTTTAGAGATTGATAAAATTTTCAACTTGAAATTTTGAGTAGAAGACCTCTAAAAAGGCCAATTAAAAATTCCTAAAAAAATCTTGTTAAAAAGGATATGAAAAAGTTTCAAACATTTGAATATTCTAGATAATCTGGATCACTTGGTCTCTAACTAGGTAGGATCGGGTCGTCAAAGAGAAGAAAAAAATCAAGGAATGGACTTCACAGTGCATGACAATGTGCATAACATGAAGGTGCACAAGTGCACATAACATGAAGGTGTGGCACATAATGTGCATGTGCACAGATTATGATAGCATCTTCATTGTCAATAGCAATAGAGATCTCACCTAAGCTAGTACCTTCACCTTGAAAGGAGTCATGTGAAAGTTTTTTATTTATGAATTTACACTAAAGATCAAAGATATAGAGGTTGAACACATGAACCAAAACAAGTTTCTCATCTTATGAAACTATTAATGACAAGATTTAACACATGTGCCTTGGGATTTTAGATAGAAGAAGCATAAGGAGTTCAAATCTATGAAATTTTTTGGCTATAAAGAGGATATAAATCATCAAAAAAGGGAAAAATAAGTACACTAGAGTTCTCCCAAACCTTGTTTGAGAAAAACCTAGAAACCATTTTCAAAATAGAGAACTTTGATTTTATTGGTGAATTGAGCACCTTGCACAAATTCCCTATAGGTGCACTTCTCCAAAGGTGCACAAGGTTCACTTCTCTAAAGGTTAATTTGTCTAAAGATACACAAGGTGCACTTCTCCATAGGTGCACTAAAATTTTTTGAAGAAGCCAAAGGTGCACCAACAATTAACTGCTAGTTCTAAATTTAGAGCTTTCCATGCACTGGAAATGCATTTTGACAATAGTTCAACTCCCGAAAACATTCACAGAAGGTCAAGCTTCCATTTTTAAAGCTTTTAGTTACTCCTAGATCCTCTTACAACTTCCTTCTTCTTATCTATAGATTCTTTCTGTGTTTTAAGGCATGTAAATGCTCATGCACCCATTAGTTGATATAAACAAGGGTGGAGTCCAACTTAGCACCATTTAGAGAGTTATTTTGTACATAAATAGTTTTTTTGTATTAGTTTAGCTACATATGTTTACATAAAGAGACCTCTCACTCTTAACACAAATTGAGGAGATGATTTCTTATAAATTCAAGAATGTAACATGTATTCCAACTTGTTATTTTGATGCAATAATATATGTTTTTGGTGCTTTCATTCTAAGTGTAGTTATTCTTATTGGAGTGTATTATTTTTGTGGATTCTTGTTCATGATAATAATAGAGCCAATATTTTTTTTTTGTTGATTTGATTTTGCGATAGTGTAGTTCTAGTGTTTGTCACATGTTGACAAATTTTGTTGACGTACAAAGTTGGAGAAGAGATCACCCTTTTGTTCCTACATAGCTTCTCATCTCGCATGAGTACACTTTCCATGGCCTTGCAATTTGATAATAAGTGAAATATCTTTCAATTTTACTAAATTTCCACCAATGTTTGCATCAATTGATTTGGGGAAGCATTGCTCCTACTTTCGTTGGTTTCCTACCCAATCTTTTCAATGATTTAACTCGCAGATGTGTTGTTACCATGATTTATGTCCATTAGGAATTTCCCTTTCATGCTATTTAATTTTATCTCTCATCACCTTATCTTTGTTATTTCATTGCTTACCCTTGGATAAATTAGGAATTCATATAATTGCACTGTTAGATTGTATTCATTAAAAAAATAGAAAATACCAAAAACATGTCTTTTTTGTGGTTAATTTTGAAATGACAAGCATATTGATCATCTTATCTAAAATTGGTTTGAACCAGAAAATGCCTCTTTTTGAAAAAAAGTATTTATCTTCAACTGAGCCGATTCTAGTAGGTCATTAGATCACTCAAAACCTTGGAGTTAATCCCAAATCATCTTTTTAAGATAGGAGTTTGAAAGAATTCCTATCGTTAAGCATCGTGCTAAATGATAGCTCAACACTAATGCCAAGTAGATTGCAAAGTAGAGAGTAGTAGAGACTACTAAGCGCAGTGCCCCTAAATCTAAGAGAAGAAGATTGGTCAAAGGACCACCCAAAGAACACACAAATTCTATTGAAGAGGTATGTGAAAATATTAGAAGATCATCAGGATCATCTAGCTTTAGATTTGTAAAATATGATACACTAGATAATACTGACAAAACCAACATTCAAGAAGCTATGGTAGATATGATTTCTAATCATAAGCTAGCTCCTCGTGAAATTGAGAAGAAGATACCCAAAGATTGATATGAGAGACTGGAAAGAAGATGACAACAAGAAAAATTAGAAGAGAAAAAGATAAGGACTAACACCTTAGTCCAAGTCATGCCTAATCTATCCTAGGATCAACAAGAAACATTTTTGGTAAAGTATAGGAGTAGATTTGTTCCTAAATATAGAATACTTTTTTAATTTTATAGAAAAAAATGGAATTTGTAGCACAACAAGATGAATTTCTTTGGAAAATCATTTTTGAAAAGAAACTACAATGGTTACCATCTAAGATGATCACAATAGTGGAGAAAGTTTAGGTCTACAAATTCCATAAGGAAACATATAACCAGTATATGTCAATAGCCCTAGCACTCCATAGGTTGAGCATTCAAGGCTCACAAACACAAAGGTAGGAACTGAGGAAAAAGACACAAGTGTAGATAGTAAGACTATTTCAACACCTAATATTGAGTAAAATAAAGAGATAAGTAGATTTGAACTGAGTGTGACCATTATTTTCTCATGAACCAATACACCAACACAACTGAGTAGTGAAACTCCCTCACCAACTCCAAAAGTAGTGTCACGTAGTAGCAGTACTATTTTTCCAAGAAGAGGAAAATTAATAAAGAACACTTCACCAAATATTGAAGTCAGCCTTGATGAAATAATTGAGATGCCATAGTTAGATTTGGAAAATCTCACCTTGGAACAAACAATTTTGTTACAAGAGATTTTGGTGAAAAAGAAATGGCAAGAAGAGTTAAGGAGAGAACATAAGAATGAGTAAGTACTTTATGATGTGTAAAACATTTTTTTTGTTGCTTTTGATATTTAGAATTTTGATGGAGGAGCCCCAATCATTACCCAACTTGTAAATATTGTTGAACAATTGAATGCTTGTAATATGGAATCAAATAAAAAATTGATGGATTAGTTAGCTAGAAGATTCAAGAATAAGGTTTTGGATAAATTTTCCATAACCATTTTCGAGAAGAAAGTGAAATTATAAGAGTGTGTATAGGTTATGATAAAACTTATACATAAAGTACAACATTTTTACAATATTTTTTTAGACATGCCAAGATTCACAAATGATATTCAGGCACAAGTACACCAAATTCAAGCTGAGATGAAGAGATCCAACAACACTATTTCATAGTTAGTAGGATCTTGTGTTGATCATTACAATAATTTATTGAATGCTCAAGGCACACTAAGTAAGCTTCAGACAGTTGACAGAAACATGAGATCTAAATTGATCTATATTCAAGAAATATTGATACCTCATTTAGAGGTCATGCAAAGGGAGATGCAATCAGCCCAAGATCTTATCAAAGAAGATCACAATATTTTAGTGGTTGACAACTTAATTGATTTAGCTAGAAGATTATAGTTGTAGAATCACATTTTGGAGGCAACAAGAACCACATGGGATCGTGCACTGTCCATTATCACCCAAGTTCATAAGAAATTCATTGATAAATGTGGTTTACTTCTACCCATCCAACCCCAGTAGCCATGACATAAGTGATTAAAAAAAACAAGCAAGAAATGGATGTGTTAAAGGAGGAATTCATTCTATGTAGTTTATTCATTATTCATTTTGGCACAAGTCATAAGACTTAGGGGGGGAGTTCAATATTAGATTATTTGTAGTAATAATTTCATTATGAAAAAGTTTTTTTCCACTAATAGCCAAGGGGAAGATTTTTGGTATCTCCAAATGTTGTTGTATATTAGTGTCAAGCACTTAGTCATTTACAAGGTAGAGTCAAACAGTCATCACTATAACTAAGCTACTCTATATAGGTTGAGTCATGTACATAAGTATGTATCGAACTCTATAGGAGTTGATTAAGTGTATGGTCACCAAGTATTTTCTATACAAACTGATCTCAACATCAACCAAGAAGTTTTAAGTGTACAAGTCCTAAGTTACATAGTACGTGTTGAGCACAATATAGATCGAGCAACAACAATACCAAGTATCAAAAATTGGTAAAGGCTAAACAATGCTGAGTTTACATGAAATGGAAGGAACATTTAATATATGTAGAGGTTGTTATAGAAATTTTTATGCATTAATGACATGGATCACAAATCTCTATGTTGTGTGATCAAAAATTTATATGGAAAGGCTAATTATGGAAGCATCTAGAGAACTCTTTATGGTATCTTAAGTTAGATCATGTGGTATAATGATGAGAAGAGAAGGGTGTGCATGCAAACAAGGAGTAACATGTGAATAGTAAAGTGAAATATTGAGATCATATCAAAAGCCATTGAAAGTGTTATGTTATATCTTAACAAAGCAAGTGACTTAATCAAAGAAATGAAGGAGAAGAAAAGTATTATTAGATCAGAAGAGGAGATTAGTTAGCAAGGAGAATACTCAAAATTAGCTTACAGAGCATACCAAGGGTCGAGTATTGAATTAGTTCTAGCCAACTTGAATTGGGGTAAATTTCTTAACAAAGTGATCTTGACATACCTATGTCAATCTCCTAATAAATTTCTTACTTCATTGTAAGTGTTAAATCCCTTAACAAGAGGAGACCTAGTAGTCTCTTAAGCTTTAAACAAGGAAGACCCCTCATAGGGTAGATCATATACTATGATCAAACATTGTAACCCTAACAAGTTAACTTTATTATAGTAGTAATGAAGATTTGTGGGTGTCATCCCCACCCCAGTTTTACCTTCACCTTGGAGGGTTTCTAGGTAACAAATATTGTGTTATGTGTTTATTTTCATTTGTGTGGTAGATTAGATCTACATGTTACAGAAAGTGTATTATTACAAGTTTTACATGTATAAGTTAACTGGTGGATGTGTGAATGAATTATTGAAAATAAAAAGTGCTTAAGATTCTGATTCACGCACCCCCCCCCCCCCCCCCCCCCCCCCCCTCTTAGTATCTTTTTATCCTTTTTATACCTCCATAAATCAACAAAAAATGGGTCAATGAATTACAATAAATCCTTATGAACTTTTTGTGGCATGATAATGTGATACAAAAGAAAAAAATGCCCATTGTAACTTGGAAGAAGATATGTCTTTTGAAAGTGAAAATGGGTGTTGAAATTATAGGTTTTTTACTTCAAAATTAGGCACTGGGTACTAAGCTATATTAAAAATTATATTAGAACCCAATTTGAAAATGGGCTAGATTAATAATCTCTAAATCTTTGGACTCTTAAAGTAGGCAGATACTTTTTATCGTTGTCTCTTTATTTAGGACCTCTAAATTTTGGAACTTTGTTTCAACCTGTAGGGATATGATTCTCCCTTCATTATCCTAGTTGATTCATGATGGTTCTAAAAATCATATTCTTGGAATGATTTCCCCCCTTTTATATGTATCAAGATTGGTCTCTTTTGAAAACATATCTAAAATATGCATGGGGAACTTGTGTTTATAATTATATTGATATTGATAACTCCTATTATCACCCAATTGTTAAATGGAAGGATCTATCATTCTCAATGATTCCTCAATATCTTAAAAATGCCCTCATATTTGAATAATCTAAGAGAGTGATAATTTATTAACCTTGTAAGGATGAATTTATCTATATTGAATATAATATTTTTAAGTATACTATTAAAACTAGGTATGAGTTGGTCATTTCTCATGTAAATATTTATATATGGATAACTATTCTATTTTTGGGGTTTTCATTTCTCCCTAATGTTTGAGATTTTGTCATTTTCTATTCATGATAGAGATCTTATTGAGACGAGGTTAGACATGTTGAGGATCACCACTAGTTTCCCTTTTTTTTTTGTGGCTATTTTATAAAATATTTCCTCTTACAATGTCCTTTTGTCATGCACTATTGTTATTTTCTATTTTCCAAGCTATATTGGATTTTTTTATGGGTCTTCATTTGTTGTCCTCATTTAAATATTGCCCATTGTTTCATATAATATCATTTTTGCATCATTGTAGGAAACTAGTCTCTCCATAATTATCTAGAGCATTTATATTTAAATAAATAAAAATATATTTAAAAATTAAATTTTCTTCACTATCAGAGGTAATTTATAGGATAAAATACCTCATTTAATAGGTTTATTTATCTTTTATTTATAATAATATTAAGCATCTAAGAACTTTCACTATTGAAAGGAGATTGTTGAAGTGAAGAAGATTGATGAAACCTATCATGGAACAATCATTATTTTGTCATTGATGTCAAACATAGTACTTGTTGGTGAGACAATTGCTTACTTTGGTCTAAATTCTATCAATTGATTGATTGATAAAGAGGATTTGAAAAGATAGGAGAACAAGAGAACCTAGAGAAAGGTTGAGTTATTCGTGTATAAAAGGAGCACTAAGACCAAGCAAGACATTAATGATATAGTGTATTATTTATCTACTTAAGGGTCTATTTAATTACAGGAATTACCAAAAGAGACATTTAGTAATGCTAGAATAATCCTACTTCTAGAATTCCCACATTCTTAAAATATTTTCTGGAATATCATTTGGACTTGTTTGGTTGAACTGGAAGAGGAGTTGAAAGATGCATCTTCTATGTTTGGTTGCAAGAATTGAAATTGGAATTGGAATAATTTTTTTTAATTTTAATAATTTGAGTATCAAATGACATTAACAAGTCTTTTTGGAGTTGGGCTTATTGTACAAATTTGAAAAAAATATGTTCGAACTCCTCGACTATGACTCTATCATTACCTATCTCACCACATTTTACCAAAAAATAACTTACTTCCAATAATTTGGCTTATGCAACTAGGGCCAGACCCAACGAGATATAAAATTTGGTTTTTTTAAAAATGGAATAGGAATAGGCTATTCCTATTCCACCTTTTAAGTAGGAATTCTATTATGCTCATTTTGGGCTAAAATTAGAACTAATAAATTCTAATTCTACTTTTTGTGTTTACAACCAAACATTGAATTTTTGAACTCTAGTAGTCAGATTTTCCTATTCCCATTGAATTCTAATTACCAAGTGAGCCCTAAGGCTATAATGAAAGGATAGTTGAGAAAACACTAGAAGAAGGCTAAGTAAAGAAATGTGTCTTCCAGGCCTAACTGAGAAAATAATGCAAGACGAGAAAAGTTAGTGCAGGCCAAGTAGAAAATTAGTACAAGTCAAGTAGTAAGTTAGCATGAGTCAAGCAAGAGAAATATACTTGGTGTTGAGTAAAAAAAGGTTAGTAAGTGTCGATCACCAGTAAATACTTAGTGGGTACTGAGCAACCCAGTGTTGGTCGAGCATCAGAAGATAGTGTTTACTAAGAAAATAGAGTGTTATTGTCGAGTGCCAATAAAATGAGTTAGATCAAAGATTTAATGAATCTTAGCCAAAAAAGATGATTTTTTCAATTGTGTGAAGCATGTGGAATATTACTATGATGAGATGGTGGCACAGAATTCAAAATAAAACAATTGGAGGTAAATTGAAAGAGGATTGTAGAGGAAGTTTCTAGAATGGAATAAAATGGAAAAGTGGGTAGATTCAATGAATCTTACCTAACCCTAGAATTGACGATTGTGGTTAAGTGCAAAAAGACCTAAATTCTCTTTATAAGGAGATAGTGGGCTAGAAGCAATAGTTGTCATGTCACTACAACATTTGGGGTCAAATTGTGATAACAATTTGCAATGACAATGTAATTTGTGGTGATTTTCATGTTTTTTATTTTTGTAATTATCCCCAATGCCATCACAATACTAAAGTTGGCATCATAATTGTTACACCCACATGAGTATTAAAAAAAAGGAAAGATGACATAAATCATTCCCCATTTGTTTTGATTATGGAGAGCTATACATGAAAGAGGGTGGAGATCTCCGAATGAGAGTGGACATCTTTGAATGTTGGCATTCCCTTGTGATCAGTACATTTCATTGCTATGATATCTACATTTTTTTTTCATGCCCTTGCTCTGTGATTTCACTATTGTGATCTCTATATTTTTTCTTTTGCCCTTGCTCTGCAATTTTTTTGTTGTGCCCTTGTGATCTCTACATTTTTTTATCATGCCCTTGCTCTTTGATTTTATTTTTGATAAGAAAAATAGGTTTTGAAGGGAATCTAAAACCCTTTACAAATCATGAAATTTTTAAAGAAACCCAAACAAAACAAAACTACAGTCCAAAGGTGAAACAAGTCACCCAACACAACATAGTGACCAACATGGCATCGCATATAACATAGTACTCATCAACCACACAAATAGGTTTTGAACGGGCACCTAAAACCCCAAATAGGTTTTGAAGGGTGCATGTAACCCTATATGAAACAAAAACTCAAGGTGGAATAGGTCACCAAACAAAAGGTGACCAAGGAGGTAACACATACAAAACAAAACACTTCAGCCATAAAAATAGGTTTTGACCGAGCTCCTGAAACCCCATGGTGAGACACACTACAAAGAACTATAGGCCAAAAGAGCTAGGAGACACTACAAAGGACAACAAGCCAAAAGCCAAGAGAGCCAAAAAAGGACAGCTACTTCAGACTTTCCCTTTTAACCCCTTCTTTTTGGATCGTAATGCCATATCAAAAGAGGGATTGGAGGGCTTGACCTTTTTGCCTTTTACTGTGGTCCATCCAACCTCCACCAAACTAGTAGCCTTTTCCCATTGAAAATTAGCACAATCACAGCCAGATCCTAAAACCCTCGAAGCTAGGGAAAAGGCTATAGAAGAGGAAGTAACAACAAAAGCTTGAC